>CM034046.1:3198441-3365004 GCA_019804595.1 Bruguiera parviflora
CAATTCATTTTTTACAATTACAATACGATCAACATTAAAAATCATTAGAATTACTCAATTTGGATATACCCAAAAAAAAAAAATCCAATTTTTTGATGATTAATCTAATTTTCACATTTATACCTTAATTCAATTACTTATGAAAAATATGCTAGATGCAATGCGAAATGCACCCCAAAAACATGAAAGGAACAAGGCTCGTGAATCAACCTACTAGTAGTAGTAGTGGTAGTAGTTGACGGTTACATCACATTTGCGTTTTCTTGAGAAAGTCGTCAAAGCCGTTTATATACCAGCTTTTTAATTTCTTCTTTTCTCTCCCATTTGCTCCTTTTTTAGTAATGGCAATTTGTGTAAATCATCCATGTATTAACTTCTTCATTCTTTATTTTCACGGGAATAATCAGAGTAATATAAAGGGTTTTGTTTTTTTTTTGTTTTTACATTAAAAATAACTACGAATATTAAGGGGGGCTTTGTCAGACCGAAAAAGGAAAAAGAAACTACTAATACACAGTTTCCTAGATACGATTGCGACTTGGAATATAATTCTTCCACGTTAAATGTTTATATGCTTTTTATTATTATTATTATTATTATTTTTAGGGGCAATTAAATGAGAAAAGATTTAGTGCAAACAAGTATACCGTGAATGAGCATGAGAATCGTTGTCAATGGTGTTGGTCAAATTGGACAGCTCGGATGCGTGCCAGATCAGAATTTTATTAAATTATATCGTATGAAACATTTACGATAATAAAATTCAACTATATCAATTAAATCTATAAAAATTTGTTATAAATTTAGATAAAGTATTCTTCTCTCTTTTTTTTAATTATCATATTTAAATAATTTTATTTTTATTTTTATTTTTTAAAATTTATTTAATATATTAATTTTATTAATTAAATTTAATATATATTAAAAATTTTCATTAATTATTATTATATAATAATTATACATATATTATATAAAAGATAAAATTTTATATTATTTTCATATTATTAAAATTACTGATATAATATTAATTTTAATTTTAAAAAACTTAAATTATTTATAATATTAAAATTATATTTTTTAAATATTTAATAATTTTGTTAGTGTGATAATTTTTAAAATATTATTTATTTTAATAAAAAATAAAAAAATTAATAATATGTGAAAGTAAATAAAATTTTATGCGTCCTAATACTAATAACAAAAAAAAATATTTAAATATCATATAAATTATTAAAATTATATTTTAAAAAATTATTTATTAAATATTTAAAATTACAATTACTATATTATGTATATATAATTATATTTAATAATTTGTTAATATAAATTTAATTTAATTAATAAAATTAATATGTAAAATAAATTTGAAAATATAAATATAAATAAAAATATATTTAAAAATAATAAATAAAATTAATTTATTTTTATAGAAGCCGACAACTAACCAAGCGGCTTCGACACGGACCACAACCGGCGCCGTTACATACCATAATACAACCCGAAAATGAGACATCCTCCCGCAAAAGCAAGGTGTAACGTTTTAATGTACAGCTAGTTGTCTGTTGTCCCTGTCAATAGCAGGTAGGCCCCGCTCCATTGCTGACCCCCAAACCTCCCACCAGACCCGATAATAATTAAGAGTGGACCCAGTCAGGTCATCGCCACTCAAACTTGACCTTCTCTGTCACACATCTTCATAAGATAGACGACGTGTCAACTGGAGCGAAGGTAGTGCGATAAGCACGTTCGTACCCAACCCCACCCTCTCTCTCTCTCTCTCTCTCTCCCCTTCGTCTTCTCTATATATCCCAACCAATGCCCCTCACAACGTACCACGTCCAAAGCTACAAGAACAAACGCGCCTCACGCGCCGCCACCACCGCTGCTACCGCCCCTCTCTCCGCCCGTCTTTCCATTCCCAAAGCTACATGTGATTTGAGAGAAGAATATAAAAATTCAAAAAAAAAAGAGGGGAAAAAAAGAAAAAATATAAAGCAGTCTCTCTTTGTTGTTGTTATGGGGACGCAGATTTTAAGGCCGCAGGATTGTTTGATTGAGAAAATAAGGGATTCTCCCTGTCGCCGGAGAAATTACAATGGCAGCCCTTCTTCGGGTTTTGGCCCCAACTCTTATAACTATAATCCAAGGTCTAACAGAAAGCCGGCCGTACGGACAGAGGGAAAGCGCCAATCGGAGCCGTCTGTTTCGAAGAGATCGTGCTCTGTTGACGATTTGAGGGCCTCTAAAAGCCATCGCCGCCACAACTACCACCACCATCACAACCATCGAGACGGAAATGACCACCAGAGTCTTGTTATGGAGAAGGTGACGATTTTGCGGCGAGGTACGTCGCTTGATTCGAAGATCATAAGCAGGGAGACTGCGTCGGCGGCGACGAACAGGTGCCAAGGAAGTGGTGGAATAGTCGCAACCGGTACGGATCGGTTGGGTCCCGGCCCGGAAATGGTGCCAAAGCATATCAAAATTGTGGATCTGAGTTCTCCGGTGGCCGGGAAGTCCGACGTCTATGCCGGATCGGCGTTCGCGGTTTCTCCGGCGCCGAGTTCGCTACCGCTGCCGTCCTTCTCCAAGAAGAAGCATCTATCCTTTGATGACTTAGCCACCAGAGACCTCAGGCGTCTGCTTCAACTCGATTTCTGACGCCCGGTTACCCGTCCGGAACCGGATCCGGAAGCAGCCACTGAATATCCTCTCTGTCCTCGCTCTCTCGATCTACTATTTCGTCCTTTATTAAGTTTCTCTGAATTTGAAGGATCGGACCTTCCCGTGAGTTTTTATTAAAACGGGACGCAGATCTGAAAATCGGAGAAAATTAGGGAGGCGAATTAGTTAAATATGTAGAGTTAATCGTTAATATGGGGTTAATCTGGGGCTTTTTTTTAAATGGATGTAATTTAGGGAGTTATCTGGGGGCTTGAAGGGTAAAAAGAAAAAAAAAAAAAAGTAAGTGTGAGGAAGAAGAAGGAAACGAAAATGGGGGGTTGATTATGTAATGTGCGGTGAGAAAATAAGTAATAGTTTGGCATTTGGCTGTCGGTGGAGTTATTGTGTATGGCCGTGTGGGGTTGTGAGTCAAAAGTGGGGATTTTATGCTCAATTGTGAAATTTGTAAAAGGGTTTCAACGGGTGATGCTTTTGTAATCTTGAATTAAATATGAAAGTTGTGGGGAAATCTTGAGCAGAAAATTATGTTGGTCTCTCTCTTTTTCTTTTCTTTTTTTTTAAAAAAAATTACTTTCTAATTTTCAAGTTTCCTTGCTTCCCTTCTGTTTACTTTAAATTTTAGATTTTCTGTTTATTTTAAATTTTTGATTTTCTGTTGTTATTGTTCCTACCCGTGAAGCCAGTCCAGATCCAGTAGCGAGAGGATGATGATATGTCAGGGAGGGGCAGACAGGATCTATACGATAAGCCAAGTTCTTGTATTTGTGGGGATAAGACTCAACTTGCTCTTATAAATTATATATATTCAATATATACAATAATTATAGTCTAAAAGAATATTTAATTAAAATAATTTTAAAAATATAAATTTTTAAAAAATTAAAATGATATTAATTTTTTTTATAAAAAAAAATTGAAGACTAAATTGAGCCTTTGTCCTTTTTCGGAGAAAACGGATGGCGGCGTCCTCGTTAGTGCGTGTCTCGAATCTCAGGACCTCAGACGGCGGGCTGAATCCCGTCTTTTGCATTGTCCGTGTTTTTCCGGCAACTCGTGTGTTTCGGAAACGGAAGAAAACGGACGGGCTTGGTGTACAGACAGTAAATTTGATGCATTTTATATGCAACTTCATATTATATTATATTATATTATATTATATGCGATAAATTTGATATAATTTATACCTAAATTTATATTGATACTATAATTAGACCTAAAAAGTATATTGATAAATAATAATGACATCCATTTGAAGCCAGCAGCCAACAGGGTGCATTTAACGTTTCAAAACGGAGCTGCGTGTTGTTTTTTTTCTTTTTTTTCCTTAAAAAGTGTTTAAAATCATTTGCAAAGTAAAATGAATAGTGATGAGGAGAGTTACGATGATATAACGAGTCAGAGTTTGCAATGCTTTTAAAATATGAAAATTCGCCAAATATATATATATATATATATATATATATTAGTACAATGTACTTATTTATTTTTAATAGTTCTATATACTCAAGGTATTGGATCCATACTGTAGCGTCTGCTCATGTTCCTTCTCCATATTCTGGACAACAATAATTTTGCTTTTTTTTTTTTTTTTTTCCTAACTTTGGAGACAAGCATACATTCTATGTTGTAGATTAGAGTTTCTAAAGCTTGAATTATGTGATAAGTCGTAAGGATGGCTACGTTATTAAGCTTGGACCAATAGTTAGATTATACATGGACCTTGCGTGCAATTAAATATAGAATGAAGGATATGTTTGAACTTAAATAAATAAATAAATAAATAAAATCTATATATATATATATATTGCGTGCAACTATGCTACGCAGACGTGATTTGCTTTTCCTTGACGTTTCTAACACAGACTCGACTGAGTCTCCCTAGTCGCTGATGAGCTCGTGGCGGCATCCAAATAAGGTAACGCGAAATCGAATTAGCAACGTTTCATTCCTTTTTTTTTTTTTTTTGGGTATCGCTTTTTATTTCGTAATTTATGTTAGTAAATTTTGTTCATGTTATCAATTATATGCTTTAAATTTTTTTTTTAAAATATAGATAAGATACAAAATTTCTGTCCTAAACAAAAAAGAGTAATGTCAATAGAAAAACAAATGAAAGAAGTTACGGATAATGAAAAAAAGAAGACGGCGTGGCCTACACACACACACACACACACACACGATCAAATTGATGATCTAACACCGTGCGTGCATCACATTATCAAAATCGAATTTTATGTTTCTTGAAATGGGTTGTGTAGTTGACCATGAAATGTGCTAAGACAGCTACTGAATCGAGGTAAGTTTCACACCCATTGTCCACGTGAATCCTCCAGAGGGAGAGAATGCTACGAGGATAAGTTCAAAGTTTTTCCTGTCCCTTAATATTGTTTTATGTTTAGCACGAAGCCTGCTTGAATGATAGCAATCGGACAAGATTTGTGAAGCTAGCAGGCTGTAAATAAAGAAGGCTGTTCCTAATGGACATTGGTGTCCATGTCGATGTTTCTATTTGATATGCCATACATGCACATAGCCTTAATTTTATAGTCTTCAGAGATTATACACATAATGTTCTCTCTTGTGATTTTCTCCTATTGGCATAATAAGAATTAATTAGTAATATTATTCATATTAAAGGATACCATTTCTTTGCTCATCATTTATAAATATTTATATTTTATTAAGTTTCGCCTGATATTTACATCAAAAATATTTTAATTATGAACTTGCTGACATTTATTGGCCCAAAAAAAAAGAGAGAGAAACGAATTAACTTTAAATTGTGTATATACACACACACACACTCTGTTTAGTAAAAATTATATATAAATTAATGATTTTACAGTATATCATATATGCATAAGTTCATTGCAATTGTGTTCCACACGTAATATGTACTGATTTTCTAATGTCCATATTTCGTAAAGGCAAGCTAATTGTTAAAAGCCACGTGCTGTGCATATCCTTGTGGGCAAGAAAATGGATCAGCCTCCATGCATGGACCATCACACACACACGGACGATGAAAGAGATCACAATTAGTATATAGTTTATGTGACCAAATTTTAAAAAAAAAAAAAAAAACCCCATTTGATAAATATGTTTTTTTTAAATACAAAATGCTACGTTTCACATCGGCAATTGTCTGATGCAATCCCCATTTGATTCAGTCCATGAATAGAGCTTTAAGATCATTTTGATTTCTACACTCGCTCCTTTTTGTCAAAGTTGTTTGGCCAATAGTATCAACAACTTTAATCAAATGCCCTTTTAAGGCTAAGAAAGATTTAAAACTTAGAAACTTGGATTACACAAGAAGGTCACTCTTTCGAAGAGTGAAAGCAAAACCATTTTCTGTTTTGCATACCTCACTTCAAATGTATTTTACGTAGAAGAAAACTACATGGCTCTCTCTCTCTCTCTCTCTCTCTCTCTATATATATATATATATATATATATGCACTTGCGAAATGACCATTCCCTGCAAGAAGCCTTCATACAGCCAAAAGCACAAAGCAACAATGGCCTCAATAGACAGACCCACCTCTCAGGGATCACCTAGAGAAAAGACCTTTAATGGGATTGGCAATCTAATCAAGCTTCTCCCAACGGGAACAGTCTTCATCTTCCAGTTCCTTAACCCCGTCTTGACCAACAGTGGTCATTGCAGTACCCTCAACAAGTACTTGAGTGGCATTCTCATAGGACTCTGCGGATTCTCCTGCTGTTTCTCTAGTTTCACTGACAGTTACATCGGCAGTGACAGCAAGACTCATTATGGGGTTGTGACCAAAACTGGGTTATGGCCGTCTCCGAGCTCCGATTCCGTTGACTTGTCCACGTACAGGCTTCGGTTTGGTGACTTTGTTCATGCTTTCTTTGCTGTGATTGTGTTCTCGGTGTTGTCCCTTTTGGATTCCAATACCGTGGAGTGCTTCTATCCTTCGTTTGAGGCCGCTGGTAAGATTTTGCTCCAGGTGCTGCCTCCTGTTATCGGTGCTGTTGCAGGGACTGTGTTCTTGTTGTTCCCTAACAATCGCCATGGTATTGGTTACCCTTCCACAGAGTCCTTGAACAAAAAATAGCCTTCGATTGCTGACTGGTTGCACTAATTTATACTCCATTTATCTGCCCCAGAAAATTTCAAGGTTTCTTGTTTAATTTTGTTCACCATGTGTGTTTTCCTCCAGAAATTTGGTTTTCCTGTGATGGAGTCCGTCTGCGTGTGATTGATTCAAAAATAAGAGGGAAGAATTGATACCATTCCCTTGTGATATTTGTAATAGTATTGTCATAATTCCCATAGTTAGTCAATTATGAACAAAAGCTGCGTTAATTACGTTTCCATTCTTTTTTCCTTCTTTTCAACTTTTAAGTGTTCCGACTTTTAAGTGGGTACAATTTTCATATGGCTTAGCTAGGTCCACGAGCATCACATCATGGTCATGCCTTGAGCTTACCTATGAAAATTCTCCATTGATTTTGTCTGGTGGAATGACTATTCATAGATTAAACCGTGTCTCCATTTTCAAAAGGAAATAGAGTTGGAAATGGAACGTATTTTATCCTCCATTTGGTCATTTTCATATTACGGTATGTGCCCCTGGTAATGAAAACTTTAAGTAACGTGCTATAATTGTATTGACTGTTCCATCTCTCTAAAAATTAGCTTTAGTGTCCCCGTCAGAAGGAAGAAAAAAAAAAAAAAATGAAAGAAGATGAAGCAGAACAAAACGAAAGTTGGAATGGAACCGCATTGAAGTCTAACTTCATTTCCTCGTGTCTCAACTCGATCATTATTTTCTTTTGACAAAAAAAAAAAAAAAAAAAGTTGTTTCGTAACTATATTTATTATTGCATTTGTGAGTTGTGTTTAGAAACTAATTTTTTATTGTTTATATTTAACTTTTTCAATAAATAAATAAATAAATAATATATATATATATCTTAAAATTATTATATTTGAATGAAATTTTTTTATATTTTATTTTGATATTAATAAATTTAAAATTTAATAATACATAATTTAATATTAATTTTTTATTATTGAATAAAAAATTAAAATTTAAGTCATTAAAAAAAAAAGAGCCTAAATTATGAAACAAACTCTAAAAGCCCCACTCCTTTCCATTCAATAATTTGATCTCGATTCGTCTAACTTGGAAGGTGTCTTAATTAGTGTCGTTTTCTAAGGTGGACTTTTCTTACCGTAATTAAAATAAGTGGACTTACTGGGGAGGATTTGCCAAATCGGTTCAAGAGGTTCGTTTAAGAAAAATGGGAAAATCGTGGTTTAGACGAGTCATTTTGATTTGGGCAACCAACCCAAAGAAAAAAAAAAAAAAAGGAAAATCGGTTCAAGAGACTCATTTAAGAGAAATGGGAAGATCATGGTTTAGAATGAGTCATTTTAATTTGGGCACCCAAAGAAAATAAAAAAATAAAAAAAAGCAAGAAGAGGACTCGGGGGTGGCAGACCTCAGGGCTTTTTTTTGGGGAAACTTCAGGGACACCATCAAAAGTAGGTGACCCAGAAACAACAGAGAATTTCATTAAGTTGAATCTTTCTCACAAAGCATTCATTTTTACATTGGAATTTTCATGTTAAATTGGCTAAATAAACCATACAAAATTCCCCCTCCCCTTTCAAAATCAGTATATAATTTTTAACAATGCAGCATGGGCGTATAGATAACTTCTAGAGGTACAATAGAACATAATCCTATAAGTAAATCTCAATTACTTAGCTTCCATACACAGAAGGCCAAGAATTTGTTCTTATAAACACTTCTGCTTTGCTTTCTGGGATCTTCTCACTGAACTCCCTTGATGACCCTCACTCACTTTTCTGACGTCAACTTTAACAATGTGGTGATCTGAGGTACCCTTTGATGAAATCACCGAGTATGATCCTGGAACAAACTTGTACGTTATGCCTGGTGATGCCAGAACGTAATCGACCCGCGTCCCATACTTGCACGTCCCTTGCACATCTAGTGAAAAACAAAGTAGAAACAACAACCTTAACATCTCAAAATGAAACAACGATTGCCATATTTGATCATTTGACACAGAAATAAGGGAAGGTTTCTATGAGTGATTACTTTGGCCCTTGGCAATCATCACTGCTGGCTCACATTCCCCTGCAAATTCCTTTGCATCTGTGTACCCTTTACCCTTCAGAAATTTGGTCACTTCAATCCTTGGTGTTGGCTTTCCTATGTCCTCATAGTACTGCAAGATAAATGGCAGCATTCAAGGAAGGATAAAATATTAAAAGGTGGATTGAAAGTCAAGAATTAAGGTGGCCGAGATGTTTTAATTTACCTTGACAATGCCCTTCCATCTTTCTGATGAGTAATCTGATCCGTCTAGGGAATTGAGACCTCCAGCCAGTATGTGGGGACAGTCATTTGATTGTATCACTGCGCTTATCTGCTTTATTCTCCAATTTTCATCCAAATGGTCAAGTTGAGTGCAGTAGATATCTAGATCTCCTGCCCATGGAACACAAATTGTGGCCTTAAGTACATTCCTGGATGCACACAAGCAATTCCACTGTCAGAACCTGCTTAAATCTAGGGGGGGGGGGTTTGCTTGTTGCTTTGAAAGCAAATCCTGTAGAAGATAATTGCTTGAGCGGGAATTGACAAAGTGAGAATTGAAAAGAGCAGGTACCTGAAATCATCATCATTTGCAATGTTTTGAACCCTCCACCTCTTGATTGGCCACTTTGACAAAATAGCATTTCCATATTCTGGTGCCCAGCTCTCGGCAAAGACATATTTCATCCCCAGGGAAGTAGCCAAATCGGATAGAGGTCTCATGCCTTTCTCTTCCTGTGCCTTGACATCTTGCAGAGCCAAAATATCAGCATCCACTTCTTTAAGCACTTCCGCAACGCTTTTGCCGCTTTTCCAGCTCTCTTGATTACTTATGTTGAGATTCATCATGGCAGGCAGACATACTGGGGACCTCATAACAACATTGCTTCTATAGTTTCTGCTAGCAATAATGTTAGATGAACCATCCCTTTCCTCTTCCACCAAGCTAAGAAATTTGCCATGCGCCAACGATATCTCATCATCCGGAAGATCTATTACGACCTTCGGCTTAGACCTTGAAATAGTGTTTTCTGAAGACAGTTTCTCTGCACTTATATTACCACTATGCAAGGGCGATTGCTTCAATATACCCTTGGGATAATAGTTTCCAGGCTTTGGCTGAGTATCCATCTCCACAGGACAATTGAATATCATGTAAGCTTCGTTCCCTGAATTCAACAGGACAGATTCATCAGCCCTCGGAACCGGTGGGGCAAGAGAGAACATGGCAACGTTGAATGTGGCAATTCGGATTGGCCTTTCAGAACTGGAAGTACCCAGTTTTCCACTTAGATAACGTGAAGATTTCCGGAGACCGGGCTTCCATTTACATCGATCCTTGGCGTTAAATTTTCCAAGTCTTCTGATTTTAACTTTTGGTCTCGGATGCCTCCATAGCAGCCACGGTAACCTTGGCCAAAGCTGCAACAGCTTCCTTCTCAAAATGCTTAACATCTGAGGAGTTCGGTTATGGACTAGGTCCTCTTGAACCCTTTTCAATCTGATGCTAAGATTAGGCAATAGGCAGTAATCTCAGGTCAGTTATATGTCATTGCTAGAACTACATGGAAAAGCTAGGGGGAGGCAAGACAAATTTAGTGATGGGAAAAACAATTTGGTAGCGGAAGAGCAGCGATAGAGACAAAAATGCTTCCAACTGCTCCGAGAGGGTGGGGTCAAGAGATTGACAAAGTATCAATCCTGCCTAACTCCTTCAACACTCCAAAAGCAAACCGACAGCTACCAAAAGAGACGAAGGTTGTTGCTTAATTTGCCATATAAAATTAGACAAGAAGACCTTTTCAATTAGCTTCCAATGGCTTTTGAGTATGATTACAACTGGAAGTACCTTTCTTCGGTAGGTAGACATAACAAGATTTCAGAGAACTAATCCAACTTTTGTTGACTATTGATCTAGGATCGAGCAGTAATCTAACGAGTCCTCCCAACCCCTGTGCTGAGTTCCCTGAAGTGTAATTTGTCCGCATTGTGAAATGAAGACTAAACTACAATTTTTTAAGTCAATTTGCACCAGGCAAAGACTACCGAGTATGAAGGTTTCTTGTTGCTTAAAATAACATGCCTTACAGTTCCACCCAAAGACAGCTAAGCTAGTACAAACTCTACGCGTCGCAGACATGCCTAAATGGAACCAGCCCGCCGTCTTTCATGGAGGGCGGACATATTTATAGATCAACGTTTAGGGTAGCATATTGCTTCCTTCTTAGTAATTTTTTTTTTTCTTTTGATTTTTATTTTGGTTCTCGTTTTCTAGTTTTGTTCTCCTTGGCCGTCTATGAAACAATGGGCTCTTCAGAAGTACAGTCATGTGAATTTTGAAATCGGTTAAAACAAAGTAGTCATGAGTTTGACAAGTTCTTGGCAACAGCTACAACCAAAAATAATAATAATAATAATAATGATAATAATAAAAGAGGAAAGAAAAAGAAAAACATTTCTATGGTGTATATACAATTGTAATAACCCCTACATAGGGTACAAAACAGCTTCCCATGAGGTCGATTGCATATCCTTCCAGTTATCAATGAGTCACCTTAACAAAACTTGTGCTCCGGTTTCAGGCTTTGCCCCAAACTCAATTCATTCATGAACAGCTTGCTGCTGCTTTACAACAGCCAAGGGAAGGATACCGTAGGCCTAAACTTGGTAACTTCCAGGAAGCTTGTAACAGGTTCAGGCAATCATGTGGAATACCCTTGTTCAATCACTCCTCACTAAACAAGGCATCCAGAAGATTAGAAGTTGGATCTCCATTTCTGATCTCATCAAAGAAACCATTGGTTGTGATTTTTTTTCTAGATCTCCGCTCTTTGATGATAGAATCTTCTGTTTCTGTGCAGTATTTTGCCTGTCTTGCAGGTCTCTCAGCCACAACAAACTTATTCCCATCACGGAGTCTCTCAGAAAATCCAGCCCAAACTGAAGTAAACAATGAGTGAGAAATTCGACAAGTTGGACAAAAAAAAGCCCCTTATTTTTGTTCTTGCATAGCTATAAGAATAAAACCACACACAAAGTGCAGACACATATGTTTAACAACAGAACTAAAGGCTCAATGATGGAGTTATTAACAATAAAAAAAGCCGATGGAGCTATCATAACTGCACGAGCTAACTGTTTAATCATCGATCTATGTCTCAATTTATAAGCACCTAAGCAATCTTTAACATCTGTAGTAGTATAAAGCATTAGACAACATGAACCCGCATATGTTTCTTTAGAGCAGAGATTAAAAAATAACAACGTTCAAATCTGAAAGCAAATTTTCCTCCATCATTGGCAACAACTTCAATAAAAATTTTGGGCACAATAGAATTTTTAAGTCAACAATTTACACTATACAATGAGAATTATTCATGGATCCAGTAAAAAATTTTGGCCCCAAGTTTGTGGGCTTTCCCACTGTTCTGCAACATCAAATGAGCAATTTCAGCAGGCAAACAACTTAAAGAATTCTGATCATTAAAGAACCAAGTCATCCACCGAGCTACAAGAAATTGGAGACCCATCAGTAACACCTAGTTATAACCCTACAAAGCCATCACCAAACAGTGAAATAATAATCAATAACAGAAATTAAAGTGGGACAAAAGAAGAAAGATCTCACAAAAGGCCTTGAAACATTAAAAAAAGGCATAAAGCACAAAAGCAGTCGAATAATCTTTACTACTTACCCTAAAATCAACCAAAATGCAACTCCTCACACAATTAACCACTTCAAACTGCACACTTGATGCTAGTAAGTTAAAATTAATTACCTCCAAAATGATGTAAAACAATAGAAGCAGCTACGGTAACATTTAATGAGGCTGTGCCACTTCCATATTGTGGAATATAGACAAAAAAATCGCATATCTCACATTCTTTGGCTGAAAGGCCTGTTCCCTGCAAAGACAAAGAGTAAACATGAATCTGCAATCATTGCTGATAGCACACTTAAAAAATATGGCTTAAAAATATATCATTTGGGACTCCACACCGAAATAAAGTTAACCCTCATAAGATACTCGTTTCATCAAAAGAATCAAATATCTGCCAATTCAACTAGATTAGTGCATGTACCCCATTAGAGAACAACCCAGTCAAATACTACCCACCTATAAATCGCTAATTAATGCATAAAGCAGTAGACTTGATATTTTCACATTTTCATGAAATTCTTTTTTCAATTAGCTAAAAAAAAAAAACTCAATTAACCCATAAAATTCCGCGAATTTTAAATCTTGCTAGCGCCATGGTATGGAAGTGACCTTAACCAGATCATGATCTTCAAAATGGAAACAAAATTTTTTGGCTTTTTAACTATCTGAACTAGATGGAACAAAGATTAGAGCAAATAAAGATAGAGAAAGCAAGCATCTTTTGAATCATAAACAACAATTAAGCACCTAAGAAACAAAAGAAAAGTGGATGATTTACCTCATTGCCCAGAAGGAAAGCCGTGCTTTTCTCGAAAGGATGCTCATTTACTGGCAAAGCGCCCTCAGCAATCTCTACCCCACAAATGTCGCAATCCCTCTCCTACAAATCAACACAATCAAAACCCAACTCGCAAAAATTGAGAGAGAGAGAGAGAGAGAGAGAGAGAGACCTTGAGGAAGAGGCGGGCATCGAGGAGAGAGTGGAAATGGCGGATGGAGAGGTGGGAGGTGGAGCCGTGGCCACCAAAGGCGTTGAAGTCCCTCCGGCCTACCAGTATTAGCTCCGTGACGCCGAAAGCGGTGGCGCTTCGTGCCAGGGTCCCGACGTTGTGCCTCTTGGCTATGTTGTGCACCACTACGTAGCTCTCTATCACCATTCTTTCTTTCTGTTTATCCTCAGTTCTGGCGCAGAGCGAGCTATTCGGAGAGACGGGGAAGTTGGGGGTTTTACTAGGGTTTTTGACCCTTACCCGTGAAATTGCAATGGTCAACTTCCACGATACGACGCCGAACAAGCAACTTCACTTTGCTTTTCTCTCTTCTTGTTTTAGTTTGAATTTTTGGTAAATTCATAATATTATTCTATTTAATAAAGATTTATTTTTTAGTAAATAACTTTGTCGTATTTTATTTATACAAATAATTGAATAATTAAAATTTTAATTAATGGTTCATCAAATAAAACAATAATTGATCAAATTGAAAACATTATTTAACTAATATATGTTCATAATTTTTATATACATATATGTTGTTAAAAATTATATCATGAAATTATTTAAAAATACTCAAATAATAAATTTCAGTAAGTAAAATAGTTTTTAAAAAATGCTCAATAATTTATAGTCATAATCAATAAATAATTTTTAAAAAATTCTATTGATTCACGTCCAACTACTTATATAATTATTGTATTCGCAGAGAATGGACGACCTTTCACAATGAAAAAGTGGCTTGAGAGTCAAAAACGCCTCTCTACAGGTGATCGGGGCTGAAATAAATTGATCTATTTCCTAGTTGGCAAATCCTTCATCTGCAATTTTTGTGACTGAATTGCAACAATTTAAAATTTTAAATTGCCCCACACCAGAGTCCCATCATCTAAAGCTTTTCTAGTACGGGATTTTAAAATTACAGTATAACTAGTTTTTGTCGTGTTGGCCATTTATGGCTATCTCAAGACTACCATTGCTCTCTCACGTCTGTCTGTTTGTCACTGAGCTGATGTCAGTGTCTTCTAGTGTTACGCCATGGATAGCATTCGTGAACACACGATGCAAATTTAATTCCACACTAGATTCTCTCCTCCGTGGCTTAAAAGGTATGGTTCAGGCGGTAAAAGGCTGAACCACAAGAGCTAAAATTAAAAGATGCATCAATGGCGAGACAAGGTGGCCCCTTTTGTTTTTGGCACAAGGCCAATGCCATCATTCATCTCTCACCGCCCACCCGTTTTGTCCTCCGGGAAAACGGGCAGCTGTTTAGCAACCAGTTTTAGACAGAAAAAGGTTTGTCCTTGGACAATGACAGACACTTGGAACTGCAAATCAGGTTAATTTGCGGGAAGAAACTTGATGGAAATGCTGTTAACAAAGTGGCGTTCATCCGTGGGAGTCTTGTGTCCCTCTGCCCTTTGAAAACGTGTGACCCAAGTGACCACCCCAGGCTGCACACGTAATCTCAGTTCTTCTCCCATCTGGGTCAAGCTGGAAATCAAGTTCTTAAGTTCCACCAAAGGTGCCCTATAACTAAGCATGACCATTTAACAGAGTAGAAAATGATGAAATGGGGACTGAGATACTCACAGAGCGGCTTATGGCTCCGGGAAGATCCTCGTAGAAAGCAGGCCAACCGCAGGCGGAGTCAAATTTGGCAGTGTACTTATACGGTGGTGTGCCGCGACCAGCACAATTGTAACCCCCTCCAGCAGAGAATTATGTCATATTCCCCTGTGACTTTGGTCCCGCGTGTCACAGAAAACATTATCACAGTAAACATTAAAAGGGCCCAAATCACATAAAATTGCCATGCACGAGGGAGGGTAGAAGACAATCTGAGTGTGGAAAATGTGAGACCCAAAATGAAAATGAAGGATAGACAATGACTTAAATCAGAAGTTCATTTCTTTAAAAAAACCAAAACCCGTTCTTACCACCAACAAAAAAAAAAAAGGAAAAATTTGAAGCGCTCCTTACAATTAGAGATGTCGCGGGGATCGTACAAACATATTCAGAAATGAGAAAGGCCAAAACTTCTATGAACTCGCACTATATTTTTTAATTAATTTATTATTAAGTTCGTTTATTTGGTAAAAAATATTTTATAAGAAAAAATAATTTTTGAAAATTCTATTTTTCTCGTATTTGAGCAAAACAATGAAAAGTAATGAAAAATAAATAAACAAAAATTTTTCTAATTTTTTTCTCTTGTGTCTCTTTCTTCTTTTATTCTCTCTTTTTCTAATAATTTGAAGGATGAAAAACAAATAAAAACAAAGTGACTATTTTTTTATAGTTAATTTTAAGAAGATCAATTTTTTTATTATCAGTTTCAAAAAATTGTTCTCTTATTAGTAATTTTGAAAAATATTTTATTAAAAATAAATGAATTTTTTGTTAAATCAAAGGGTTTAAAGGGGCAGTCATTCCCATTTCCACCATTCGGATTTAAGTAATTGACCTAAAAAACACGAGTGATGTAATTGCACAAACAGGAACGTTTCAAATAGATTATCAAAATTTTAAAATGCCCACTTCATTTTCGAATATTACGAGAAGGTAGGAAGGAAAGCACATGCTGTGCACGGGGGATCAGAGCCCGTTAATCTGAAAAATAATGATAAAAAAATATTTTATTTTATTTTATTTGTTTTTGGCGATGACTCGCTGTTCCATAATGTACAACAACGGAATGTGGGGCAATACAGAGTTGGGTTCCCTCTTTTTTTTTTTTTTTTTTCTTCTCCCTTAAAAAAAACCACATGACGTTTGTAATATATATATATATATTTTTTTTTTTTTAATTTTTTTTTTAATTTTTTTTTTCCTTTTGACGATTAAGGAGGATTTGGTTACGTAATTTTTATGTATTCAGCGCAACGCTTGCCTCCTCGCGATATGAGAATTTGTTAAAAATTGCACCATTAAGATTTTAGATTCAACCATTATGGATTGATTAATGGTCATTGTTATATAAAAAAAATGAACTTAAAATATTAATAAGTGATTGCAGTTTAGATTCGCAATGTATTTTTTTATGTTAAAAAAAAAAAAAAAGGGAATTCCTCTTGTCGAGGAAGGTAAACATAAACTTACTTATAGTTTAGTCAAATCATGCACCTTAAATCTTTGGTATAGATAGTCGCCCGAAAACTCTCTTACACGTTTGTCCAAAAATTCTTCGGTCGTCTAGCTTTTATCTTTTCATGCGTAGGTTTGGTACAGGTCCGGCCTAGCACCACGGCGTACATTTTATTATTTTATACAACATCTAATTTTGATAATTGTTACTAATGATAATAATTATTATAATTATCGATAAAAAAATAAAATAAAAACATTTGATTAAATTAATATTACTTACGATTACTAATTATTGAAATAAGTAATTGAGATTTTTATTTATTATAAAAATTATTTAAATACATAAAAATATTTTAAATATTATCTAAGAACTCTGGTTATATAAAAAAAAAAAAAAAGAGTCAAAAACTACTTTTCTTATCAGTTATATTTTAATTTTTAAGAGGGTTCATCAGCAAATAGTAACTCTTTGTCGACTAAACTGACCACCAAGTTTCGGGTTTGGATTTGGGTTTGGATTTTGGCCCGAAAAAAAATTATATTGAACTTTTCTGGAGCCCAGTTGGCTAACGGAACGACGTCGTAGACCTTTAAAGACCTCTCTTCTCTGATTCAAACGGTCACATAATCCGATTGAAACGAACGACGGCGTCCCACCTGAAACCCCCTTCCCCCCCGGCCCGCCCCGTGCACCGGCATACACAGAAAAAAATATCCTCTCTCTCTCTCTCTCTCTACCCCGCCTTCATACGCCCTAGCAGAAGAAGAAAAACAAGAGGAACAAGGAGAACGCGAGAGCGAACGAAAGAGGGGAATGTGGGGCTTTGGAAAGGCGGCGGGGCCAGCTGCTCCGCCAGCGTCGCAGCCCAGTTTCGGCAATTACCCTTCCTCTCCTACCCATTCTCCCCCGGCACCGCCGCCGCCGACTTTTCCCCATTCTGCCCCTCCACGATCTCCCAGGTGCCCATCCTTTCTTTATTATTATTATTATTATTCTTGTTATTATTACTCTGATTTGCTCGCCTTTATGAGATCAATTATAATTACTGTTTGAGAAATTTCCCAGTTTTTGCTGGACTTTCTGCAACCTTCCCTTTTTCTTTTCGTTTTATTTATTTATTTTTCGTTCTTTTCTTGTTATCGGATCTTGGCTGGCTATTGTGAAGATACTGATTTAAAGAGCTCAGAAGATGGTGTCATCTTTGATGGGGTTGGTTTAGTGATAGTTTATTTATGCCCAAGAATCTGAATTAATTATTTCTTGATGGGTTGGCTGTGTCCCACTGCTTTCTTTTTTTTGGGGGGGAGGGGGGGTTTCTTGATTTGCCGTAGTTGTCACTATTGGATCCCTCAATTTCCTTTAGTTGTTGCTACTTGATTTCTTGAATTATTTTAGTTGTTTCTACCTTTTTTTCACGAAAGGTTGAAACTTTTGGTCATCTCTTTGCGGATGACTGTGGTATTGATCTAGAAAATTATCTGGTGTAAGAACGTCGTGGGTGCTTTGCTTTAATTTGCTAGGATGTTTGGCAATTGGGTTTCTATTCTAGGTTTTACTGGTGTTGCTTTGACAAACCAAGAACACTACAGTTTACTACTTAGCCTTCTGGTTTGCTTGCTTATGAGTTTAGGTAATTGGATTTGGTTTTTATGCTTATGTGTCTATGTAATTGGATTTGATCTGGGGGGTCCTGGACCCCTTGAGAGGATGCAGTCACCGCTGTTGCTTTCTGAAAACTCTGGTGTCACTGCTGTTCCTCACCACTCTACTAGAATCCAACGATAGCAACCCACTTGAAATCCAAGCCATTACTCGTATTCCTCTATTTTCCTTTACCTTCTATATAAATCAAAATTTGAGCCTGTTTGTTGGAGACTTTCCCTGCTGTTCGCTCATAGTTAACAGGATTAGCGGATTCTCTTTGGATAATAGGAGAGTTGAAGCTGTACAAAGAGTGCTATCCCCTTCTTCAACTTTTGGTAGCACCAAACCTGCTGCAACTCCTTCTTACCCATTGGTTGGAGCCTATAGGTAGATTTGTTCATTCTGTAGTATATTCACAATGTTTCTTGTACAACATGGTACTTTGCTGGTTGGTTCAATTAAAATGGATGTGCCTGCACTGACTTATTTGCTAGGGTAACTTGTCAATGGCAGAGGAGCAAATGCATTATAAACTGTAAACTCCTATATACGTGTAAGCTTACATGAATACACACTTACTGTGACAATTCCAATGTTATCCATTGTATTTTGGAAAATTTAACCATCATCTCATCCACCTCATCCAAGGAGCCTTCCATTGGAGGATAACTGTTTGGATCTGATTTTGATTTTGAATATTCATGTCTGTTGCATTCTTATTGTGATTCTGGATGGTAATGGTTTGGTGTATATCATTGAATCCCATTTTCATCTTGATAATTCATGGCTTTCTCACAGGCCTGTTGACTCTTCTTCTAGGGTGGCTAATGAGCAGAGGTCTTTTTTTAAAAATGACGTGCCCATAAATCCAACGGCTTCTGCCACCGCATCATTTGTTGCTTCACGTAATTCTGGAAGCAGCGTAACAGCTAAGATTGTCAGATTTCAGGACCCAAAAAAGTCCAGGTTGCCTCCTTCAAATTCTACTGGTCAGGACATTCCAAGATATTCCACTCAAACTTCAGTTCAAAAGTGAGCTGCTTTTCTTGTATTGGGCACTCTATGTATGGTAGCTTATTCTTTAGGTTGTAAGAAACCATTTTATCTCCCTTTTAAAAGAAGATAAATATGATTCAACAAAAGGTTGGAATGCAAATGGGAAGCTTTTTGCCTTTTCTTTTAGTTTAGCTATTGCACAAATGATTGCTATATGCTTAAGTTATCTTGCATTTTTGTCAAGCTCCTGCCATTCTGCGGTTAGAATTGTTCTGCTCCCCTTCCCCCTCTCTTTTACTCTCTCTTTTGTTCTCTAGGTTCTGCAGAATCTTTGCTTTATTATTCCCTTTTTAGTATTCATCTTTCTTTATCATTAATTTTATAAAAGATTTTGTACACTCTAAATAGGGCAGTACCAGTTTCTTTTTCCAGTCTTACTTTGATTTGTGTATCTTCTTGATCTTGCAGCCCCTTAGTTCCCCCAAGAATAAGATCACCATCCTTTGTTCCGGAGAACTATTATGTTGATCATGATCGTCCTCTTGGTGAAGGCCCAAGGTAAACTCTCTCTCTATCCCCTGGGTGGCCCCTGATCCCCATGGGCATTCCTACGAAAGAGGGTGGGTAATTATGCATTTATTTGCTTAAATCTCAACACTGAGAAGGTAAAAATGTCAAATTATCTGATCAGAAGTGATACCTCCCCAGTGTTTGTTTTTGTATTTAAGTTTGAAAACCATTACTTAGCTTTTGTGGATCTTCATTTATTCTAAACCTTAACAATGACTATATTTGTTTCCTTGCAATGTATACTTGGCACAGTATATAAATTCAATATTCCTGCACGCTTTACTGGTAGTATTTTTATGGTAACACTATTGCTTTTTACGTAGGCCTTCTTTGTCTCCACCTGCACAAGGCCTTCAGCCAAAGATGCTGAGAACTTACTCTGATCTTCTGGATTCTGAGGACAAGTATTCAGTCTCACCTGTAGGTTTTCTTGATTCTAGAAGAAGTCTTATAACTGAAGCTGCAGATGTCCAGGCACCGAAACAAACTAGGTCATCACTTATTCCAGCTCCCAATGAAATTTTTCTGGAGAGTGATCGTTTCCTTCAGAAGGATTTTTCAAGGTATTAAAAGATATATTAGCAGATAACTTAAATCTTACTTCTGTACTTAATTCTTGTTTTTTTTTTCCCTTGGATCAGACATCTGGTAGGAAATTTAAAAATGCCTGCCTAAGCTGAAATCTATCAATTGAGGTCCATTTAATATTCTGTGGAATGGGAGCACTGGATTTCAAGCTTAAAGCCTCGGAAATTAAGAATTTCAAAATTTGGAACCACCTAGCATTAGATTGCAAGACAATTCTGTTGTGTCATATGAACTTATTCTGCCTAAATTCCATCCAAGTATCATCAATAAAATTTTTTGGCAGCATTGTGAGATAAATGAGCAATGGGACAATAGTTCACATAGATGTGGAAGGGAACCTTAAGAGGGCGGTGATAAATTCTTTCTATTCCTTTCCATATAAAGCATATCCTGTTCCCCAAATATTCAACAATTATGCATACTTAATGTGGGATAAAGTGATACTTGGGAATTGTAAAATTGAAAAACTTGCATATGCATTGTCATGTTTCATATACCATTTTCCTCTAGGCATATTTTTCCCCTGTTTAAATATCAGTGAACTCCACTACATGTTTTTGTTGCCAGGCCTTCCATTTCTCCTAGGCCGATTACTAGGCCAAATGCTTCTCTCAGCACCTTGCATTCTCAAATTCCTCAAAGGTCTATGTCCTCTGTGAATGGTACCGCTATTGAAGCTGTTCCAACCAAGGTCACTGGGTTCTCAATCACAAAAAGAACAAGGTCACCTCCTACTTTTTCCACTAATAATGTCTTTTCAGGAAATTCCTACTCCACCCAAGATGATAGTGAAAGGTAAAACATTTCAGTGGTGGTCTGTTGATAGTCATACCCTATATAGCATTTTCATGCATCTCTTTTGATTTTTTTTTGTTTTTTGTTCTTTTTGGTTACATGCAATTTTCAGAGAGATGCAAGCCAAGGTGAAGCGGTTGGCCCGTTTCAAGAATGAACTAACTGAAGGTTTTGAAACTATTCCTGATACTGTGGACAAAAAAAATTTTATAAGCAGGTCGGAACAATCTATGGTGGAAACTCAAAAATCTGCTGGAGATAACTACATTGCATCTGGGGAGGATTTCACCAGTCATAATTCATCTGATCTTGAGAGCTTGGAAATGTCTAGTACTATTGCTGGGTTGTGTCCAGATATGTGCCCTGGTATGCTTTCTTAAGTCATCTGGGAGTGTTCTTGTTGATGGAATGACATGGGGTTGCAATTTTGAGGTCGTTAGATCTTATTTTCCTTCCATAATTGAGTTTGATAGATATTTTGTTGTCATTTCTTAATGAGAAGATAGCACTTCTTAAAGAACAAGGAAATCTAAGACATGCAATACCCTTCAAGGTCCAAATTTTGCTGTCTGTTTTATTAATTTATTGAACAAGGTAACTACCTTTTATACCTCGAGGCTTCTGAATTTACTGGAATTGGTGATGTGGGGTAGATTTTTGTTCTATGTTTCAGAGTCAGAAAGGATGGAAAGGGAAAGGAAAGGGGATCTTGACCAGTATGAACGCATGGATGGGGACAGAAACCAAACCAACAAATATCTTGCTGTTAAGAAGGTTATTTTTTATTATTGCTGTCTTAATTATTGTAATCATAAAGGCATTGGCTGTCTGTATTTGGAATCTTATTTGGTTTTTGTCCTCCATTTTCTGGAAAAACTATGAGATAAAGCATGATAGATATTTGTTTTCTGTTATTTTACAGTATAATAGGACAGCAGAGAGAGAAGGAAGTCTTATACGTCCAATGCCAATCCTACAGAAGACTACTGACTATCTGCTCAATTTGCTAGATCAACCTTATGGTGATGGGTTTCTTGTCCTGTACAACTTCTTGTGGGATAGGATGAGAGCCATTAGGATGGACCTGCGGATGCAGCACATTTTTAATCTGAAGGCTATAACTATGTTGGAGCAAATGGTCTGTCTTTGTTGCAATCTCCTTTCTTCCATAATTTGTAAATGATTTATCATGAGCATAATCTAAAATCCCATGTCATGATTTTGTACTAACATGCTTGGCTCCATGCGGGCCATGTGGGAGGATTGTAGCCTCCAGATGGGCTGCATCCCTCAAATGGCTAGTAACTTAAATCCTCAATAGTGATAGATCATGTGCATATAATACTGCTTTGTGATTGACTGTGAACCTACTCATGGTCCAATTTTTTAGAGTTTTTGTTTTTTGTTTTTTGTTTTTTTTTTTTTCTGCAGTGAGTATCATACCTGGTCTTGGAGTTCGTGTTTTATTTGATTTTAAATTAGGGGCAATAATGCACATGTGAGCAAATAGATTACATAGTTCCTTTTCTTTTCCTTGAAGATGATCTGGTGGTGGTGGATCTCTCATTCACCTTCCATGTGCCCTTCTGGGTTCTGTGGGAGCTTAAGGTCATTTTGTGGCAATTTTCAACTAGTATTTTTTTTCTTTGAAACTCTCCATTGTACCTCATTCAGGTTTGTCTCTGCATTGAACAACTTGCTTACCTCAGCTCTCAGCATTGAAATTTGTGCTCAACTCAGCTCTTAGGTTGTTGAATGATGTGTATTAATTAGATTATATGTACTAAATGATGACATTATTGTTATCTGGACTTTGTCAGATAAGGCTTCATATAATTGCAATGCATGAGTTGTGTGAATACACTAAAGGAGAGGGATTTTCTGAGGGGTTTGATGCACACCTTAACATTGAACAAATGAACAAAACTTCAGTTGAACTGTTTCAAATGTATGACGACCATAGGAAGAAAGGGATTGATTTGCCAACAGAAAAGGAATTTCGAGGTTATTATGCACTTCTCAAGTTAGACAAGCATCCAGGATATAAAGTAAGTCATCTGCAGTAGTGACTCAGTTACACAAGTTCAATTAGTTTTATCTCTGTGAATAAGCAATTTCTGCTAGGTTGAACCAACAGAGCTCTCGCTAGATCTTGCAAAGATGACTCCAGAGATAAGGCAAGCACCAGAAGTGCATTTTGCCCGTGATGTAGCAAGGTAGTTTTTCAATTTATTTGCGTTAGAAGTTTTAAACTTGCTCTAACAGTTCAAGTGGTTGTCCCTTCAGGGCCTGCAGAACAGGTAATTTTATTGCCTTTTTTAGGCTTGCAAGGAAAGCAAGCTACC
Source organism: Bruguiera parviflora (assembly GCA_019804595.1). NCBI lineage: Eukaryota > Viridiplantae > Streptophyta > Magnoliopsida > Malpighiales > Rhizophoraceae > Bruguiera > Bruguiera parviflora. Next base: position 3,221,914 of record CM034046.1, read on the forward strand.
TTCAAGCATGCTTAATGCATGCTCATTTTGCAAAGGTATGACTAATGTTTGCTGATGGTTTTAGTAAATCAGCTTATCTATGCACATGATTTGTATTGCTTTCTTCATTCAGAAATGCTCATGCTTCTTTATGTGTCTCTCAACCTGCATTTTGCATTAGACTCTGTTATGTGTTCACGTTCATGGATTCTCTAATTTGTATTTTTCTTCTTCTAACAGCTAATTTATTTACTCATTTGTAACAATTTATGACCATTGTATGTTAATTGTGCATTTGAATACTGTAATACTTTATATTTGATTCATTTGCATGAGCCTGCACAACACATACACACGATTCATCTGCATATGTCTCCCTGAAATGTGCATGAACTCATATTTGGTAATGTCATCTCATATTTGTTCTGTTTTGGTCAGGTACGAACTCAGGCACTTTCTTCTTTGCACGCTGGTCTACAAAGCAATCAAGGTCTACCTGTTGCCGACATTGCCAAGTGGCTTGCAATGGAGGTAGGTTTTTCTTCTTACATATTATTGGTTACTATATATATTCAAGAAACTTTCAAGTTTATCTTACATTGATATCTTGCTGTCTGAAACTAGGAAGAAGACGTAGAAAGCCTATTAGAATATCATGGCTTTTCGATAAAGGAGTTTGAAGAGTCTTATATGGTTAAAGAAGGTCCCTTTCTCAACAGTGACAAGGACTACCCTACCAACTACTCAAAACTTGTTCAACTGAAAAGATCAGAAACAATAGTTAATAATGTTGCACAAAAACCTCAGATGATATCTGTGCTTGCTGAAGCTACTAAAGAAGTTCAGCTGCCTAAAATCAACAAGCATGAAACAAAATCTATTCCTTCTCTTGTGGATGGGAAGAGGCCCATTCATGAAATTAATGAAGAAATGCCTGATTTCAAAGTTTTCCCATCCCCAAAAGTTGCCACACAAGTACAATCGGTATTTGGAAAATCCATACTCGATCAAGATCAACACATACATCAGGAGCCAGGTGTCCAAATTTTGCCGCGGGGGTCCTTGGCACATAATTCCCTGGAAGCTCAGTCGCCCAAGCTTAGCTTTGTGGAAAAACCAAATCATGAGGCTCTTATGGTAGTCTCTCCCAAGAGGAAGATGCCATCTGGCACAGAAAGTATGCCATCTGATGTAGAAAGTATGCCAATGCAAATTGTGTCTAGATCGGTTCTGCAGGAGAGACCCCTAAGTGGTAAATTTAATCGTGCCTTGGAGGAAGTGAACTCCCAGATTATGATCACTAATAACTCGCAAGATTTACAGCCCCTGGATATTTGTATGGTAAATAAAAGTAGTGATGCCATGGAAGACTGTGAAGATGAAGTTGCTCGTGCAAAGCTCAAATTGATCATAAGGTCCATTGCTTGTCTGAATATTTAACTGCAAGTTAAGGTTATTTTTTTGTACTGTTTTACAGCTGCGACCTGTCAGGTTATGGAGGCGGCGCTCTTCAAAACAAAGGGAATTACGTGAGCAGAGGCAGATAGCAGCCAGTGCTGCACTAGGTTTATTGTCCCTGGGACCACCAATTCAACAAGCCAGAGATGTAAGCTTCAATGTTTTAAGTATTTCACATTTGCATGCCACAACCAGTGTTGTATGCTCGTTTGCTTTGCTTTTCTTATTTATTTTTGTTCTAAATTCAGAGAGAATTTACATTTGCACATGGTACAAATTTAGCCATCTAGTATTTGATGTCATCTAAGTTTTTGCCATTTACAAACCTATGAAAGTTTCTTTCAACTTTGTTCCCTTCTTTTTTAATGTAGCAAACTAGTATGCAGAGCAAGTTTGACATCGATCAAATTATGAAGGAAAGATATGAAAATCATGAGAAATCATGGTCAAGGCTGAATGTTTCAGATGTGGTAGCAGATATACTTGGCAGAAGAAACCCAGATGTGAAGTGTCTATGCTGGAAAATTGTTCTATGTACTCCAATGACCTACCAAGAAGGAGAGAAAGACTGGCAGAGAAGTGAGGTTATGCATGGAGCAGCCAGTCAGTGGTTGTTCTCAAAGCTCATGCCTTCTGGCAGAGATGATTATGATGACAATAGTAATCTGATATTATCATGTCCTGGCCTGTCCATATGGAGAAGATGGGCTCCTGACCAATCTGGTGATAACCTGACCTGCTGCTTGTCAGTTGTTAAGGATGTCAAATTTGACAATTTGAGGGAATCAATTTCTGGAGCAAGTGCAGTTCTGTTCTTGGTATCTGAAAGCATCCCATGGAATCTTCAGAGGATCCAACTTCATCACCTTCTGAAATCCATTCCTTGTGGTTCTGCTTTGCCCCTTCTGATCTTAAGTGGTTCACATCATAGAGAGGTTTCTGATCCGTCCTCCATTATAGTTCGTGAGCTGGGCCTCCATGACATTGATAAATCTCAAGTAGGTAGCTTTTCAATTGTTTTCCTTGTTGAAGATAAGCAAATGGAACCTTTTGACGGATTTTTCAGTGACAAGAATTTGAGGGAGGGCCTACAGTGGTTGGCAAGTGAATCACCTCTACAACCTGATCTTCATTGCATGAAACCTCTGGAACTGGTCCTAACCCACTTGAATCTTTCTCTGGATTTCCTTGAAAAGATCAGTGAATATGAAATAGGTCCAAACCACTGTATCACAGCCTTCAATGAATCCTTAAATTGGTCTGTGGGGGAAATTTCTACTACTGCCAAAGCAAATCCTGTTGGGTGGCCCTGTCCTGAAATCCTTTTGCTGGAGGATCTTAGTGATGAGAATATGCTGGTGAAGTGGTGCCTGCCAAGCGCAGGATGGAGCTCGGCAACTACAATTGAACCACTTTTATGTGCTCTAAGGAATTGTAAGCTTCCTAGTTTTCCTGATACCGATACATTGTTGGATAAAGGTGCCTATCTGAGCAATGAGGCTGAGACCCTAATATTACAACTAGAAGATTGCTTGATCAGATACCTGACTGAATCAAGTGGGATGATGGGACTTCTGTTAGCGAAAAAAGAGGTGCATTTTATGCTACAAAGAAGTACTCAACTTGAACTTCGTGACTCAGGCTACTATATTATTCCAAAGTGGGTTATGGTCTTTAGGAGGATTTTTAATTGGCGTCTATCAGCTTTATCCAGTGGGCCATGGTCTTTTGTCTATGTTCAATCACTCGGTCATCAAAATCCAACTTCACAAATTCTTGAGGACCTGGATGTTGATAAAATTGTGCCTTCACCGCATTTAAGTCAACCTTCCCTTGATGAAATGATCGATGCAGGATTTGGCCTTGATCTAACGAGTTGCCACCTACAACCAGAAGCATTTCAAACCCTGGAAATCACTGTCCCAAAGGGCAATGCTGTGGTGGATGCTAACTCGAGGGAGGATGAAAAGATATTAGGACAAAATGGTTACTCATCTGTGACAGACAATTCTGATCGTGTTACTAGTGAACTAAACACCACTAGTACCGAAGTTGCAGTTGCTAGAAAGGCAACTAAAGAAGCTGACAAATTTAGCAAGCTGTTGGAGCAGTGTAACATGGTGCAGAACTCGATAGACCATAAACTGTACATTTACTTCTAGTATGCATGGACAATTTGTTCAATGTAAATACATCAATCAATCAAAGGGGGCATTGTTCTGTGTTTTCACGATGTATCAAAGAAGAAATAATATCTGATTTGATGCCTAGGGGTACCTCTTTCACCTGGAATGGAATCCAGGAAGTTCATATTTTGGAGACTTCGATTCCCGCGCAATTTACGTGTCTTGTATTGTAAATTTCATCCATCCTTTTCCATTTTTTCCTTCTTTACCAAGCAAATAGGTGACTGAAGGAGCCATGGAATATGATAACTTCCCCAGAAGAAGAGGTCAAAATTGTGCTAAGCCAGTTCCGTGATAGAATGACAGAAACTACGTTTCGGCTGAGTGAACAATCCCCCGTCCAAAAGGGTGGAGAATTTTGTCGAGTTTGTGGATGAAATTGTATCGTGCGAGTTATTGCTAAGCCAACAGTTAATCCATCAAAACAATTGCTAAAAGTTAGCGATCCTAACTATGAGGTGAATGAGTTTGGACCCAAAAAAAACAAACACAATAAAAAAAAGACAATGAACTTGCAGTTGGTTGGCTTCGTAGTTGATGGAGTAGACGTAGATTCGTGCTAGCTTCGTCATAAACGAGAAATTTGATTTACCTGATGAGTAAAGTACAGGCTGAAGTAGTTGGCTGGCTTCTTGCGTGTGACCCTCGCTGCTGCAATTTACCTTTGATGGACTCGCGGATTTATTCCTCATTTGTGGAAGCAACAAGTGAGAATGTTTGTGCATTTGGGTAACGTTCAAAATCTTGAACAATTGAGACTGAGATACCGTTTCTTTTGTGGGGGGACAACAAACAACACTGAGGATTACCGGCTGTGGCAACGTGGTGGATGAAGAGAACTGATTTATTACCAAACTACCGTTGTGATTTATCAAACTACCGAAAGTGTCGAGATTGTTGTTCACATCAGCGATTTAACGGAATCGGACAAGCTAGTTGTTGGGAGACTCGATGGGTGGCCACCGTGCCCTACCAGGGCAGGCCTACTTCCCTATTCAGACATTATATTCTGTCCATTCTGCAAAGTACAGATAGCAATCCTAACTGGTCCTGGAAGCTTTCAATTTATCATGCTGCAAAAGGTGAGGTCATGTGGATCACCCGGAAATGCAAGGCGTTGTCACTTTATGGGAATAGAAAAGCAAGCGCACGAGAGTCACTTCCAATGAAAACAAACCCATACCTCAAAACATTATTGGACTAGCGAGTAGAGCATGCAAACAAATGCCTTAGAATGAACTAGAATATCGTCTGCGAGCATCTAGAATCATTGAATAAAAAATCATGCCCGTTGCCCTGAAAGAAAAAAGATCCTCTTTAATTTATCCATCGCATTTCTAGCATATTAGATGAATATTGGGTGTGAAAATCACGAGAGATTACTAAGATCAAGATGCCTCGTAGGAATAGTTTACTCCTTTCGATTAGAGTGTTCACTATTCAGAGATATTGCACAAAGGTTGAGTCTCGACCCCTAAACCACATGGAATCTCTTCTTTCTAGAAAGTGGAAAGAAGAAAGATATCCACAGAATTCAGATTCCAACCTCCATGAACCATTCCAACTTTGATTTGCCATTCCTTTTTAACATTTGGATTCGGAGTTGCAACATTACAGTAGAAAGAAGGGTATTCTGTCCTTCTGAAGCCATTGCATCATGAATAATATTTGCGGCAGTTAGAAATCTTAGCTAGGACATCCTCGAGTAAATGAGTCTTCAACTGCAAAATCATTTGCTTCCAGTGCGGTAAAAGCACCATCAACCCCCATCCTGATACATGCCAGAAGAAAGTCAATCATATCGTCAACCGATACTTCAAAAGAGTAGACTCTTTGAATAAAATCTCCAACAAATTTACGAAATAACTCCAGGCATAAGTATCGTATACATAAAAGCCACAGCAAAAACAGAATTTATGTAAGACAGCTTCCTACAAGCCGCTTGATTGGAACACATGGTGGACAAAGCCAACGGAAGTCTGAAACGATTAAGTCCCCAAGAATTCCTCAGTTAAATGCTAAAAGTACCTAAAAGGCGCAAGGCAGCTAAGTAGACCCACCAATTCCAAGGACCTGTGATGTGATGGAGATGGAACCACAATAGCTGGGCTTCGATTCATTGAAACCTGCATCTCTGATAACCCACTTCTTATAGAGTGGTATGTTTCTGATGCAGGCGTAGTGGAAATGTCAGAAATTCCTTTTTCTGCCCTTGAATTCAGTGGATTCCTAGTGTCTACTGTATTTCTCTCCGTAGCACCAGCACCTGACTATATCACTCAAAATAATATCAAGGCAATGATAAGCCAAATGATGATAAATCTACTCTCTTTAATCATTCTCACACATATCTCATTCACAATGCTACACTATTTACTGAAGACTGAGGCCGTAATAGTCATATTAAGGCAAATAATAAATTGGATAAAAATGCACAATGGCAGCAGAGGAAGATCTAAATACTGCTTACATGAGAAAAATCTTTAATATGTACAATAATGATTGTGATATCATCTGTCCGATTTTCATGCTCCAACCACAATTTGTACGACTCTCCGGCAATCGCAGCACATGCATCACGAGGATCTGTAAATCTTGCTGCCTGTGAAGGGAGAGACAGCGAACATGTCAAGAGGAAGAAAAGTAGGGATGAGTGATGGAAAACAGAAGTAACTCAATAGGGCAGGGTTAGATTTATATTAAGAAAGAGAGTCTTAATCATTATCAAAACCAACTGTATCGCCTTTTGCTACACATGGGTCATTTACAGCGAATCTTGAATGGTCACAAGGAAACCATAAAACCAAAGATACTATCATAAATAGTGACCAACAAAAAAAGTTCATTCAACTCTAGCAGCAGTCTGTTCTGCTTACTTGGATATGAAGAAGCTCCTTATGTTCAAATTGTGAATCATGCAATGATTAACAGCCTTCAAAGCCCAAAGAAACGGCAGGCAGTCATGAGATGTGTATAAAAAATGATGTAAATCTCAGAGTCCTTCCACCAAATGGCATTTATAGACTTAACTATAAAGGCTATTACTCCATCAACACATGAAATAGGCTGTTGATCATAAAAGCAACCAGAGGAAAAGAGAAACAGTAAAAGGTCACAGCTCATAAGCCATACCATATCAACCACAGCCTGACTTGAAAGGAACTCAAAAACTCCATCACTTGCAACAACTAAAAACAAATGATGAGGCATGAGCTGAACCGTTGATACCTCTGGAACAGCAACTACACCAATTCCCTCAGCTGTGCTATCCCCTACACTCCTTGTAAATGCAGTCCCAGGATACATCCCATTCTGCACCCACAACCTTGGAGGATCCCCACCTTGACTTTCCTCATCGCCCCACATCTGTATTTCAGGGTCTTTAAGCCCTTCCACTTGATCAACACTCAGAACTCTTGCCCCACAAAGCTTCACCCTTTCATACTCATCCTTCCTAAATGGTGTTTGATCCCATGACAAATCCTCAGCCACAATTTTATCCCCTTGTTTAACAGCAATCACAGCCCTTGAATCGCCCACATTGGCAACATAGATTGTATCTCCAATAAGAAGAACCGTTATAGCTGTTGTACCACTCATTGTATCATCAATTTCGCTATTGTGTAATTCATAGTTTGTCATCAAGAACGCCGAATCATAAGCTTTAACAGGGTCATCCACCATCGAGGGATCATTTGCTAATATGTCAACTAACCTATCCTTAACAAAATTCGAACATTGCGTACCAAATTGACCATGCCCATCAAACACACCAAAAAAATGGATACTTGGGTTACCTCGAAGCTGTCTTCTAATGCAGAAACTGTCTTGATTCTCCTTATCCGGAGAGTCCGGATAGTAACCTCGTTGTGTCGAGACAGAGTACTGCAACTTGAAGTTATGCGAAGGGACGGGAACAACCTCCAGTGATCTTTGTGCGAGTATGTGCTTACTATTGGCATTCCTGCACGGACGCACTTCCCTGCCGTCCCTAGAATCCCCATCCGAGGATGATGGGTAGCGGCTGCAACACTTGCCGTGCACACAACCCATGTTCTTGCTAGGCAACTAGAGGACCACAAATAGGAGCTTGTAGTCTATCTATGTAGAAAAACCTAAAAGACTTGGCTCAGATTATATAATCAGGAAGAAGCAATTTTTAGTGGCACTAGAGAAAGGGGCATTGTTTGTTGACAACCAAGAAGGTCCATTAGCGGCTGATTTGTGGGAAAATAACAAAGGCCAGAAGCAAAAGGATTCCAAAAGTCAGTTTTTTCACACACCATATACTTCTCTAAAGGCGACTCGCACGTGTGCTACACCCGAAAGGAGGCTTTTCAGCAGAAACGTCCAAGATTAGGATAATATTTAGAGTAAGATACATAAATGAATCTTTTTCTCAATAAAACAAGCAAATAACCCCCTATCTGAAACCCCAACAAGAAGATGAAGTAAAAGAAGCAAGAGTCAGAAGCATTTCAGAGCCCATGATCAATCAAACGGTGTTGGAGGTGGGGGGAGGGAGGGGGTGTGATTTCCTGGAAAGAGAGAAAATGCTGCTATTTGGGGGCACAAGAAAGGGGCTGAAGAAGCTTGCGGCACTGATTTTAAAAGATTTTTCCAAAAAGGTAAAAAGAAAAGAGAAAAAAGCTGAGAAGATTGAGAAAAAGGAAACAACTTGACAAGAAAGTGTGTGTGATGATGATGCAAATTTCCGGGGTCTCTTTCAAAGAACGAGAAAAGGGGCAGAGATTGAGAATTGAGACTCCATGTGTGCATGGAGGGTTTTGTTTCTGCTCGGACAAAAACCCTTGTCTTAAGACAAAACAACACAAGCAACAGGAGAGAGAGAGAGAGAGAGAGTGTCAAATGGTGAGAGAAGTAAAAAGGTCCAAAACAGAAGCCTACTCCATCCTAGTGGCATCTATCATCCATCCACCATCATCCATTCATCCTATCGAAGAGTGAACCCAAGACTGTTAATTTTAAGGAGATGGGAGGACCAGGAAGCTCTTAGCAGCAGCAGCAGCAGCAGCAGCCCATTTTATACATGTAGTCATCTTCCCCCCTCTTCTTTTTTTCTTTTCTTCTTCTTTTGTTCTTAAATGTCCTATTAAGTTTGGTTTTTGTCCCTTTCATTTCAAACTATGGGATGAAATGTGTACCAAACCCCCCCTCCCCCAAAGACAAAAAAAAAACTTGGAGCTTGAGACCTTGACTTGTGATTCATTTTCCTTAATTTTCCAATTAAGGCAGGATAACACGTGGCAATGGACATAGGTGCATGTTTGTGCGCGCACACGCGCGAGAGAGGGAGTGGGGAAGGAGGATATCTTGCTGCATTAGTTTAACAAATCCATTGAAAAAGAGAAGAAAAAAAAAACAAAATTGAGAACTTTCTATTCAATAAACTCAATCTGTTTCCCCACAGGATCATAAAATCTCAACTTCAGTTGGAGTTCATTTCTATCAAATAATCCCCCGAACCTTACATTTATTTAAAAATCCAAGTTAATAAGTCCTAAAATTTTTAAATTTTATAAGTTATATCAAATATTTATATTTAAATAATACGATATTTTATATTATAATACATTTTTTTGGTAAACTCAATTAGCATAAAATACAATAAAATTAAACATGCTAAACTCAATATCACGTGGCAGGATAAAATTAGAGGTACTAAGCCTAATGGTATCGGACTAATGATAAAATTAAACGATTAAAAATGACTAAATTTCCCAGTAATAAGTACAAATAAGAGAATGGATTAAATTTTAGTATTATGTCAAATTACTCTCAAATTTTTATATTTACGTTAAAAATTCAGGTTATTAAGTAAATTCATATATAATATAAAATACAAATAACATTCATATTTAAAGCAGCAGTGAAATTTTACACTTTTAACAGTCTAATGTTCTCATATCCATAATATGTTATCATGAATTTTAGAATCTAATGTTCTCCGTTTTCTTTCTTTAATTAAACTCCAAGGAAGAAGAGAATCCAGCTGAGTGTAATTACAAGAGGATATGATGTCAATGTCATCGCAAGCAATTTTTTATTTTTTATTTTTTTGTTTTTTTTTTCTTTCTTTCGGGGTAGTTTTAAACGAACTCTTTTGTTTAAGATAGGGAATTAATGGAATTTGATTTAGTCAAAAACTGGCCGAACCATGTTACTAATTTAAGTAATATTATAATAGAGTCCAAGCACAGTGACCATGATAATTAAGTTTACACCGGACAAGATCATTAAAAGAGGCTTTGGAATTATATATGTAAACTAGCCATCACTTTCTTTGAGGGTCACCGTCCCGTTCCGTGCATTAGGTAGCTCGGTCGTCCAATGTTTCGGCTTTTCGCTGCCCCTGTCCTGTTTTGGTAGGATTGGATCTCTTCAAAACGAGAACATCGAGACGGTGGACACCCCCCACCCCCCCCCCCCCCCAAACCACCACCGATGCCCCTTCGGAGTGTAGCGACGGAACCTAGTGCGGAATGCAAGCTGTCTCTCGCGTGTGCCCAAGAAAAATTCCAAGAGCACTTTTTTTAGTAATACCTTTGGTCAGAGATCGAGATAAGAGGGACCCCCGCACGAGACGTTAAATTAGTAATTTATCATATATATATTATATCGATCTAAATTTAATTTATTATTATTTTTTATAATCCTTTCTCAATAACGTTAACGATTAAAAAAAAACTATACAATATTGTATTTTATATTTATTAATATCAAAATTAAGTGTAAAAAATATATTTGAATTAAATTATTTTTGCGATGATCAACGTACTGGTAAATTATTATTATTATTATTATTATTATTTTTTTTGGAGAGGGGGGGACCAAAGCGTATAGCTCACGTGACCCCGCATGGTGCCGTCCAGGTCAATCTCACTTTCAAGGCTGGTTTATTTTCCTGGTCACCGCGTTAGTCATAATTTAGTAATAATAGCGGTACTCGCTATCGAGGATCTTCTGCTATTTTAAAAGTCAGCATTATGATCACAATCACCATTTATTAGTAATGGTAGTACGAAAGCGATTAATAGAAATTATTAAGCAGCATCAATCTACTGAGTTGATCGAATTTACCATACGGGGTAGGGCAGCTAATGCGAGAGTTAGACGAGAGTGTTGAGTTGCCCTTTTTATTTATGTGTCCCCCATTAAATAGCATAACAATCAGCTGAGCTTTTATATGATTCTTTTTTTACTATAAAAGTATCTTCGAATCGATTCGTACGTCCATCACTTTTTTTCTCTTTTTTCCTTAGTTGGGTGTAATTTTTCTTCCTTCGTCTCGTAGATTTAAACTTTTAAGTATCTCTGATAGTCTGAGCTTGGATCTAAACTTTCGAGATTATGTATATATTACCACCAAATCCTTTGAACGTTTCAATGAGCGTCAAGAGAAGCACAAATACTATTTAAAATCGCAAATTATGAACGCTCGTCCAACTCTAGTGATAATGGGGCGTAAGATTATCTTCATTGAACTAAACAAAGAATTAAAAAGGAAAAAAAAAAAAATGACAACTCATTTGCCTTCGTTTAATTTAGACGACAGCTGGTAATAATAATTTGTCGCTAACCTTTAATGAATACTGTTCCCTCCAAACAAAAAATAAAAATAAAAAATTTAATGATTATTGTAAAAATAACTAGGAACGACCTGACATTATTTAAGGATAGATTAAAAAGACAGGGAAAAAGTTTCTTGTGGCCCATTAGGAGGGATTTTCTGCATAGTGTATGTGCTCCACAGGTTGCATACAAGTCCAAGTGACCGAACCCAATAGCTTAGAACCTGTGATCCGGGTCCGATCGATTGGAGTATCAAGAGGCTCAGAATTGTTGTAGAGTTAAAAAAGGGCTCGATCCCATTTTGGGTTCCAACAGTGCTTGAATTCTTCGAGGTTGCTTATGTAAACCCAACCCAAAAAGTCCTGGTCTGCGAAGATCCCATGTCCACTCCAGGCACCACTAGCCGCCGGCCATTTCACACATTTACCTTCAAAAATAACCCAATACATTGTTTAGAACTTGGCAATGCGATAGTGCTGGCTTTCTAGCGTGAACATTTTGCCTATTCTTTTTTGTCAATTTAAGTGCACCATTTGTTCTTTCCAAGCTAAAGGAGGAAACTTGAGGCAGACAAGCCAAACCACCACCATTTGCTAATGATGTAAGTAACAATTAGGAACAAAATTTGAATTTCTACCTGTTCCTCATACCTACTCTCTTAATGTTAAGGCCGATGGCCAATTATTCCTAGACAATTGAGTGGTATCGCATTTCAACTCGTAGACGTGCACAAAGTCTACAGAAATTGCCAAGTTTATATATCCGGCCCGCATGGTCACAGCCCTGGGGCAGCTATGTAGGCAGCAGCCCATTTTCAGATCGGAAATTTGAAGCCGCTTCTCGCAGCAGACAAAAAACTTAAGAACGAGTCATTGGATTTGTGAGGAATAGCCGAATGCAACCCTTCTTTGAATTCTTTATTTTTTCACGAAAAGAAAAAGAAAAAAAAAAAAACGGCAGAGATTCAACCTTTGGCTAATTGCTTACAATTAATTGATATTGCGCCATTATCATCACTCACCAGTAGCCTAGTGAATTCCAATGCACTAGCTTGTGTGATAATTATTAGCGTTTTAATTAATTAATTTTTTTTTTCTCCTTACGACACAGCTATTGCAATGGTATGGTCTCATCAAGTTGCAACATATCCTCAAATATACTTTCCTGGCAAATGATTCGTGGACAAGTGAGAAAAAGGTGGCATGGATCGTGGTCTCCTCTTTTAAACACAATTATGGTCACGTCTAAGATTCTGTATCTATATAACGCGACAAAAGAGTTTGTTGCGTTGAGTCATTTGCAGGTGTGGTGGCTTCCTCGTCAGATGCATAATCAAGGTCGAGTAAACTAATGTAACGATAAAATTAAATTTATTGTGATATTTATTTTACGGCATTGAGTCGTAAAAAAAATAAAATAAAATACAAATATATATATATATATAAGTAAAGCTATTTATGGATATCTGTGCATTGGTATATCCTTACCTACTGTTTACGCGAAAATAAGAATAGAAACCCCATGGAAATTAAGTACCTCTCGCCATCTTTGTGCGGGAACCCAGTGTGGTGTGATAAGTAATCAGGCAAGATTTCGCATTCTAAAAACTAAAAGCACATTTGAGTTCTGTATGGGGCTGAGGTTGCGTTTCTGAAACCAATGTTTAGAGAGAAAACACAATCGAATAGATGCTTGGGAAATACCAAAACACGAAGATTGCGCCATAATTTGGGGATGGAAAGGTTGATTTTTATTTTTATTTTTTTGTTTTTTTTATAAAGTAGAGTTTAGATTGAATTGATATCCGATGGCTAATAATCAATACTCACAACTTATGCAATTCACTGCCAATGACTGACAGTTATAAGGACTTCAAAAATTAATGTCTTGGTCACTAATTAAATTAACGGTATTTGATAAAGAGTAAATGATGTCTATTGAATTGGTGAGCTGCTAAATCAAATGCCCGCTAATCCAACACTCATCATCTTGCCGCTTGTGCGTATACTAACGCGCACCAATGCGGAGGAGAAGAACTCAGAGGATATGATCAAAAGCTTAGAGTTTGCCTCTAATTAACAATAATCTTAAAACATAATTGAGAGACAAATGAAGAAATGAGGAGGTTGGAGGAAAAAAAAAAAAAAACAGAACAGAAAAACGAGAACAATAAAGAGGAAGATAAAGTGGAATATAAACCTGAAAAACAAGAAGCACTTTTTTCATGCATCACCCTCCAATTCCTCACCACTAAACACAAACCTCAAAAATCTTTGGCGTGACAAGCCTAAGTGGGGTGCATTATCATGAAGTTGGTAATTGATATTATAGATATTGCCCATCATCCATCCTCTAAAATCCCCACTTTTTATCTTTCTTTTTCTACATAGGTCAACCTCATATTCATTTTCTTTAACCAATCACATATCGCCACATCGGCACCCACCCCGCTAAAATTTTTCCATCTAAATTAATCAAACCTCTAAACTTCTCTCCCCCACCCCCGGCCGGCGCCCCCAATGTATCTACCTCCCGGCCGGCCTATTTCCGCCGAGATGTGAACGTTTGAAACGCGACGCTTGCGGCTGCCGGGAACTCATCGACGGCACAACTCCTGCATTTCAATCCGAGGGGATCCAGTGCGTGAGTGACACGTGTCCAAACTTCATTGCTTCTGCATGTAATGGATACCGACATGGTAGCCGGCCGGAAGACCCGGACGACCCTCCTCAATACCTCGGCGACATCATCATTAGCGTCGAAAATGGACCCCACGGCCTCAAAGCTCGCATAGCTGTAGCCATCCTCTGGGGTAACGTGAATTGTGGAATAACGATCATGGTCGATCCCATTCATGGAGTAGCCACAAGGGTCAAATGCAAAATCACAAATAGTAGCCGCGGGATTGATGTCACAAATTCCGGTGAGCTTTGTCATCTCGTTGCCGGAAATGTCGCCGTTTTTGCAGCCGCCGGGATTTTGAAAGAACTTGCGGGCGAGAACACGGTCAAGATCGGTCATGCAGACCTCCATAGTGTAGATATCACCATCATCATCATCATCATTTGATAACACATGAGATTGGTCACTGGCAGTGAAGACATGCCAAGAATGAGAGGTCATTTTAGAAGGCAAGACGGTGGCTTTTCTATAGCAAAGATTGGTGGGGAGGCTCTCTTCAAGATAGATAACTTCTTCTTTGAAGCTGGTGTAAGGGAAAGGCTGCGACTTTGGGAAGATAAAGCTTCCTCTGGTGTACCGGCAGGAGCAGAGAGTGAGGCCGAGATTGTTGTGGGCATGCTGTAGCAATGGACGGATGGATTTGAGCAGCTGGGTGGTCCCACACGTCTTGATGATGATCTTGGTAGGGTACACAAACAGGCTTGATTCTGATAACACGTAGGAATCAAAAAACCTGTTCCCAACAGCAGAGACAACAGTGCATTGCACGGCATTTAGTACCTGGACAAGTGAATCAAAATCAAGAAGCCTAAGGCCCCTGTTGTTGTCCACCATTGCTGGGTCGTCTCCAAAGAAATGAAGCTCCAGGCGCTTCTCAAACCCTTCAAAACCAGACATAGCCATTGAAGTAGCTAGGTTGGTGAGAGGGAATTGAAGCAAATTAAGCAGAAGCCCGAAGGGGTGGATAGAGATCAGCAGTGAGTGAGCAAATGAGAGAGAGAGAGAGAGATTGACAGAGGAACTACAGGTGAGAGAGAAAAGATGGGGTTGTTGGGGATTTATAGTTGGGTGAATTGGGCTTATAGAGGGAGAGCGAGAGCGAGAGAGAGAGAGAGAGAGAGAGAGAGAGAGGGGGGCCTCTGGGGCATGCGGGTGAAGCAACCAAGAATCATGATTGCAGGCATAATGAAGTGAATAAGACGATGATATGGTGCCTCCCCCGAAAAATTAAAAAAATAATAATAATAAAAGGAAAAAACCAAACAAATAAAAAAGAAAGAAATAATGAAATTTTCTTTGCGAAAAATCAAGTGTTTTTCATCAGACAAAGAACAGGGGAAGCGGATTTTGTGCTCACGCGCATGCAATTTTCTCTCTTTTGTTCATTTTGTCAATTGTCACTACCATTCTGCCAGAGCAAGACTCCTCTTCCGGTCAGTTCCTACACGCACTATATTGTTCCATCAAATCCATGACTAGTGCGGATGTCGCAAAACCCATCAGCCAAAATCACCATCTATTTGAAAAGTAAATCATAGGATTCGCTAACTGAATTGTTAGCAAGTAATAAGCCATTACTGAAATTAGAACTTTAACTTCGTGGTACGTGATGGAGACATGTTAAAAATTTAGCCGATGATTTTTTTTCCAGAAAATTTTGATGGAAAAACAAAAAGGAAAAAAAAAAAAACAGCAAAGTTCATTCTTGTTCAAGGATGCCTGGGCCACAATCATGCAAACTTCTTACATTCATGAGACAATATCGCAACAGTCACACTTGTTCAAGGATTCCTGTTGTTGCTTTGTGAATTTTAACAATAATGAAGCACATTCAAATTCAGGACTGAGAATGTTAGTCCCTGAAATAGGACATTCACAGCTCAACAACTAAAATCATTGTATTCTAAAGGCAATTGGCAGAGAGGTGCTTTTATTGAACAGAAACATAATCATATACTCTGGTTCCAGATGTTGTTATGCATGAGAACAATTATTAGCACTTGCAAATTACAATCAGAAGTAGCCAAGCTACTTAATTAAAGTGAAGCTCAATTTGCTAGTACTTATGTCATATCCAGAGAAGGTCTACAGAGAACTGAACAAAAACAGAGTGAACAGAACAAAACAGTGTGTACGATGGAAAATCAATGATTTACTGTGGTACATTAGCCACTTCTGGATTTTGGAGGTGGGCCTTCGGATCACGCAAAGGTGGCAGCATGATCTGAAAACTACTCGTCCTATGGATCACTGTGTCGTTTTCAAAGAGGGCAAAGTCTTAATTAACGAAAAGATGGACGTGCCCAAATACCATCAATATATATATATATATATATATATATATATATATTTATTTATTTATTTATTTATCTTTTTGTTTCAAACTATAATTATGCACAATTCAGCCTCATTTCAAAACGTACGAGAGAAAAGGGGGAAGAAAAATAAAAGGAGAAACCAGGCGTGGCAGGTAAGTAATGAGAATATCCTTGAATTAGGGACGCCCCTCTACTTAAATTTGAAAAGCTACGATAGCCTTTGGCTTTTATCATCCTTTATTCTTCATGCAATTTTATGCCATTTTTTGGGGGGGGGGGCATCATCATCATATCTAATGCATTATGTCTCAACCGTATAGACCCTATATCGGAATTGAAGGAGTTCCCTCTTTAAGAAACGAGCCTTTTTGGTTTAACAACAATCATCATTCAGTTTTCAAGACCCTTCCACAAACTGTCTCTTGGAGGCTTCTCTGATTATAATTTAGACATTAATGTTAACGTGGCCTAAATCTATGTATTTGCAAAATTCTTTCAGCGGAAAGAGTTTAGATTCATTGGAGCGACATGTTTGTGTGTTGCAATTAGTTGATATCACGCATTATTTTTCTAGTATTTGCATCGAGCTTACTTCTCCGGTGTGATTAAAAACAGGTCGTCAAATATCAAAAATAAGGGATTGAAAATGTCAGAGAACTGACATGTCTTCACACATTTTGATTTTTCACACACAAAAACAGTTGCCTTTAGCCTTAGATAGCTAAGACAACGGTTTTTGCAATTACAGTAGTGATTTTGGCGTGCAAATAACAATTCCCCTCATAGTTGTAAAAGAACGTATCATGAGAGAAGGATTATTGGCATTTGGTAATCAGTGCTGCGTAGGTTTTTTTTAAGATTACGTAATTGACTTATACTCCTTTCCCTTCTTCATGAATTTTTTTCACTCTTCTTGGCTTATAATTTAAGATTATTTTTTTTATTTTTATTTTAATAGAAGTTCATTACAATAATTCAACATGATAAAGTCTTCGAAAGTAAAAAAGGGTTAATAAAGGAGTTAGGTAGATAAGCACGTAACAACAACAATAATAAGTGGTCTCGAAATAACACACAAAAAAAAAAAAAAAAAAAGAAAAGAAAAGAAAAGAAAGGGAGGAATGGCATAAATGGCAACTACATGTGGAGAAGATATGGCTAGCTGGGTGTGTGAAGAAAAGAGTGGAAAGGCAATGATGCAAAATGGTGAGTTTAGGAATCGAAATTTGCAGTTTTCAGAGGGAAAAGGGAATCATTTCAGAATGTATGCGTCATGAATAATCTTATGGGTTGGTGTGGCTGGCTGGCAGCTCCCATTATGACCATAATCCCACGTCTTGTGCTGCACGCGCACCCACCCAAACTCAAACACTACCACGTACAGCGACACAGACCAAAGCCCAATTCCCTCTCTCTCTCTCTCTCTCTCTCTCTCTATCTCTATTGGGAAATGGTCAACCACATCCAACCATGATACGTTGAGTCAAATTTAACTTTAAAAGCTTCGAATTAGCTCTAATCGTCAACAAAATCTCACTTTTGCATGAAAAGATGCAACCCGCATCTCCTTCTTTCGTAGGATGGGCTTGGGTTTTGAAAACTAGTTATAAGAGGAAGTGGGCAAAGTAAAGGGGTTTTTTTTGTTTTTTGTTTTTTTTTTTTTAAGAATATATTCCTTTGAGAAACTAAACACTAATACTGAATTTTGGACCCACTAATCACCTTTTTAACCCTAGCAACCCTCAACCCAAATCATGCAGCCCTAACCCACGATTGGTCCCACCTAAGTTCTTCTGTGTGTCCAAGACAAACGCCGTGGCAGGGCCCACACAACTACAAATCATCTATGGTGCGCCCCAACTTCTTGGCTTACAAGGCCCCTCTGTTGATCTAGAGTTGAACTCTCTCTCTCTCTCTCTCTCTCTCTCTCCCTTCTTTTTTTTTGGGGGGGGGGGGACATTAGAGTCCCCGCGGGGTTCTAGTTTGGGCGACATGGTAATTTGCTGGGCCTGAAACAAGTTGCCTTTAGCCGCCATACATTGCCTTTGCATGCGCACAATTGCACACATGTGGCAATTTTCGTTGCAAAGATAAATAATGGAATTTTCTTCGTTTTATGATCTCTTCTCCATTTATTTATTTCTTTTGTTTCACCTTTCTGCTTTCCGAGCACTCATGAGCATTTGCCTGAGTGCTACTGTACCATGCGTACAAGAAGATTTCGATGAAACAAGAAAGGTTGCACCTCCACTACTGTGTGCCACTACTGAGTGCTCGAAAGGATTGAGGGCTAGGGTTCATTTTCATGGGATGCCAATTTCACAAATGCCACACACACACACACACACACACATATTCATATTTAGAAAAAAGCACGAAAATTTGAGGTCATGTCAACATTGAATAGTTTTTACACGGAAACAAGTAAAGCATGTCAAATAATTTGTCTATGTGGGATTGGTTTTATCGATACGCCCATACAAAACCCATGCGTAAACGAAACCAAAGCATATCAGACCCCCACAATTGAAATACGATCCAAATATATTTTATACTTTAAAAAAAAAAAATTAAAATTTAAAATAAAAATTTCAATTTTTGATTACTATAATATTTTCCAAAATATATATGATCTAACTACTAATGCAAAAAAGCAATTGAAATTTTTAGAAATTCATCATACGCAAGTTATACATACTTTTAGAAATGTGCTTCGCAGTGGTCCACGAAGACGAACCCCCCAAAACTACTAGTGGTATTATATAAACTTCTTAAAAAAGTGGTCGAGTTGTCAAGGATATATTGCCTCGAGCCCAGCTCCGTCCAGAGAGCAAATCAATCTCGAAGAAATGGGTATGCCCAGCAAGCCACATCATTCCTCGTGCTCTGCCTATGAATGCAACACACCAATTTTTTACCCCCCAAAAAAGAAAAAAAAAAAAAAAGGGTGAAAAACCATCCATCTATAAGCAAACATGATTCGATGGTGTGGCAACTTCTCTCTGACTCTCGACTGTCTTATTCGCCAACTTTCCCGTACTGTTCAAGTCTGCTCTCTAAAGCACACATACCCCAATCATTTCCTATATATTCCAACTTATCCGCATAACTCAGCAACACAAGCACACACGCAAGCCCACTTTTTGCTTGTTGATTCTTTCGCTCTCTCTCTTTAGTTTTATTTTTCGTTCCTCCAGACTTATTGAAATGGTTGTAAGACTCGTGACTGGATAAACTGACACTTTGCTCATTTGATGTCCGGACAAATTTGAAGCTTACAATAACTAGCGGGCACAAAACCTACGAGCGAGAGAGAGAGAGAGAGAGAGAGAGAGACGCATAAAATTAATTTTAATTTTTTATAATTAAAATTTAAATATTTTTACATAAATTTTATATTTTTAAAATTTATTTTTATTTAATTTTTTTAGATGAAAGATGGCGTATTATTAATAATTTTTATTTAATTAATATATAATTTTTTAATAATTTTAATCACTTTTTATATTAAAAAATTATTCTAAAATAAATTTAACAGATATAAAATTTAAATAACAAATATTTAAATTTTAATTATAAAAATTTAAAACTAATTTTTTAAATATATTTCAAAAACCTACAAAATATCATTTTAGCTTTCAAAGTTTTGCTTATGTTTCTTTTAATTATGAGGTAAATGAATATTATTATTTCCTCCCCTTTTCATTTGTTTTGCATACTAAACTAGAACCAAAGATCATCGACAAAGAGTCACCTCCTTATAATTTCGAAATTCAAAACTTAATTATGTAGCCAATATATCCATTATAATATTGTGCAAATGCTTCTTCCTTTTAAACACATTTACGTATTAAATTGTGCCATACAATGAGTAAGGGCGCACACTCAATGAGAGGGGTGCTGACATGGGCATGCATCATTCCTAGTGTTTGGGAGCAAAAGTTAGGCAAGCCAAGTTGAGAATATGCTAAAACTTGACAAGTGTGCGCAATGAGTGTGTGTGTGTGCGTGTGTGTGTGTGTGTGTGAGAGAGAGAGAGAGAGAGAGAGAGAGAGTGCACAGGAAGAAAGGTTTAAGCTTTCAAGAGATTTCATCAAATTGAGGGGGACTCCAGCCATTGGCACTCTTTTTGAGGCCATTGAAACTTGATAGTGTACGAGGGTCAGGCATGGACATGTAAACATGGAGGATCGCGGACCTCTCTGCTACAAACTCTCTCTCCTCTACAAAAGTCGCCACTAACTTGCATTCCTCACTCAAAATATCTGCAGTTCAACTAAAATGATTACAATCACTCCGCCTTAGCGTGAGTGGCTAGCTCAAATGGCTCAATAAATTGGAGTTCCGCTGGCTTGTCCAAGAAACTTTAATTTAGGAATAGTATTTGTGGTGTGTCTCCTCATTTGGCTAAAAAGTCCCACACCTGTTCTCTCAACCACTAACTAAAGTCTCTAGGAAAAACCTAAAAAGAGATTACCACTCAATCTACCCGTTTTTAGTAGCCCTTGTTTCTTGATCAACCCATTTGAAAAAAGTTTACCAAAAAAATACATTTTTGCGCCTTCTTTTTTTACGGTTACGGGAGTTATCCTGATTCAATTTTATAATGTTGTCTAAAAAAGTTGTTAGATAATGTGTAGTGTATCGAATAGGTGAATCTTCTTGAAATGGGGCAATTATATACCTATTAAGCTTTTTAAGGGGGGGGGGAGGGGGGAAGGGGAAGGTTGGACACAAACCAATTAATCAAATGGTCAAAAACTAAAAGATTTTACACTTTTACCAATGAAAATAGTAACAAATATCCACTAGGCTTTTGGCAACTTGGGATCGAAATGTGCGCTCAGCACTGCCCACATCTTGGAAGTCTTAGTTAAAACTAGTTTGAATGAGTACTATGGTGTAACCTCGGATGCCAAGTGTTGTACTGCATATGATTACCTATCACTTCAATAAAACTTAATTACAAAGGTCATTTACTCGAGGAAAATGTTTGCAGTAAGCTTTTGGTGAAAGTGACCCGACAGTCATTTGCTTCCTTGTCTGTCCATCGGACATTGGCCTTTCTTCCTCTCTTGTCATTCTATGTTTGGCTTCACGAAATTCATGCACTCTCATTAGGCTTCCTCGTGAATTCAAAAGCTCTTCAAAGTGAAGTGAATATCATGCGGAGTTCATTGGTCAAATGGGAAAAATCTAGTTCCAGGACAGATGATTTTGTCGCGAGGTGATTTGATGGTGGGGGATTTTCCGGAGTCCCAAACAGTGCCCTAGGAAACCCACTTGCTGGTCTCATTATATTCATTTCTAGCGGGGACAAGACAAGAATCTATTAACTCTAACCATTAGGGACAATGAGATCTAGTGAGAGAGAGAGAGAGAAAAAAAAAATCTACATCCTACTAAAAATGTTACATCATCATTATAATGTTGATATGTTATGAGTAGATTGCATGCTTAACGTGACAATGAATAATTCTTAGTTGTGTTATACATTGGCAAGCGTTCACTTTAGAAATGTATTAGCTTATTAATTAATCAATTAGCCCGTCTCAATACAGAGAATTAGTCAATAATAATGATCTCTACTTTCTTTAAATTTTAAATTCTTCTTTTAAAAATAAAAGTTTGAATTATGTCATATAAACAAATTTATCTTTCTTTATCATTCACAACTCAAGCTTTTGATTAATTATTATTGGCATGTTTTGAAATGTTGTGGATTGCATTTTAGCAATTAGAAAAAAAAAAAAAAACATTCTCAGGGTATGAACTCTCATAATGTGAATATGGGAAGGATCAGATGTAAATTATTTGTCTTCTTTCGAACATTTTTTTTTTTTTTTAACATTTCAAAAGCACTCGAAAAGCAAGGTTTGGTCGGAGGTAAAATGGGCCACGTGGGCTTTAGTAAAAGCAACATCGGGTATGTCAGGCCCATTGGGGCCGCTCAAACCATAATCGAAGGTTTTCTTTCTTTCTTTATTTTTTTTTTAAAAAAATTATTTGTGAGCTAAATGTACAAAAATATTCTTAGTCATTTTTTTAGTTCGAAAGGGAAAAAATTCAAGCATAAACGAGAATTCCATACAAGATGATGAAATTACAGAAAAAGTCTTCTCTCCACCTTATTGATCAAGATTGGAGTATTATTAAGAATTATCTTTGAAAATGAGAAAATGAACTTAATACTATATTGGGTTGTTCACGGTTACACTATGAAATGCAGCCAAAAATTTCGCTTATGTTAAATTATAAATCGAAACCAAATAAAATTTTAGTTTTGTTTTTTTTTTCCAAACTTATAATATGTATCTCTTAAGTAATTTTTGGTGATTTCCTATTTCACTTATTTAAAATATGAATTAAATGAATTCAATATCATATTATATGTGATAAAAAATAAACAATTTAAATAAAATTTGAATGAAGTAAAAAATATATATTATTAAAAATAATAAATTTATCTTACTAGTAAAAGAAACAAAATAAGTGTAACAAGCACTAATTTTTGTTTTGTTTTGTTGTTTTTTTTTTTATTTCTAGTTCAAGCAAAGGGTAATAATTATATTCCCCAAAGCACTGGAGAAATAAATCAAGGTCTAACAGCAACATATATCAAATTAACCACTTAAAACATTAAATGAGATAATCAAATCTCATGCTTGATACGTGAGAGTCACGTCCAGGTGAGAGCGTGAGAGGGAATCAAAATCAATGTAAGAACAGCGTTTGACCATGAGTCCTACACGTCCATGCACGAGGGACGGTGCTGCAAACCAGAAACCACAGAAGCTAAATTTGTGCAAATTTTTAAGCACACAAATCAGATTTGAAGGGGAATCCAGCGAGAGAGATATATCTCTCTATATCTAAATCTGAAAATTTATAATTTTCAGATTCATGATCACCCAAAAAAACCCTTTTTTAAAAAATTAAATAATAAAAAAAAAAAATTGTGTTCGTCCAAAAACTCAAAGCTAATGTAGGAGATTCACTTACATATTTGAACCTAAATTAGTGAGTCTTTCTTTTCTGTCCCTTTATTTGGTGAGTCAGTTTCCTTTTTATTGCATGTCACTTTTAATTTGGTCCTTTCGAGGTCTTTGGCTTTAGATATCAAAATGTCCCGACCTTCTTTCACGTCCTCACAATTTGCCTCTAAACACATACCATAAATCTATCTCCACCAACCTTAGCTTAGACCCTTTTTTTTTTTTTTTTCTTTTTCTTCTTCTTCTTCTTCTTCTTTTTCCCCCTCTTTTCAAAGCCGTGACCCTCGTTATGGCATGAGCCCTTGACATTAGCAAAAAGTTTCCGAAGCCCCTAGCAAGGCAGGATGGCCTTCATCTGGAGCTCCACCTCCAATCTCTCTCCTCTTCTCGGCCTCCTGTCCATCCTCCTCCTTCTCCATCCCTCCGCCACCACCGTCAGCGCCATTCGTGTTGGCACCCTTATCCGCAAACCCTCGCCGGACCTCCCCGTTTTCCGGGAGGCTCCCTCGTTTCGTAACGGTGATACATGCGGATCTCAGAAAGATGATATCATACATATTGCAATGACCCTAGATGTCAACTATATCCGTGGAACAATGGCGGCCATATTATCAATGCTACAACACTCTATATGCCCTGAGAACCTTTCATTTCATTTCCTTTCAGCTCATTTCGAGCCTGAGCTATCTTCGAGGATAAAATCAACTTTCCCATATTTGAAATTCAAGATTTATCGCTTTGACTCTAACCGGGTTCGAGGAAAGATTTCTAGATCAATTCGACAAGCCTTGGATCAGCCTCTGAATTATGCAAGAATTTATCTTGCTGATATCATACCGATGGAGGTGAAACGAATCATTTACTTGGACTCAGACATTGTTGTGGTGGATGATATTGGGAAATTGTGGAGTGTGAACATGGAAGGCAAGGTGGTGGCAGCACCAGAATATTGCCATGCAAACTTCACCCAATATTTCACCAATAAATTCTGGTCAGACCCCAAACTAGCAAAAGCATTTCAAGGGAGGAAACCTTGTTACTTCAACACAGGTGTGATGGCTGTGGATGTGGATAAATGGAGGAGAGGAGGGTACACAGGGAAAGTTGAGGAGTGGATGACAGTGCAAAAAATGAAGAGGATATACCACTTGGGTTCTTTGCCACCATTTTTGCTTGTTTTGGCTGGAAACATCAAGGCAGTGGATCATAGATGGAACCAACATGGGCTAGGTGGTGATAACTTCGAAGGGAAATGTAGGAGCCTGCACCCTGGTCCAATTAGCCTTCTCCATTGGAGTGGAAAGGGCAAGCCATGGTTAAGATTAGATTCTAGGAAGCCATGCATTGTTGATTATCTATGGGCTCCATATGACCTCTATGTTTCATCAAGACACCAATTAGAAGAGTAGCTAGACACGCCAAAGATGAGACAGAAATCAGCTGTGTAGAAATAAAAGAAAGAAGAAGAGACACATGGATGGAGATAATGGTCCAGAGGCATCGATAGGTAGACGAAATTTCGTTACTGAAAAGAAAAAGAAAGACGGTCTAACAGTTTTGGATCCGAGGCTTTTGATTCCAGGAGAGGAGAAAGGTGTGGCGCATACATTGGAGCCAAAAAGATCGATAGCAGGCATCCCGTCATTCATTCGCCACCTTTTTGGCATTTTTGTTGCCTTTAAAGATACACTTTTGAGTATGCACGTTTGCAAAGCTAGAATCCATGGCTTGTAAAACGAATTGAAATGTACTTTGTGCGATTTAAATTTGATGCAACAGAAACTCCTAGAATTTAACCCCTCTTTTTTTTTTTTTTAGGTTATTACAGATATAGATTATAGTTGGATTGACGTAAAGACAAATCGAATGATAGATGTAACTCCTTTTATACGTCGGAAAATATGATAAAAGTATGACTTTGTAGTTGCCTAGTTTTCAGTTTGCGAGTTTATATGCGTATGAAAGGGTCAATTAATAAATGTATGTATCGATCCACGCTATGAATATTCATTTGTTCCTTTATTTCCATTGCCTTATTTCCTTTATTTCCATTGAGAACAATGTAGCAGATTATGCCTGCAAGACTAATTCACAACTTCAAACCTTCCCCGCATTAGCCTGCAAATTAAATTTACGCAACGGATCCTACCAAAAACCTCACCTGCCTTTTTCTACTATCTATATCACGTCACAAGTAGGCTAGAAATTGGGCTCATCGAAATCCAGAGTGCGCCCACAGTCAAAGCAAATTTCGGGTGGCATGCGCGAAAATATTGAAAAAAAAAAAAAAAACCGAAAACGAAAAAAAAAAAAGCTCACAACCGGGGTGATGTGGATCAGCCAGCAGAAAGCTTCTTTGTTAGAAGATCAGGAAGTTCAAATATTCCGCTGGCGGCTGTCTAATCACCATCTTCAAGCCGTTACTGCAGATGGGCACTTCCCTAGCGTATTCCATAATATATAGTCCCCGGAGGTAACCTGTCCAAACCAAAAGCAGTCAATTTAGTTCAAGCAAAGAAAAACAAACATAAAATCAAACTGAATATTTCAATGATGTGTTTGAATTGGGTGCATAGTTTTTGAGGGCTGACGCTTGCATGGACTGAATAAGTAGCAATACTGGTCACAGAAAACATTCAATCAGCAAAGGATATAATCAAGGTTAGTATTTGAAGAAACGGTGGCTTTACATGGGACAACCAACATGTTTAGAATTTGAAAAGCACAGTACAAGAGATAATTATGTCAGACTCACATGCTGGAGAATCTCAGACAGGTAAGAAATGGAATTGTAAGCAGAGCTGACCACGAAAGTTACGATTACAAAAATAAAAAATAAAAAAAAAACACTGTGACAATGGGACCAAACAAACTCCAGGAAGGAGCTTTCATCCTAATATTCCTATTGCAGATGAATTTATATCCCAAAACTCTGCTCATGCTCATTGTTTTTATCTGCTTGCCAAATCTTGCAATGATAGAATTTTCATGGAAAAATTACCTGAGTGGAGGATTCGATGGGTGCTTTAACAGCTGGATAGATGCTTACCTGCATTGCACATAAAATATACAAAAGGTTGAAACTATATTAGGCTACTTAACTTTTTATCAATGTATCCAGGCTGTTTATATTGAAGAAGACAATAGCGAAGAAAACTGTCACAGAAAGAATGCTTTGGATAGCATTAGTTATAACCAAGACAAAAACGACAGGAGCCACAGGCTTACAGATTTAGGATCAATAAACATCCCAGACAATGAAGCCCCAGTTATCCTGAAAGAAACCTGCGATTAAGAATAAAAAAGTCTTCTAAGGGCAACATTAAACCAATTACAAATTTCATCACTGCAGTATTTTCTTGTTCTCAAAGTACGAAGACAGAATTGCAAAATGCTATGATGGGTTCTCTGACACATAACCAAAGACGTGCAAGTTCGGCAGCACTGTAATACTGACTCCTCAAATTATATGTGTTCACATCATGTATGAGCAATACAAAATATAAACCAAGCACAAATAAATAAGGTCAGCGCAGCATCAAACTGTCAGCAGTCGCAATGGCACAAACTCTACATCAATTGCTGACTGACTATTATGTTACTCTGTACAGAGGTCCACTAAGTTCTAAAGTGGGACTATTAAATGGCAGAGAGCAATGTTGCGAAGAAAAAACTTCAACTCTTTATTAACACAAATGAAACTTGAGGTCAGAAGATTTTTGAATTCAGGAATCATCCGAAAGATAAACAATTATATAGAAGGCGTACTTTGGCATAATTGTATGCCTGCCAGCAAAACGGTTCCTCTAGATCGACTGGAAGAAGATCCTTGCTCATTTTCTCCATCAAGAATTCCTCCACATTCACTATATTTTTTGTGCTATCTATATCAGTATCACTATCTTCATCACCAATATTTCCATATCCAGGCTTAGAAGACAGCGATCTTTGAATCTGCCATGGTGCAAATCTAACTGTTCCGGGGAAATTTGCTTCAATACTTTTTCCAGAGAGGTTCCGACTACTTGTAATAATTTTCCAGTCAACTGAGTGTTCTGTGGTCGAAACAGTTCCAATGGATGGGGTCCCATCAAAAGAAACAAGCCTTCTTTTAGGAAAGGGCATAGTCACATTACAGAACTCAATTGCCAAAGGAGCCTTGTAGCCTTCCATCAGTTGCAACTTGAATAAGAATGCTCCTTCATCTTCAGAGACCATAGACAGTTGGTAGAATCCCTTTAGAGGGGGACCAAGCCCGCAGCTTGCCTGATAGTGCAACAAAACAAAATTGCCTAATGGTGGTGAAAACATCACGGCCCTTTTATCCATGCCATGCTCTGGAACTTGAGCACAGGGATGGAAAGATAAGACCTCAATGTGAGCCTTGTCCAGCCCTGTCAGAGGGAGCGACACATCAGGCAATCCTTCAAGTTCTGCTCGACAATTAATTTGACCCGCAATTGATATAGTGTCTGAAATCTCCTCTCGGTCATACAAAGCAGCTCTAACTGTCTCGTGAATTGTGAATAATATTCTCTGCTTTCCTTTGTAAAGATAAGGCTTCCAAGCTGGTTGCTTGAGGTCTGCAGGAGGCGGATCTGATGATGAAAATCCATTAGCCTTGATAGAGAAAATATTGGAATAGTTCAAGTCCAGGGGTGTACCTGATAAATACAAGTCAGAAACTAAGTCAGATTATGGATCATGTGCATTGTTCTGCACACGACTCTTTGGAAATATGAGATGAAAAATCATAATCAGAACCAACCAAAGGGCATTGAACTAATTATGAAGGTTCGCAGCGCATCCTTATCCAAGGACCTTGAACCAACTTTTGGAGCATCTGATGCAGTGGCTCCACTCACAGCAGTGCCAGAAGAATTGGCAGAAGCAACTGGTGCAGCCACAGGTTTTGCCCTCGAGGAGATACCAGAAATGCCTATGCTCCCAGTCAGGGAATCCAACAGTCCTCCCACAGATGGCGATGCATTCACAATCACCTCAGGATCTACCATATCACCAGTAATTATGTCACCAATAGCATGCGCCACCATGAATGCCCTGTAATGAAAGATAAGGACACAATTAATTTGAAAAGCATATTGCATTGCTAATTAAGGCAGCTCAGCAGACATTAAGAGTTCCAGGTTCAAAGTTCAGAGAATGTGACTTTTGTATCAAAGAACCATCCACACAATCACGTGACAGCTTAAAAATTCCTACTGCATCTTGTGCACACTGAAAATGCAAGGAAGATCCCTTTTTTGGCATCTCAGATAGTACATATTTCGAAGTAGATGGGAGAAATTATTCCTGTTTTTCTTTGGGGGGGAGAAGTTTGGGATAGGGAGAAGGGCATCTTGCCAAGGGATCACCATTCAACAGTTTTTGCGTTTCCCCTTGTGTTTCTTCCTTCCTTAGATGTTTCCCGTCTATGGTTTTTATTTTTTTATCCCAGTAAGCATACCATTGCAGTTTCTTACAAAACACAGGGATACAGAAGGTGCCTCATCCTACATCTATATTATCTATACATTTATATAGTGCACCCCCATGCAGGATAATGATCCCAAAAGTCCAATAAAAAAAAAATAAAGGTGAAGTGGAAAGGACTGCAAAAGGACTCTAATGTTAAGGTATTAATAAAAAAATGATGTTACAAGAAACTTACCGTACCCTGTGATGGACGGAAGATCAAGCAGGAGGGAAGACAAACTTCCCTCCATCCCAGCCGCATGTCCACAATCAGATCTACTGCACAAACTTGCATACGCTTTCAAATGCCTCGGCTCAACCAATGGAAGAACAAGTACAGTGTATGATCCCTTTATATGCAAAATCAAAGGCCACAGCAGATGCTTCTCTCCTTCCCCATTAGCTTCTATCCTAAGGCTTATCACATGGCGGGTAATGGGGTCATCAACCCAAGAATCCGACCCTTCAGTTGACTGAGCCACACGTATGCCGTACCCTCGCGCCGATCCTTCCCTGCAGTGATGCAAACATTAACTAGCAAGCAAAAACAAAGCCATTCCCATCCTCCACCCCTCTCAAAAAAAAAAAAAAAAAATGAAAGACAACAGGAAGCAATACCGAAAGTTAACAAACCATCAATTTTGCTCTAATTCTAAAATAATCCAAAAAAAAAAGAAGAAAAAACCAAACCAAACCAAACCAAAAAGAACAGTAAAGAAACAATAAAAGCGCAATAACGGAAATCAGGAAAACAATAGAAAACAAAGGAACCTTTTTTTCCTCTCGAGAAATGCAGCAGCCAGCACAGAATCATCAGGGAGAATGGGTAAAACAGTGTAATTAACAGCAGCATCATCACAGGAGTGGCTCTCGTTTTCGATCTTGCAAGCCGCACGCCACTGCTTCTCCACCACCGGGAACCTCCTAATACCAGCCCCCCACCCGCCACCCGCGCATGAAATAGGAAATAAAGGTTCAATAATTAAGTCTAAAAGTCCGAATTGGCTCGGTACAGAAAAAAACAGTCACAAAAAAAAAAAAAGAGGAAAGAATTAGAAAGCAAAATACGATAAAATAATAAATTCCGTGAGAATCTTATCGAAATGAAAAGAAAAATAATCGACACATAACGTAAAGTTACGATTGTGTTGGACGCGTGTTCGACCTGGAGAAGACGACGGCGTCGACGCTGTTGAGGATCCACAGAGCTCTTATGCTGCAACCGCCGGCCATTCGCTCTGTAAACTACGCTATCAGATAGATGAACACACACACGCAGAGAGAGAGAGAGAGAGAGAGAGTGGAGGCACGGTTTTTCTTGACCTTTCTGGGAATCTTCGTTGAATTTCAGTTAGCAAGCGCCGCCGTATAGGCCTCAAACGACGGCGTTTTATTTCGGATATTCGTTTGCATCTTTTACGCTGATTGAACTTGTGAGAAGGATCGGTGAGAGCGGAAACGAAAAGAGATGCGTTCTCGGAGGGGACCGAATGTGATGTCTTACGTCTCGATTTAATTGCGTTTCTGAGAAAACCCACATGCCACGTGCCCTAACAGCGAACAAAAATAAAAATAAATAAAAAAAACCAAAAAAAGATTCAGACTGATGAGAAGAAATTGCCTTCGATCTTTTATTTATTCAACTTCTGTCTATCTTCTAATCACAACACGACATTATAAAAGACTAAAGAGAGAAAGAAAGCTAAAGAGGTGTTGGGTGTGTGTGTTTGTGTGTGTGTGTGTGTGTGTGTGTGTGTATGTACGTATGTATATATATATATATAATGATAAAGAAGCGCAATAAAGCGGAATCAAGTGGAAATGCAAAACTCGAGAAGAAGAGTAATGGCAATTCGAGTAGTGCGAATCGTAGTGCTGTGCGAACTGTAATCGTGGAGGAAAAAGATTCAGAGTTTGAGCGATACGATCTCTGTTGAATCGTGCGAGGACAATGATGGGGTCACTTGTTTCAGGTCGGTTACCCTTGCCGGCAGGGGAGGATCTTGGGTTGGATGAGACAGTTGAGATTGATATCGGCGATGAATGTGGGGGCTATTAAACCATGAGCCGATCATCTGTCTGGAAATTTGGACCGACCACGACAGATATTTTCTGATAATTGTGATTCTTTGTTTGATAAACGACTGGTTTCATATTATGGTTCCTTGTGTACATAGTTTCCCGTGTTTCTTCCCCTTGCAAGTCAAGTAATCAAACTCCTAATAGTACCCGTTAAGTATACACGCGCATTCTTTTGAATCGAAGTCCTTGCCGTCGCCGGAACTGTATTTGTCTTGCATTTGTTATAGTAGGGAATTTTGACTTCATTTTTCTTGTCTGAAATAGCCTCCACCTCCAGAGTTCAGATGAACGTCCTGATGCTGTTTGCCAACGAAAAGTCATGTAAAGCTTGCGCTCGCATAAATCCAGTTTATGGAAAACAAAATCTGGTTGAAAGACAACTAATTAAATTCCTCCACTTTGGGGGTGTTTTCGATCCAGCGACTGCGACATACCAATGGCAAGCGGCAGCGGCCAAGTATTCATGTTGTTTAACCATTTGTTGCTTCCAATGCAAAAGAGCCAAAGAAAAGGATGCAAACAAGCGGAGGCAAATAGAACCATCCCAATGATATTACAGCTATTTACCACAGCTGATTAAGGTCAACACAAGACCACTTAGCATTAAAAAAATAAATACCAGTCAATCACACTCTCATCAGCAGCTTCTGTTTCCCTCGGTCTCAACTCAGAAGATCCCAGCTGGCCTCTCTGTGTGTGCGTGTGCGTGCCGTACAACTAATTGTCTCCACTCCTCAACACCCGCATGATTGCCAGGAAGAGGTTCAAGATGTCCAAATACAGAGCGACAGATGCCAAGATATATTCATCGTATGTGAAGCGCTTGATCAAGTTGTCAGTATCGTATACGATGTACCCACTGAAGATCAAAGCACTGATTCCGCCATAAACAGCAGTAGATGTCGAGCCAATGGGGAAGAACATCTGCATAACAACAACAAATAACATTATCGATAAAATTCAGAAAACTACCAAATGTTAACCTATCGTATTACTGTACAAAATGTATGCAGCCTACGCTCCCATCTCATCCGAAGATTATGCTAGCTTTCCTTGAACACACGGGACAGATATCTGAACCAGGAAATAATAATGGATTCATTCAGTAAAATAGGTAATAACAGACCTGGATGAAAGTAGTCAGAATGAGGATGGTGAGGCCGGTGAATAAAATTGGTCCCAAGAAGCTGAAGTCCTTGCCCTTCTTAGCAGCCCAGAAGGTATATCCGGTTAGCGAGCAAACCACTGCAGATGTCAGAATCAAAGCTTCGAGCACAATTTCCCCTGTAGGGCATCCAGTTCCAAGAGAAGCGGTCAGACCACAAAGTAGACAATAAGCCTGAAACGTGGGAAGCGCCAAAAATTAAAAAACAATAATAAATAAATAATGCTGACCATCTGTGTTGGCGCAGCTTGTTCCAACCAAGAGGCTCAGAGACACTGTGAAGACCCCCAGGAGAATCAGGTTCAACGGGTGCTTCTGATGATATACTTGCAAGGCAAATCCCACTGCAATTCAATTTTAAACAATCAGTTTCTATTAAAAATAAAAAAAATAAAAAACCCCACAAATTGTTAAAAAAAAAAAAAAACAAATGAAAACTCCACAACGAGATGAATCGAGAAATTTGATAAGCGAAAAATATTTAGACAAAAACAAAAAGAGAAGCAAAAAAAAGAAAAAGAAGGAAGGAGAGAGAGAGACAGAGAGAGATCTGGATTGTAATTGACGTACATAAAAAGGGGAGGATGCAGAGGAGAAGAAGGATGCCGAGGCTGCCTCTGAGGAGGGCGTTGACAGGCGCGGAGAGGACGGTGACGGCGGAGACAGCGGTGGTGATGACGAGCTGGGCGGCGACGATGCCGTAGACCTTGCGGATCAAGCCCCAACGGAGCTGGTTTTCGCCGAGACCAAGACCAGGGTACAGCGTCTCCCCAATTCCGCCCTCTAAGTCAACCTCCTTCTCCTTGTTACTCACGCTCGTGTATCCGTCCATCTCTCTCTCTCTTCCTCTCCGAAATTTCTTGGCTTTTTCCTGTGCTTCTTTCTTTTGGTTTTTTTTCGGCGATAGAGAGAGAAAAAGGAACAATTGTGATCCTTTTTAAAGTGCGGTGTTGGCTTAAGTAGATGGAGGAAAAAATCAAGCAACAGGATTTTCCCGGAAGCTCCGTCCACTCGTTGGCTTGATTGTGACGGGAGCTGACAGGCCATTGGATGAGTTTGTTCTGGGATTGGGGATGTGGGGTCCGCGATGACGTGGTGGTTGTCTTTCACTAAAACATCCCGTCCGATATTACACTTGTCAAGAGTCAACGCGTTGGAGGGGCTGTTTCCGCGTCTGATTTGTCGACCTGCAGAGATTCCTGTTGTTTTGTTTTTGTTTTTCTTTCTTTCTTTGTTTTTTTTTTTTTTTTTTTGGGGGGGGGGGGGGAGGGCGGTTAAATTGTTAATATGGTTTAATGAAAAGGGTGTTTATTGTATAGTTTGTTCGTGATATTCTGATGGATATGTGAACTTGGGACGGCGTCACGATCGGCCAAAAGCCGAGTTCCTTGCATTCTGATGTATATTGTTGTTTGGTAACATTCTGATTGTAGAATGACTGGCATCGTTATTTCTCCCACTCATCTGGTGGTGTGCTTTGGCGATGGAAACTCCGTAATGCCGATTACAGACTGATTTATTTCAGAAGCTAGACAATTTTACAGCTACAAATAAAACAACAATGGAGCAGCACAGCAAGACGCGAAACAATTGCCCCTTTTGACTGTCACTTCTATGAATGAACGTATGTCTACAAGTTACATGTCCTAAACACAAGTAAATTTTACACCGCGCATGGCTAAGTTACGAGAGCTTGACTACACAGCAGTGCAATATGAATTTTTTCCTTCGAAAAGCTCGCATCCACCGCATTACTCCCATTACATTATCACCAAGTTTTTCCCTTGAACAAAAAGGCTCTACTTGTCATTCAAGCTTTCTTCTTCGAATGTCTCGTACTCGTCACAGCGGATTCCCGGTTCAAACTTACGCTTCAAAGAATTAGGTGAAATGAGACTCTCAATATAGGTATCTAGTTCGTATTCAACTTCAACAGGAATTCCATTAACTTTTAAGTAAGAAGAGGGTATCTTTACTTGGGTTAAACAAGAAGAGAAGAGGGTTATCTTTATTTGGAGACATACACACCAACCCATTACAAGAACCCCATAAAACAACCCAATTTCTAGGATTCACAGAGGATCGTGCATCAAACTTTCAGACATTTTGAAATAACCCAAAATGTCTTGACCATAACCCAACAACCGACAACAACCATTGGACTGATCTTTCAAAAGATAATCAATCCCAAAAGCTACAACAGAACTCTCACCATCCGCATCATCATCATCATCCCCTATCAACTCATACTCGGCAGAACAGAGATTGTTTGAAGAGAAAATGAGTCTCAGCCTCTGAGACTGAAAAGATTTGCTTTTGAGGGCCAAACTGAGGTGGGTTTTAATGAACTGAGGGCTGGATATTAGGGAGAGCCATGATTTGGATAAACACCTGAATCTGCACAGAGATCTAACGGGCAATCTTGAGAGGATTTCCGCGATGATTTCTGGGGGAAATGCTTGGTTCTGTAGCTTCTGCTTCTTGTGGGTGATTTCTGTGTTGTTTATTGCTTAGCGCCACAACCAATTCGCCATCTTTATGCATCGCTTATAACAGTAAAGATGATCGACGAGGCTTTTGATAGCTGAAATGTGGGACCCACGTAGTCCAAAATGACAGGAAGAAAGTAGGTAAAAGAGCCGACCCAAGCTAGCTTTCCTGTTCAAGCTCCGCTCGCTAACATTTTGCTTGAGCTGGATTCGAGCTTCAATTTTTGAGCTCAAGCTCCGCACTATAAAAATTTACTAAGCTCGAGCTTGGCTCAAGCTTGATGTAAAATGGATATCAACCTCAGCACAATAACAAGCTTGGCACGGCATGAAATCTTGATTTAAGACAATAAATTCAACACACGGGAATACGCACCAACAGCAGAAAGAGACGACAAAATTCAAAAAGAAAAAAATAGCCATATTGATGCAACATCACAAAAAGAGAAATCAAAAACTAAAACCAACCCAGAATCCACAGTCTCAGCTATCATGAATCTTGCACTGATACTTTTATAGCCTCAACTTCCCATGGATATACGAAAGGTAAAATATGATTAAAAGTCACAAACTAAAAAGAGAACTAAGAAAATTCGACAGAGAAATCCTCTAAATCATCACTCATCACCTGTGTGATACATAGAGATAGAGAGAGAGAGAGAGAGAGGAATTACAATCCAACAAAATTTAAAACTGAATTCTGAAATTTCACAACACTAATCCCCAAATTCAAAGAACCCCTGAATGACCGAATCAGTCGCTCAAAAACCCTTGAATGAATCGGCCAAATTTCACAAAAAACAACAAAATTTTAGTCGTGAAGTTGAGAAGAACCCGTGAACGAATCAGCTACTCGCCCCGAAAAAACAGTCACACAAAAGATGTTTTTGGGCTTTGAAACTTACCCAAGCATAAAATCAGCACCAACATCGCGCAGAAGAGAAAGATTGTGTCTGATGAGGTGAGATAAGCTGAGGGGTTGACGAGATAAGGTAGCGGCGCCGGCGTCGGCTTCTTGAGAATGAGGTGAGGCCAGAGAGAGTGCGGCGTGCGAGTGAGACATTGAAAGTTGGGGCGGCGGCGGCGGCGAAGTCCTACTTGGACTCTAATGAGCCTCCTTCTTTTTTTTTTCCCCCCCGAAAATTCTACGTCTTTGTTTATTTAAAAAAAATACGTTATTTTAAAAATTTGAACCTGATTCAATAAAAAGAAAGATTAACGAAGTAATAATTAATATTTTTATGATTTTTAATTAAATAACAATAATAATATTATTATTCAAGATTATAAATGAGCTTTAAATTTAAGTGGGATGCAAATACTGTGTGAGATGGTGTGGGTGGGGATGAAGTTTCGGCAAGACGCTGCCGCCTTCGGTGCATCCAAACCCCCATGCGAGTAGCAGCCGCCAATTGCATGCTGATTTATTTTTGGAAGCCAACTCATGCTTGTTTTTCTGCCCCAAGTCTCTTCGATTGCTTATGAGACTAACAGTGCCACTGAGTCGTCATGTGTTGAACACACCCCCGCCTTGTCTATCCCTCCTTTCTTTCGCTGTTGGCCGCAAATAATGGACGCGGCATAAAAAATTCTTGTGCAGCTGAAACATTGTCAGTGGTGTACAAAGATCAATTCTGGATTCTTGATATGTAGTGAAAACAACACAACCCACGCGGTTTCTGTACTTTGTCCATGCATTTCGACTTAATATGACAATATTGATTTGCGGCAGAGCCTGCACCAAGTTGGATCTTAATTCAGTTTTGAAGGCAGATTCATGAAGGATGCAAACAAACAAACTGGCGTCCTGCTCTTACAAATAAAACTACACTGGAGCAGCAAGATAAGAAGCCAAGACAGAGTAACACCCTTGACTGTCATTTCAATGACCTAACGAGTCTAAACAATACATATCCTAGAAATGGGAGTACATGTCCTAGAAATGGGAGCAGTGAGTACACCGGGAATGGCTAATTTACTAAGTGATATGGTTTACACAGATAGGCTCCTTTTGCCTTTCCAGCTCTCTTCTTCCGGGGCCTCATATTCACCATATCGTATTTACTGTTCAAAATTCTACTTCAAAATATTCGGTGAAATGAGGCCCTCGATATAAGTATATGCTTCGTATTCAAATTTAACAGGAACTCCATGACGGATTAAGAACTTGTATGTGTCCTTTTCCAAGTTGTACAGAACTAATCTTCCTTCCATCAGCAAAAGAGCTTCTCCATTTTTTGCCAAGCACAATGGCTTCGTGCGTATCTATAAAGGTTACGTATAAAAGACATGAGTAGTGCATACACTGCACACGGCTAATTTACAAAATGACATGATTTACAC
This sequence comes from Bruguiera parviflora, assembly GCA_019804595.1. NCBI lineage: Eukaryota > Viridiplantae > Streptophyta > Magnoliopsida > Malpighiales > Rhizophoraceae > Bruguiera > Bruguiera parviflora. The sequence goes on from CM034046.1 coordinate 3,258,679, forward strand.
AAATAGGCCCTTCTTGTCATTCGGGCTTTCTTCTTCTGATGCCTCATATTCACCAGAGTGGATTCAAGGTTCAAATTTCTGCATCGAAGAGCTGGGTGAAATGAGGCTCTCAATATAGGTATCTGCTTCAAATCCAATTTCACCAGGAATTCCATGAACGATTAGGAACTTATATGTGTCCTTTTCCAAGTTGTACAGAACTAACCTTCCATCAATCACCAAAAGAGCTTCTCCATTTTTTGCCAAACACAATGGCGCCATGCATATATACGAAAGGCTAATGCTAATCCTATTCCATGACTCACCCATCCCATATTTGCGCATCACCCAAAAATCATTGTGCATATAATTCCGGCTGAGAATCATACACAGACATTCGCCGAGGGCCCCTACCACAAATTCAGAGTCAGTATCACCAACATCAGGTGCTGGAAGTTCTTGAAACATCTCCTTCTCTAAATCAAAGGCCGAGATTGAATACTTAGCATTTTCACCCTCCGCAGATCGAACTGCCCAATGCACAGCTCCATTGAGTAGTGTACCAGAGTCGTAGACATAATCACCGTAAGGGAAAACCCCAATTCTTCTCCAAGAATCAGTTCGTAGAGAATAAACACTAACATTGGTACGTACATCAATTCTCACAACCTTATAATCATCACTACTTGAGTCATAACCAAAGCCATGTGCACCAAAACCAGCAGCCCCAGAAAAGGGTTCATCTGGAATTTTCTTAGAATCACCAGTAGTTGGATTAAACAAGAAAAGGGTATCTTCATCTGGTGCTATACACACCATCCCATTACAAGAGCCCCAGAAATCAACCCAATTTCTACGATTCGCAGAGGACGGTGCATCAACCTTAACCGTAACAGGATTATCATCTTCATCTTCAGACATTTTGAACCAACCAAAGTTGTCTTCACCATAACCCAACGACCGACACCAGCCATTAGACTGGTCTTTCAAAGGATAATCAATCTCAAAAGCTACAACAGAACTCTCACCATCCGCATCATCATCATCCCCTATAGACTCATACTCAGAAGAATAGAGATTGTTTGAAGAGAAAATGAGTCTCAGCCTCTGAGACTGAAAAGATTTGTTTTTGAGGGACAAACTGAGGTGGGTTTTAGCGAACTGAGGGCTGGATATTAGGGAGAGCCATGATTTGGATACACACCTGAACCTGCACAGAGATTTAACGGGCAATCTTGAGAGGATTTCCAAGATGATTTCTTGGGGAAGGCTTGGTTCCGTAGCTTCTGCTTGTTGTGGATGATTTCCGCGGTGTTTCTTGCCTAGCACCACAACCAATTTGCCATCTTTATCCATCGCCTACAATCGTTCCAGCTGACATACGGGGGGCCTTTCATAGCAGAAGACGGGGGAGAGGCAGCCAGAAAAGCAGGGGAAGAATTTAGTCCAAATAAAACGAGAACGTATTAGCCCTCTTTAGGTGGCTGTCGGCTTAGATTTCTTTTCCTTTTTTTTTTTTTTCCTTGCGCATATTTATTTTCAATTGAGTGCGTGGTGGTAAGAGTTTTGCACGCTCTTGTACTTGCACATCAGGGCCACGCAACTCACAAGAAAACACTCAAGAGGGCATCGAGAATAGGGTGCCGTGGATGCCTTAACCTTAAATTCTTCATAGTCGAATGATAATGAACTGCAACTGTCGATGATAAAAGGGATGAGACTCTGGTAAATGATTCTTAAGGACCATAATCTGGCGATTGCCAGATTGAGTTTCCTTTCCCGAGACACTTAAAACACTTAAAAAGCAAGAAGACCATTGGACCGATAGGTCAAAGCCTCACAGAAAGGAGCCATCCTCATTCCTCACATGGGCTGTGTCGCGACGGGCCTCCGGACGGGAGGAACAAAGTGGACTCATACATATGTAGACTTTCCGCTTCTGGTACTACTCGGTCAACATAAGGAAAATTTACCCAAAAAATGAGAAAAAATGTAAAAGGAAAAAAGAAATTCTAAAAACAGGAAGAAAAGAAAAAGGCCCTTCTGGCAATATCCTCCTCGTGAAGTCTGACATTGAATTCGTGGTAAACAACAATCTTGCCGCTTGCACTTGAAATTCAAAGCGTAAAGATAGGTTCAATCAAATTGTTTAAACATGAGCCATGCCATAATATATGTGTTTTTGTGTGTGTGTGTGTGTGTGTGTTTAAAGATATACATAACTCAACTCAATTTAGGTCGAAAAAACTCAGAAAAACAATTAGAAGGCAATTACTTAATTTGAAATACCAGTGCAAAAGTAGGAAAACAGAGATAGCTTCAACATAGAGTGTCTAACATACACCACCTCCCCATAGGTCACCCACATTCAAGTTGCATTGATAAACTGGTAAGCAGATGCAGAAACCCTAAGGCCACTTCCATCAGACAAAAAAACCTTTTCCATGTGTCCTAGTCACTTGAAAGAAGCAAAATCTTTCTTCAATTTATGAAACCATTTTGCCTAATTTTAAGTTCATGATTAGTAAAAACAAGATTATAGCAATTTTGAGGAGAATCTAAATAGCTTGACCTGATAGCCATGAAATAAAGCCCAAACAGCCAGGGAGAAGAAAAAAAAAAAAGAAAGCATAAACAAAATTTTCCTCCTTCGAGGATCAATAAATAACAATGGCCAACAAGAGGATCAATGAATAACAGCCAAAAAAGCCGGAATCAAACCCTGATTTTCAACTTCATTTTTCTGAAAAATAATCCAAGACTTGAACAAGTTGGGCTGCATTTATCAATTAAAATAGAGAAAATAATAGGGCAAACTGTAAATTCTTCCATTATCGTCAGCCTGGAAATTGACTTCAGATCCAACATGAAATCATTTCCATCGAACAACAAGATACATAACACGAAATTCTGCAGCACTGAATTGTACACATGCATATGCAATGTCAAATGGATGTTTGAGAATATGAAAAGACTGAACATCAAATACATAAAGCAACTGATCAGGTATCAACATAGGTGTTTCATTCCACCTCGTCCATCTCCAAACAGTGTTAACTCTTAAGTGCTAATTCTCTGGAACGGGTGAAACCAGGGTCTCAATGTACATTTCTGCTTCAAAACAAAGACGAGAACTAGTTAACCTAGGGTACCTTATTGTTCCAAGTTTGGAGTTGAAAATAACTAAAGCACAACCAAACTCCAGCAGAACTTCGCCATCATCTGAAATATATATTGGCAAGGAATAATGCAGTTCCTCGGGGTCCTCTAGATATGGAATAGTAAACAACTTAGTCCAAGACTCTCTCACTCCAAACTCCTTCATAACCCACACATCCTCACGCACCGGATTGTAGCTGCACATTACACAAAGCCATCCCTCCAATACACCCAATTCCCTCTTATCACTCTTCTCAGCATAGTCAGGCTGCAAAACCTCATTGTACGTATCCTTTGACAGATCAAATGAAACAATAGTCCACCCGTTGGTTCCACACATTGCCGGCCAACAGAGACAGCCATTCAAGTATTTCCCTGCAACATCATAGGGGTAACCATAACCAAATTCACCAACCTCCTTCCAACAATTACTCCTCAAGGAAAAAACTTTAACTCTAGCCACATATCCGCCCCTTCCACCCAGCCTAAAACCCCTTTTCACATAGCAGAAAATTCCCACCACCTTATAATCATCCATTTTTCTATCATAACCAAATCCATAAACCTTATAGCACCCACATTTCTTTGAAACCCCCAAGTCGGGCAATCTACTGAAAGCCCGAGTAGATGGGTTCCAGAGAACAAGGGCCTTCTGCCCGATAGACAAACAAAGCAACCCATCACAAGTCCCCACAAGCCAATCAAGTAAATCAAAATAACGCTTGTCTTTCAGTTGGGTAGCCTCAAATTCAACAGTATCAGTTACTGGGTCATGGAATAAGGAGTATAGCGAGATACTAAACAATGGGCCGCCAGTGGCTATGGCTAGTTTTTGATGGAGGTTGGGTTGGGGCTTATTTCTTGACAAATTTGTAATCCTTTTCAGATGGGTTTTGATAAATTGAGGGCTTGAGATTAGGGTTTTGAACGACTTGCAAACGCACCTGTACTGGATCAGGGATTTCACGGGCAAACGACAGAGGATTTCCACAAGGATTTCTTCAGGGAGGATTGGTAACGGTGGTGGGGGCGTGCTCCTTGCTCTTTTAGAGATTTCTGGCGGCGCGTCTGTTTCAATCGCCGATGATTCCTGCCTATCGTTGCGGTGGCTGTGTCTGCGTTTCAAGGATGATGGGTCGCCTTCGTTTTCGCCATCGTCAATTGGGTCCATGTCTCGCTGGTTGGCCTGCGTTTGAGAGGAAGAATCGCTGAGTCGACTCGGTCTCGTCGGTTTAAGTTGCCATTTTTTTGTGATTAGCCCACATTTCCCCTCGTCTTTTGTTTTTTTCTTCATTTTATATTTCATTTTCCTTTCCTTCTTTATTCTGTTTCATCTGTCCCTTTTCTTGACTTAATTTCCTTTAACGGAATTCTAAGATTCTTTATTCAGTTATTTTTTTTATACCTACTTTGAGTAGAATTATATTCAGGGAATAATTAGTACTATAAATGAAATGCTCAACCCATTAATTTGGTCAATCTAATTACTGGTAAATATTCAAAGACAAATTGGTTTTAATATGATCTCAACCAGTATGAGCACAGACAAAAATTCTAGATTAATCTAAAATAAGTTCGAAAGGCAAAAGAAAATAAAAAAGATGTTCAAGTTTCAACTCCAAGAATGGGCATGAACGGTCAAAAATATTTTGTTATGTGATCATTTACAGAATATATTGCTGATCATGCGCATTATAAGTTCTTTACTCTCAGTTTGGCCCTTCTGTGTCAATTATCACCGTCGTCACCATTGTTCATTGGGTAAGATCCTCTTCTCCAGGGCTCCAAGCGCAAGCATGATTAACAGCTCGGTGATTAGTCATTTGAAAATGCTGCATTGTTATCTCCAATCTAGATGGTGATCTTTGGCAAAACTTGCAAAGCATCTTCTTCCAGAGCACATTAACTGGATACTGAAACATATTTATCTACCAACAAGTGGATGAATCTGTAGATGTATGCAGTAACTGTGAACAAGTAAGAAAATTTACCTACCAATTGGACAAAAATTAGACATGGTTGATACGGGGCCTAAATTGGTATGTTTGAAGTTACAGCGATTGATTTTGATGTGACTTATGGTTCAGCAGGGTCTTGACATTTTGATCTAGATATTTGTGGTATGAAGGAGGGAATTTACCGTAATAAAAGTAGATACGAGATTCAGACAAGGAAATAGTCTGACAAAAGAGCACCGCCCACAACACCAACCAGACAAATCAGGGAAACAAAATCTGTCATCCCAAATGATGACTCTGATAAGAAGTATATTTTGTGAGTCTTGCTGTCCCCTCTAAAACCACGCACTATCATCGCCTGCAGAAAGTCATAGCATGCGAAATTCTAGTAAGGGAAAATGGCTTTATAAATACCCAATGCAGATAGACAACATTTTTGCCTCTTTAGTTCTTTTGTTTTTCCTAGGACTTTATAAGCTTGATCGATTTAGCTGTGGCATTTTGACCCGAATTAAGTACATGGCCCCGACAATTTTCTCCAGTTTTCACGGAGAAGCATTCTCCAGGCCATGCTCTGCATCTACCATGCAGGGCCAGTATCTTAGAATCTGAAGATATCATCCAGTTAACTAGTGGAAATTTCATCACATATCATCACATAATGCTAACAGTATAGTGTATGATTGAAACGGAGTCATCAACTCCAAAAGTTGGTTTTATAGGTTGATTTCTATAATGAATTCCTAGTTCCAAGGTTTATGTGTTTCTGGAAAATGGAAACACAAAATGGATCCAAGTTACACCTTCTCAAAGGCACATTGGAGCTATGAACAAACATCAGAATTGATCGCACATATGTCAACAATATTTTTAAAGGAAAAAAGAAGCCAGCCGGGACCAAAACCTGAGATATCTGCTCCGCATGGCTAAAGATATTCTTAAAGATCCTACGTATGTATGAAGCAAAAACTGCAAAGTAAACAAGCAGAGTCTTAGTGGCACATATAAAATGAATATAAGATAGATAAGCTAAAGGAGGCCAGAACACAGTCAAATTGTTGTGATATTCCCATGTAATACAGAAGACCGGACATTGCATAATCTTTTGATCTCACTCTTGATGATTCAATATATCATAGCAGCTAACAGGGTAAAGTTTACAGTACAAAGCAAAAGATTACAGAAAGTCAGCTGGCTGCTGCACTGGATATATTAACAATTTCAGAACTTCACTAAAGAGTTCCCAAAGTGATATCGAAATAATCCACAAGAAAGAAATTGAAAAAAAGAAATAAAAAAAGATTACATTCATCAAGTATCAACCATTAGAAAACGTGGACTCTGATTTTGAGTTCACCAAAATAAAACCAGACTTCAGAAGTTGATAATTCTGAAGGGCAGATAAGAAAAGAGAGCAATGACTATTTGTTCTGATACCAACATTTCTTTTCTGGCAAAAGGAGAGGATGCCAGGCATAATCAACAGTTGCTTCAGGACATAAAACCAAGGTCTACTTTTAGATCGGTTAAGGAATGAAACCCAATTTTCACTTCTACCCTTTGACCTTCATTCACAAGCTAAACAGACTATAAAGCTGTTTGCTTACCATCAATTTTCTCCATAACTGTCAGTTGTTGCCACTTTATCCTGCGAGATACAATTCCTAGAGCAACATTTCGAACCTATGAACAAAATGCATAACCATTGAAAGATCAAATGACTGACGATATGGATGACAATTGATTTCACAAAAGAGCAAGTTCAATTTGGTGCAGAATTAATTTATTAACCAATCAGTCCTCTTACCTCATCAAACACTAGATTGATAAACCTCAAAGAAAGTAACAGAGTAAGAGTAATTTCAGCCACTGGAACACCAATGTGCCTCAAAGGGAGCATAAACCATCGTAAAGCAAACGCCAATTGTTCTGGGGTTGTGGTAGCTAGGCAGAGGCTTGCACTTTGAAAAATCTTTTAGGAAACAAAGACCTAATCGTCAGAATGATGAAAACTTTCCTTGTTTATTGAAGCAGTTGTCAATAATCTAAACATGGATGGTTTTTTTTTTTTTTCCTCATAAATTGTCATCATACAATCTCCAAAAATTCAGGACTGCAAACCCTGTTACTCACTCTGAATATGTTCAGCTTGCTAGAAGCGCTTTTAAACTCATTGATTAATGAAATTCCTAGAACAAACCAATGTTTTAACTTGACAACATCTAACACACCAAACTTGAAGAACCAGTTACTCAACTTGAAAGGCTTGTGAAATAGTGATAAACAAATCAAGCTTAAAAGCAGTAGTATTTAATTCATCTTAGCTAAACTATGACCCACACAAGTCATAGAACATTGTTTTTTTCTTTTTTTTCTTGGTGTAATCAACCATTATTTTTTTCTAAAGCTCTATGATGCATCCCTCCATGTTAACAATGCTGGCAAGCAGCAGTGCATTAGCAATGTTGCTGCTCCAAAACAAACTAGTAATGAACTAATTATCATGAATGCAGCCAGGGGTGGGGAAGAGATAGAGAAAGATTGCTGGGAAATCTAACTTACAATGAAGGTTAAGGATGCAGCTGTGCTTGCCACTGACAAGCCCTTCCTTGTGAACTGCAAAGGACCCAACTTCATAATCAAATATGAGTAACTTCCCAAGGAGACAGGAAGTTTAGGCAAACCCATAATAGCAGGTGGTGGGGTTCGTGACTGCACAAGTGGAGGTGCTCCATCTGAACCCAGACCCAACATTATGAATAGAATTCCAGAAAGCAATGACACTCTTCCTAATTGGTCCTACAAAGATTGCTGGAAGTTTAGAAGAGCAGCACTAGCAGCCAGAGTTACAGAAAATAATAAATAAATAAATGAACAAGAAATAAAGTGATGTGAATCTACCAAAAAAAAAAAAAAAACAGTAACAGTACGCCCACAACATTTTCAAAATAAAACCACTTTTTTCAGTTGTCATGAAGTATTTACCATCCACACATGTTTTGGGAGTATCCACATCGATAGAAGAGCAATGAAAACTATTAATCCAAAACGCATTACTATATGTGACCGCGCCGGTAAGACAACCAGAGCCAAGAGCCATACCTGCATAACCAAGAAAACTTAAATTAGCCTACATTATTAGCTGAGACACATCCCATAAATTCTCCAATGGTTCAGAGAGAAGACGAAACATATCTGATAAAGTGACAATCGAACCCAAAAAATTTATAAAATAAAATAAAAAAGTCCACAAAGAATTCTTTTAAAAAGGAGTTAGCCAAGACCCATAAACCCAAATAAATCACAAAAAACAAAAAAACAAAAAACAACGACAAACAACAAGAAGAAAGAAGAAAATTAACTTTAAATAAAGCAACATCAATATAGAAAAGTCCCTGACGAGAGAGTCCAAACTTGGGATTTTACCAATTTGACTCTGGGGTCAACGGAATGCAAAAAAGTGGTGGGCGAAGATATGAACTGGCCAATGGGACAGGCGGTGGCACCCGAAATCAGTCTCAATATCTTATCGGCGGCAAAAGCTCCGGTGGGAAACCGGCCAACCCAGTTTCCCGTGTCGCCATTGCCATTCGCCGAAGCTCTGACTTTGAAACCCCTCAGCTTCAAGAAACATTTAGGAGGTTCGTTCAAAGAATGAATGGCAATGGGGTTCGGGGCGCTAGCATTACAGTAATCTCGCGCGAATTTAGGAGAAATTAAGGTTTTGAAATTAGGGTTTTGGGGAGAAAGAAAAGTGACCGTTGAGACGATACGGTGCGTGCAGTTCATCAGTGGATTTTTTTTTCTTAGTTTTTTTTTTTTTTCCAGGAAGGGCCGGCAGACCAAACTCAGACAGAAGTCAGAAACAGGGAGAACTTTTGTACGATTTACGTTCTTTTTCTTAATAATAATAATAATAATAGTAAATTATTAATTAGTTCATTTCTTTTTCTATCGAGAATAAAAAGTGTGTTATTAGTTGAATTATTACTTTTTTTTTGTTAAAAAATAAGAAAGTTAGGTAGTATTTTATAATTTCTGTGACATCAGATTGAGCCCGTTATAATAAAGTAATGACAAACTAAATTTACTGAAATAACATATTTTATAAGTCTAATCAAAATTTATTATTAATCAAAATTTATTATTATTAAAATTATATATATTTAAAATATATATTTATTTTTATCAAAAATAAGTATTATTAAATGAGATTTATTTTTTTATTTTTTTATTATCGAGTATGATACCATTCAGTTGAATGATTTATATTATATTATAAATTGTAGTAATATGTGTAAATTTTAAATAATAAAAAATAATTTATTTTATATTAAAATTATTATTAGTTATATGTTTAAATTTTTATTTACTTAAATTTAATAACTTGTATTATAGTATTTAGTGTAAAATTCATGTCTTGATTATATATATATATATATATATATATATATATATATATATATTTTTTATTTATTTAGAAGAATTTAAAAGAGTAAGAGTTAATTATAACTAAAATTTAAAATTTAAACTTTACATTAATTCTCAAATTTTATATTTGGTGATCTATAAGTTAATTTAAAATTGGTATAACTTACAATTAGTTGAATATTTTATTGCCTACCTCATATTGACAAATAGTATTTAATTTTTTATAATTTTAAAATATTAAATATAAAAAAAATAGATTTTTATAAAATACTTATTAATAAAATTATATTATTGTTTAAAATAAAAAAATAAAAATTAGACAACTTTTAATATAAAAATTATGTTTGTAGGTGAGCTAAATTAATTATGTATTTTTTTCATTTTATTAAAAAAATAAAAATAAAAAATTAATACTTGTTGTAAATCATAAGTTTTTTTTAATAGATTAGTACTGTTCCTAATGGATTTTTTGTAATTAACAATTATAATGAGCAAATATTCGTTTCACCGATCTCACAAAATTTTCGGTTCTCGTTGACAGCTTCGTTGGAGATGGACCTTCAAATGCTACCCCACCGCACTGTATGGCTATCATGCCTCCTGTTTAAACGGGGGAACCGCACATTGGTGACATCATTAGTTTGTACACTTCGATCAAACGAGCTGGTGTTCTGTTATTGGCTTCTTTTCATTTTCAGGGGGTGTGACCCACGATGTCACGTTGAAAATTAGTCTGTGGTGAGTTCGCCGACCCAAACCGAAAGCTTGGGAGCCACTGGGACACACGTCTTTTCTCCCTCTGCAATTTTTACCTGTCTACATAATACGAAAGAACTAAATTATTAAATGTTTCTCAAAAAATAAAACATGATTTTAAGTGCTCGCACGTGTCCTCTTTGCCGGTTGAATGTCAGCAAATATAACACCCATCAAATATAACATCTATATATATGTGATGGACAGGTCTATTAGACCTGTCTCTCATATTAAATAAGAAGAAGAAGATCTTAAGATATATAAATATGAATACTTTACACCTTAACAATCAGCACTTACATGAATATGTGTCCATGCAATGATGCCCCTCAAGAACTTTCTCTCAACATGCATGATCCTTGCCAGGTGAAATTAAACTAAAGCTTTGTAATCTAGGCCAGCTGTAAATTGCATGTGCGCGGGAGGATAGATTGCACTGGAAATACAGCCAGCCACTTAGCCAGCACGATGTTCTTAGCAATCCAGAACTTAATTAAAATATCTATTCTCATAAATCTTAATTATCCCTTTGAATTTTAATGGGTTGTGGTCGTCCATTAATAGCGCCTACCATTCATATCATATCCTATCGTGCTCATCACGATTTTGTAGGAAAATCACTGAAGCCCGATGCTGCATCCAACGTCATGCTTTCTGGAATGATGGCATAGCCATCGGCGCACTTCATGCCGTGAAAAACAACATTGCGGTGTTTTGTGCGGCAGGCAACCTCGGGCCAGCCGGCACCTTTCCCTGGGTTATCACAGTTGCTGCTAGCAGTGAGGACTGCTTGTTCGTGGGGCCTGCCATGCTAGGAAATGGCAAGCAAATAAAGGTCAGCAAATAAAATTTTGATTATATCATTACTATTCTCTTGGTAATGGTCTGCTGGTTTCGCTTAATTTGCTTGTGGGTGCTTTTAAGAGATATATTCGCTTATTTTTGAATTATTAGTTGTATATTTTATTATATATTTTTCACATTTTACCACCATTGATCTTGAATATCAAATATTTCTTTGACGAAAAAATCTAAACTTACAAATTTAAAAAAAAAAAAATTGTTTTTTAACCTCCGAAAAACTGCAAGCCAATTCACACCGGTTACTCTAACTATTTGTCTCTACCATAAATCTTTTCCCATGTTTTAATGCATAAAGTTGTGAGTAAATTTTTAATATCCCAATCAAATTGAACGTAGGGACAAAAGCTGGATAGTTACACTGTGGTGCAATTCTGTCTCTCTTTTCTTCTCCCTTTATAATTTGGCATCCAAGATGTGCGTTAATTTTTTTTTATTGACATTCGTTCCAAAAAATTTTAAAATTTATATCAAAATATAATATTAGATTTTAAATTTATTAATGTTAAAATTAAATGAATGAAAAAGTTATAGCTTTTTTTTATATATATAAAAAATAATCTGTATTTTTTCCCTCGGGACAATTTAAGTAGAAGCGAACAGTCAGCGCTAGTTCACTGGCATTCTTTCAAATTCCCAACAACAAAAGGGAGAAAAGAAGAAGATATCACAAATGAGCACTCTGAAAACGGTGTCACGTTTTATGTTCATACACACAATTATAGAACAAGATATATCGATCAGGCATGAAATTTTGAATCTCAGAATGTTGCTCGAGGTCTCCTTAGGGCGCGGCAAAATCTTCAACCCCAGTCTGGATAGCACCAGTGCAGACCATTTGGGTGAAACTCACTATTATCGTCACAATCTCTAGAGTGCGCTGTTAGTTGTCAAACATACACCATTGTTAGAATTTAATCAGTCTGTCCCAAAATTATTTTTAAGTGCCAAGGAAAATGCTTGTTTCCAATTCAACGTAATGCGCCTCTCTCCCCTGTGGGATTTTGGAGCAACTATAATGGTTGAGCATTGAGAAATGTTTGAAAAACAATATCCCAATTGAAGGTGATGAAACGAGCCGGTTTCTATAACAGGTGATGAATGTTTTAGAAGCCTTTAACTCACCAAGTTTGAATCCGTCCAGCCAACGTTTATCTCCTTGCATGCCAATCTGCAACACAAAGGATGCAAAAACTCAAAAATTTTGTTCAAGCCGGTGCATGGTATTGCACTGCAATTAAAAAAATTTTGGGACAATACGTGAGAAAAGAAACATAAAAATGAGAATGGACATCAACCCCATTGCTAATAGTGTGAATGACAAGGAGGTTAGAGAAGAGGCTGCTGCTGCTTGCATGTTTGGAGAGTCCCACTGAAGAACATTCTGAAGTCCTGTAAGTGAGGTGGTGATGCCTACGACGCCGGCAAGGAGGGAAAATATGATGAAGAGACCCGTTGTCACGTTTCCCATTGGTAAGTATATTGGGAATATGCGAGCAGGAATTGGTAGAACAGAAGCTGCACAAGCAGATAACGTAGGTGCCTTAATTACGTAGCGATTGTGAGTGAGTAAATACGTGTGGTCCGGCTTGATAAAGTACCTGTTTCCCGAGATCGTTCAATCCCATGATTAACAGCCCACGAGGCAATGACTGTAATAATGAAATATAGCCCAATATTGAGGATTGACAACAGGAAGGCTGTTGATTTAGATGCTCCAGAAGCCATTGCAGTTTTGGTGGCTCGAAAGCTGAAGAGAAGAACCTGATCTTTGTCACCGTTATTGAGCTGAGAACAGAGATATATACGCAAGGACTTGTTCTTTTCCTGATCAGATGATAATTTAAAGAAAAAGGGTCCTGTTATAGTTAAAAATGGATTGTCTTGAGATCAAAGAAATGTCTCTGGTGCCTTGCACTTGTTGGGTTGCCACATTACACGGGAAGGAATCAGATTAAGTCTTCCTACGGGCACCTACTTGTTTATACACTAGTCCTCGGGGCATCCTTTGTCCTGGAATCATTAGCTTTTCCTTCTCAGAAGCCAAAGAAGGAATAAAGTTAACCTGCAACCCTGAAGCCCACCCTGCAGTATTACTTTGGTATCTATTAAGTGTCTTTTCCTCATTATTGTGAAATAAGAAGAACACGGTCGCTGGCAATTCTTCAATTTCTAGATGTTATTCACGTTGGGACTAAAATCCAGCCCTTTAGAAGCTCCACTCCAGATCTCAAGATTTCCAACAAGGAGACCCCGCAATTGGATTAGTTATGCCTTCACGTTCTTAGGAATGGTTCATTAACCGAAAAAAAAAAAAAAAAAAAAAAGCAAGAAAGAAACGAAGAATATGGAGTCCAAGTCCATGTCATAGGTAGAACCAAATATTAAATGCCAACATATTGCCGAAAAAGGGAGAAATATATGGACGAGGAGGTGTAGGATATCAATGGATCAATCAAACTTCAATGTGAACAACCCAAAGTAACCAGGAAGGCACATTTATCAATAGAATGCCTAACATCTAATGAAGCGTTTGACAATCTTGGGCATGGAACCTACTGAAACAGGGTCCTTTATCTACAAGAATATTCCCAAAAGGCGAAATGCTTTTCTGTGTACTGGCCTTCTGAAACCAAGCAATTGCTTCATAATTGTCCTCAAGCAGTGAAACATCACATTTTCAACGCCAGCTTCTGAGCAGCGAGAGCTTCAGCCTCAAGTGTTGGTTGCCACAAAATTGTAGTTTCGGCCAGTAATGAGGTCACAACATATGGGTCCATGTTTGAGGCTGGACGTCTATCTTCCAGGTAACCTAACAGCATACAAGAGCAGATTAGGAGGTTGATCAGCAAGGCAAATTTACATAAGCTCGATGCAGAACAAAGGTCACAGTATTTGCAGCATTCATAGATGATCTCTTTTTCATCTTTATGAAAACGTTTTATAAATTGAAATGCCCTCTTAGAAATATTCCTTCAATCTCATAGTTTGATTCTTTGAAGGAAACTGAATCTTGTCGAAGAAGTTGAAAATGGCATTTTGATTTATGTTTGCTTCCTGTGAGACTGGTCAAATAATCATACAAATTCATTCCTTGGAGCGATTATCGCCCTATTGAGATGTAACTGGATGCCCCCATCAAATATAGCTTTCATTAAAATTCATCAAACAATACTATGCATATTACCTTTGCCTCGCTTCTCTGTTTCACGCCCCACCCGGACTGAACAACCACGATTAGCCACACCCTACAAGTTTGGCATTGAAAAACATTATTAGCTTCGTATGAGAAAGGAATATTCTTCATTTTGCCTCCGTTTTTCAGTCTGCCATTGACGTGAACCACAAATGGCTTCAGAGCATACCCAAGAAAATGTGTTAATGTTGGCCGTTTCATGCTTTCCAGTCAATCTTCTCTCATTCCCCTCACCATAGGCACTGATATGCTCTTGATGGCGAAGAGACAGATTCAAGATTGCCTTCTTTATAACTTCAAAGCCCCCATCCTCCCTCATGCCTTTTGTGCTGCAAGACAAATGGTGACATAAAAATCATTACTTTTTTTAGACTAGAAAAGCCTGCAGCTGAGTGCTTTATATTCAAGGTCGTGTATTATTGCCTGAAATTGGTGTGGCAACCTGCGCCATTCCAGTCTCCCTGTAGTGTGATATGGAGGAGAGTTATACATTCAACGAAGGAATCAGGTAAAAGAAAAGCAGTATGAAGATATATGTCACCTCTATTGGTTTTGGATCGAGAGAGAGAACAACACCAGCTTGCTCAGTGATTCTCTGTCACAAGATAATCAGAACAATAGCATTAACAGTAGTAACCACAGTAGGCCCTCCCCAAAATCACCTTTGATTCTTTCCTCTGTTATTCCATTTTATCTATTGAAATAAATGGCAGAGGATGAATTACCTCAAGAATGTATCTTGAACACCAGATGTGATCTCCAGCCTCAATGCCTACACTGGGACCCACCTGGTACTCCCACTGCATAACAATACAAAGTTGGATAATCATGACTTGTCTACAATGTGAACAAGCAATCTGAAAATGCTAAGGGTAAGAGGCAAACCTGGCCTGGCATAACCTCTCCATTGGTGCCACTAATGTTAATTCCAGCATACAAGCAGGCCTTGTAATGTGCATCTGATATGTCGCGACCCCAGGATTTGTCAGCCCCAACTCCACAATAATAAGGACCCTGAAGCAAGCATAATCCACATTAAAGTAACATATTACAAACTGTTATCTTAACAGAATACTGACATCGGTACACAGAATATTACCTGAGGGCCAGGATAACCTCCAACTGGCCACCCCAAAGGCCATTTTACATTTGTTTTTAATAAAGTGTACTCTTGCTCAATCCCGTACCTAGGTGGAATGATAGAAAAAAAAAAATATTAGGTATGTACTTAACATCTTAAAGATTCAAATGAAATGTTGGTATGTAACAGAGAGTATTGGGATCTCTCGATATAAATCAGTGCATGGTTATTCCCATAAGATGATAATTTGCTGGAACAATACTTGCCAACATTTTACCACATCTAAGCTTCATGATTAATTAGATTAAAATGTATTTTCAGCTTTATCTTTAAAAGCACGAGTACCAAAGTGAAAGTGCATACCATGGTACTTCATTCACAACCTTTGGGTCGCTGAAAATCTCAGCAGCCCGGTGGCGTTTGTTGGTGGGGATGGGCTCACCTGCCGGTGTGTATGTGTCACAGATCACCTTTTAGAGCAAACAAAATCGAATGGTTAAGCAGCTTTTTTTATTTAGGCATATGATGTTCACTTAAATAATGAATGCCACTCACCAAGATATTGTTACCGCCACGGAATGGGTCTTTAAAGATTGCCTGGGGGCTGCATACTATGTTATGTCAAGACTATTGCTGGATAATATAAACATATACAGAGATATGTCAATATTTCTTCCGAAAACTTACTATAGAATAACCTCACTGTCCTCGCCCGGTGCTTGTCCAGTACTTGATCCATCATAGTTCCACTTGGGTAGCTCGGATGGATGTTCCACAGGCCTTGAGATTGTCTGAAAGCACAAATAGATAGCAATGGTAAATAAGTATGTACTAAACCAAAAGATGAGCTATTTTTGTCAACTCCATCAACAACAATTAATTACCTTTGACTTGCTACGTAGATCAATGCCAGATCCTCCAATCCTGTTTCAAACAATTCCCCATGTCAAGAAGACTCAAGTTTCATTAGGAGAACAGTATTATGAAACAGAAAGTTTAGCACAAAAGTTCATACCAGATGTACTCAGCAATTATCATATCAGTAAATGGGGTAATGTCCAAATTTAGAAGCTTTTCTACTCTATTCACCGTGCTGTTGTCCGACTGCAATGCAAGTACCCTGAATTTTGCAGAGCTTTTGGCCGTTCCTTTCTTGTTATGCTTCAGCAGTAGTGAACCCCACATTTTTGCAGTCCCAGGACTGGCAGCTGTTGAGTTATTTGGTATTCTCATCTGCCATTGTGAAGAGGGTGCTAAAATCTGAGCCATTTTCAGCTACTCCTCCCTGAAAAGCAAGTATAACTAACAAGTAAGGAGTTGGGACTTAGCAAATGGCTAATCAACAATATTGTGGTTCATGATAAGGTAAACCTGTAGAGATAAATCAAAGTTCGGAGAACCTATTAGCAAGAGCCAGGCCTCATTGGGAAAACCAATCCATTTTATGTTTACCTTTTTCCATCTTTATGTCAGCTCTTTTAGTTTATTTGAAGATAAGAAGTGCAAAAGTGAACTCCCAATAAGCACCTAAAGCTATCCTAGGTCCTAAAATCTCCAGTGTCAATTTGTCCCTGCAAATATAATCCTGGGAGAAGGCTCTCCGCGGGACCGAACCTCTTGTTGACTTCTACCTTGACATGATGTACTAAGTTACTGCCATATTAGTCAGCCAAAAACTTGAAAAGAGAGAGGAACTTTTTGCTTATTGGTGTGGCCAGTTACTATTATTTTTTTTAATCATTAGCCTTGTTCCAGTCAAGTTATATATATATATATATATATATATATATATATATTAAAAAAAAAAGCAGAGAAACATTGTGCTTGGTGGAAGGAATATATAATATAAAATTGATGAAGTCAAAACGTGTTGATTGGATGGCCTGATGGCCACATTGCCCTGAGAATTTTTGGCTTATCATCCTGTTAATGCCTCAGGTGGACCAACATTTCCAGTGGCATAAAGCTCATAAAGAGCTTGATTATTCAAAGGACCAAATGGACCCCAAAAGCACTGTGGCATCCCTGCACAAATGTTACTGTCTTCAAGAAAAATCTCCACAACATGCTGAATTGAAAAAAAAAAATAAAAAAAAATAAAAAGATTGACTTGAAACCAAGTTGGATTTCGATTTCACCAAAATTCAAAAAGTTAGATCGACGGTTCGATCGCACGCTAAAAAATAAGCATTGTCTTGAGAATATAAAGGACACCTGCTGTCAAAAACAACTTAGGCCATATAAAAACATCTTTTTTACGTCATACACTGTGAAGCCTGTCAAGAAAGGCAGCCTGGCAGAAGTGAATCAGAGAAGACAGAATGCAAACGCAGATTACCTGGAGAATGCCTGAAACGTGGCTTGAGGAGCAACCACTAAGTTGGTCTTGCTCTTGCAAGCACTGGCTTTTTGCAGGCGCACAGACAGGGGAGAGAGAGAGAAAGAGGGGGAGGGGTTTGGAATTGGTAGAAAATGCTTTCAAAAATGATGTTGGACGGCCAAAGTAGCTGGCTGGCTGGCTCTTTGTAAGTAGATAGGGGGATGTCTTATGAGGGGCTGAAATTGGGTCTCTTTAATGGCATCGAGGGAGGCTTTGGACCACAATTTTTTATTTTTACGATAAGGTTCTGTCTTTAGCATCTATCTCAGCCATGGCCGGGGAGAAAGAGGCGAGAACTGATATTGAATTCTGATCTGATTACAATGACGATGATTACAGTGTTAATATAGGGGTTTTCATAAAAATAAATGCTGGTTTCCTCAAAGGGTGAATTGTCCACTTCAGGACTAAAACTACCAATCAAAATGTCTCCCTCAGCTGATGTGTGCTAACACATCAGTGGTATTATGCCGGATCACCTTCGAGTTCAGTTTTTTTTTTCGGGTTATATTCGAGTCATGTCACCTTATTTTATATCTGCATAAAAGTGTATGCAAAAGATTATGAATATTTCATAATGTAATTTTTAAATGAATAATGATATTTTTTGACCTAATTTTCGACCAAATTATACTAATTCCTACTTGTTTATTTTAGTCAGTGCATTTATGCAACCTAAACAACCAAATTGGAAGAATCTTCTTTCCCATAAATAGAAAGCATTCAAAGATTTATACCAAAGATTATTAAGATGCAAACTTACGGTACCTTGGCAGTATTTGTGCTATTTAACGTTTTTGTTTTTGAACCTTTCAAGTCGGCAATGGAGAAAGAAATATAATGAAAAAGAATTCTAGATTGAAGTAAATTGGCAAAAAAAGAGAAAAAGAGATATAAGAATTTTTAGTGGTGGTTACGGTAATGATATGGGTACTTGTTTTGTGTAGGTGAATGTCAGGTGGCGAACGAATGACAGGGAGGCCTTTTGTTGGTCTTCAATAAAAGCTGAACAATGGTTGCTGGTTGATGATGACATTCAATTGGACTTCTAGGACCACTACACTGGAGGCGGAGTCCCCCCACACCGCCATGTCAGCGCAGGCCAAAAGCACCCCCCCGGCTCTTTTTTAACTAATTAGTTATCCATGGAGGAGAACCCAGCGGCCGAGAATCCGAGTTGGATTCCCATTTTCTGTTTTGTAGCCATTGGTCGAAGTCTGAAAAATGAAACTTTCAAGATACCCACAAGCACTTTTTTTGGCAATGACGCGGTGTGAACATTTTTAATTGGAAAAGTCCAAAATACTGCTCCCCCCCCCCTCAAAAAAAAAAATGGAAAACCAAAACCAGGCTCTGATGCACATGGGTCTTGGTCGGCAAATCATACTGTCATTACTTCACAGCTGTAAATCATTGATGCAAATTTTCATTAATTGCTCTGGGAGTTGACACAACCAATTAACAAAGTGGAAAAACACGCAAATGCTACATGAGAGAAACAACCAAGCAGATTATCAAGATGGCTAGCGTTGCAAATTTGCAATGATCTTATCCCTCACCCCTACTTCAGATTTCCAGGGTCTCTCCCAAAACAGGACGGCGGCATCCTCGACATTTAATCATGTAAAGGCCATTTTAGGTAGGGTGAAGAAGCCGTTGACTTTTGGAGAATCCAAACATTTTCTTGAGTGTCTTTTACGGTAGAGACAAGACAGCTGTAATGATACCCATGTGCTGCCAGAACAACATACGCGTGGAGCCATTTGGTAAGGGTCGGTGATACTTTTGCATCACGGAAGTTGCACGAAAAAAAACCATCATCGCTGCTCCATTTACCTAAAATTATAACTTTGGAATAAAGTGAGACAGCCTTTCTAGCCCATTTGAGCTTTCAACCTCTCGTTTCACTTCCATTTGATAGATCGTAGATGTCATTTTCACATGCAATTTGTTAATCAGTTCGTATTGCAATTCAAACTAGGCGTTATCTTAAAACTCAAAATCTTCAATCCTATAGACGATTTCGCCGGGGGGGGTATCTGCCTCTGAGAAAGAAGATCCTTGTATTTGACTAGGTTTGGTGTTGGGTTCTTCTCTCTCTTGCAGATAACCTGCGGTTGTGCACAGAAGCAAAAGGCCCCATGTCCGTGGCCATGATATCGAAACAAAATCTAATATTTTTTTAGAACCTAAAATTAATCTCTTTTCCCCAACCTCAATAATGGGGAAAGGGATAAGAGATTGAACAGCCGTAATGGATCCACGGAAGTTGGGCCTCAGCCCAAATACGATAAATATGAAAACCCACCATAAATTGGGTTCCTTTTTACTCCAATTGTTTTTTTTTTTTTAATCTTTTTTTCCCCCATAAAATTCTTTGTAAATCCGGCGAAAGCTGCTGGGGCCGGAGCCGGAGATATATATGGATTAGCATTTTTATTTTGTTTATACTAATGGAGCAACACAGAAGCGAATAAAGAACAGAGCAATAATGACAAACAGCAACAACCGAAGACAGACCCGTCAATCATTAATTCTTTCTTTCCTCGTTGTTTTATCCTCCTCTTTGCTCTCAAAAAATCATCTCAGAAAACACATCTGCCGCCTCTGTTCTGTACCCCCCTCCCTCCTTTTTCTCTTCTTCTTCCCTCCTCTTTTCTCTTTCTATATTTATGTGTTCATATTTTATTATAATATTCTGTAAGTTCTGGGGATACTATACTTTTATTTCTTCATCGGTTAAAAGATACTAGAAAACGACACCAGAGATGTTATCGTTTTGAATCTCTATGGAGCAGCTTGTTAACTTCATTATACGGCCTCCCAGGTAACAAAGTTTCCATCTTTTTTCCGAATTGGTTTCTTTTCTTTTCTTTTTCTTTTTCTTTTTCTTTCTTTCTTTTTTTTTTTTGTTTTGAATTTGCTACATGGTTTCTTCCGCCCTTTTCTGTTCAGTTTCCAAGAAACTTGAGAAGACTAATCTTAAATCTTTAATCTTGGTGGGCCGGTATCTGGGCCTCCTTAAAAGTTTGAAACCCCTTTTCTTACCGAGCATAATATTTGATCTTTGGGTAGAAAAAGTTCAAATCTCTGGGTCGGTATCTGGGTTTCAATGGAAAACTGGAACCCTTTTTCTTGATAAGCATAGTTTTTTACGCTTTGGCTAAATGGGTGTTCGGGACAAATATTATGCGGTTGGAATCTTGATATTCTTTAATTTTCTCGGCAATCAATTCCAGGATCCTTCTATGTTGGATTATTGTTATCATTATATGTTTTTTACGCTTTTGCGGATAAATCGTATCAAGAAACCTGAAATCCTATCTGGGGTTTGTTGATCTCATTCATTTTAAGAGAACTTCTGATTGATTTGATTGGGTGGAATTCAGTTTTTCCCAGAAGAAAATTTTTAATTTTGTTCGAGTTTTCACATAAATATTTATAGCTATGATGTTTTGTATGTACTTGGAATTGCTCTTGTTACACAGCTTTGTATATTTGTATTGAGTAGTCATGGAGATATTGATAGGCCCATGTGAAGTTAAGGATCCCTCTGTTCTTTTGCATTTATGACTTGGTTTTTGGACCTTTGTGTTGGTTCATGTGATATTAGAAATTTGGACCATAACTGTGCCTCCTTCGACATTTATTGAATTGGTAGTTGACCTGAAAATAGTTAAAGATTAGGCGAAGCTCTAAATACTGTGGGCTGTCAATGACTGCCGTGAGTGTGTCTGTGGTTGTATCCTTGAAATCTTGATGTTTGCATTCTAAACACCCGCCAAGATTTACTTGAGAAAACAACTTCAGAGTCAACATTTTGGTGTCATTAGTAAAGAAAGCCCACAAAGTCTGGTTTTCTAGATCTCAGAGAAATTCTGTGCTTATCAGAAGCAGGGTTCAATGGCCTAAACATTAAAATTACTGCATGCAAAACAAGTAAAAAAATATGCATATAGAAAGATGATAAGAGGGTAAAGAAGCCAAATTCCACGGTCTTCTATGTTTGATGAAGATTTGTTTTGTTGTACTGGGATGACCTCAGTGCTTGAAACAGCACAAAGCCCTTTAGGGCTAAGGTAGATGAGCATTTATTTAAATTTCAATACTCTTAATTGTTGGTTATTGATTTGCTGTACTCTTTCAGCGTCAAGTTGAGTTAGTTAGGTGTGATGGAATGCCAGTTGTTTAGGTTCCCAGAAGTTTATCTCGGGAAAAGTTATGAAATTTCCTTTTTCTGGTTATGGTTTTTTAGTTTTTCTTAGACTTTCCTTTTTTTGTCTTTTTCAAAGTTTAATTTTCTTGTCACATTTTTTGGACTACAGAGCTGAGTACAGTCCAAAACATGATTTGTTAGATCAAGAGTTCATGCTAAGAGGAAAATGGTACCACAGAAAGGATCTGGAGGTAATTTTACAAACTGCATGTTGTAAGAAAAAGAATTTTCTTGTTTATTTGATCTTCTTGGTTTTGGGTCCTCCATCATTTATAGAAAGGTGGCTGTTGAACCTGCTAAATATCCTGCATCCTGATGTTGTTCTTTTTTTTTTTTCTCTCATTGTACCTCCTTTTGCCCTTCCATTTCTATAATGTTGGACCAAACAGGCAATCAGGAATTTTTTATCATGTTTGGCTTATGAACCCCAAGTGTAGCTTTTCTGAAGTTTCTTGGGATTTGATCTCTTCTTCCTAGAAACTTTCTACCGCTTGCAACTGTAGTAGGAAAGTAAATAAGTTTCTGTGCAATTGCAATGTGGAGAGAAAGGTTACAACTCTCACACATCTCCACTTACACCCACACCCGCAGCTTTAGCTTATATAATTTGTGGATGCAACTTTGTCAGTCATTTTCCTTACAAAACTAACCTAAAACTGGAGAGAAGGATCGAAAAATGGTTTCTTTGCCCTGTTTTGCATAGCAGTGTGAGTCTTTAATGTTCCAAGATTACTGACATGTAGCCTACATTCAGATTTCCTACTCCAATCACAGTGCAAGATTACATGACTTATTAACTTAACATCAGTTTAAAAAAGAATGTCTCTGTTTGCTTATATTTTCTAGTATTTCTTTAAGTTAATACAAAAGTAACCTTGGAATTTAGTGTGCCTTTTAAATTATCTTCTAGGGAGTTTCTTTTAACCCTTACCCATGTTCCTCCTGAAGGCAGTTCTTGGTAATATTTCACCTCAAAGCATTCTCTTCTGTAGCCCCAAGGAAAGGTCTATTTGAGCAGGAATTACTCTGTCATTTATCAGATCCCCTAACAATGAATCTGTCATTATCAACTTAGAAACATGTACAGAGGAGGACACAATCAAAGGGTTGCCCCGTGAGGAATGTTATGATGATTGTGGCATTATAGGTGGTAATAAGGCATTGAAAAAGGAATGAAACTGTGATGGATTATAATGATTCATTCCTTTTTTCTATGCAACTGTTGTTGACTTGATGTCATTTTCTGTTCTTAATATTCATCTGAATGTCCTTAAACAAATGATGCTTGGTTTCTTCCTTTGTTTATGTTCTTTTGATGAGTCAGACATGGTTTCCATATGCCTTTCAGTGAGTTGAACTCTTTGTTTGACTATCAGTCTCATTTGTAAGGCTATTTTGGTTATTCCGCAGATTAAAAATAACCGGGGTGATGTTCTCCAGTGTAGTCATTACATGCCCATTGTCAGTCCTGAAGGGAAGCCCCTACCCTGTGTAATATACTGCCATGGAAACAGGTAACAGATGAATCATTGGTGATTAGAATGAAAGTGTTTTCTGCTTCAAGCCTCTATAGAGATGCTTCTGTTGTGTTTGCTTGTGGGTATTTGATAATCTTGTCACTGCAAAACAGATTGTAAGTTTCGAAAGGTACATCTTTAATAATAACTACACTTTTTCTGGGCAAACTTTATAATAAGTGCTAAAGTTGCCTATGCATGTCAGTGTGCTAGCAAGAAAATGGAGTAGATGAATGTTGGCTACAAATAGATTTTGCTTCACAAAATATGTCCATTGACTGGCAGCATGCTTTTACCTTTGGGCAGTGGATGCAGGGCAGATGCTAGTGAAGCTGCTATTATATTACTCCCTTCTAATATTACAGTTTTTACTCTTGATTTCTCGGGATCTGGAGTTTCTGGAGGAGATCATGTCACCCTAGGATGGAATGAAGTAAGTAGCTGAGTGTTTTTTAAAAATATTCAATGATTGAAATCAGAAACTCATTGAAATCATTTCTTTTTCCCACTTTTAATCCCTTGATGTTTATCCATTAACTTCTATTCTAAGATTACAGTTCATATCTCTGTCACAAGTAGAAGAGATTAATATTGGAGTTGTTTATGCACCTCATCATCAACTCACTGTAATGGTCATTACTACTGTTTGTTTTTGAGTTGGCCATCTGATACTCTTCCATTGTTTATAGAAAGATGATCTCAAGGCTGTGGTTGAATATTTGCGGCAAGATGGAAATGTCTCTCTAATTGCCTTATGGGGCCGATCAATGGGTGCTGTCACTAGGTGCTTCTCATATGCTCTTGGCAGTTACTTTTTTGTTAGCATGCACATATTTCTTCTTTCACTCCATGGGTTATGAGGAAATCTCACCTGGAAAATTTGATTGCCCTGCATTCACTAGCATTTTGCACTCCTTGTTCACCTTCTCTACTAAACTTAGTGCTCTGTTTGTCACTTTGTGACCAGTCTAAGTTCATATTTGTAGGGTGTTTGGACCTGCTCCAGTGTGGAGGCATTTTTACTCACTTTTCTTTTTTGGTGATGTGCATTTCACTGTGCAGCTTAATGTATGGAGCTGAAGATCCCTCAATTGCAGGAATGGTTCTTGACAGCCCCTTTTCTGACTTGGTTGACCTGATGATGGAACTTGTGGATACATACAAAATTCGTTTACCCAAATTCACTGTGAGTAGATCCAACTGGTCATCTATACAAGTCTGGAACATTCGCCAAGGATGTTCAAGGCCTGGTTCTTGCATGGATTTTATGGCCTAATTTTTTGTTTTTGCTCCTTGATTTAGGTGAAATTTGCAATCCAATTTATGCGAAAGGCTATTCAGAAGAAGGCAAAGTTTGACATAATGGACCTTAATACTATCAAGGTTATTCTCTTCTGTTTTGGGGGTTGGAATGGCTTATGCCTTGCCTTTTGATAGTCTTTTCCTCTTCTTATTTTTGTTCTTTTTTGTGCAAATGAAACCATTTTTTCGCATAGGAAGAGTAAGATTCATCTGTGAGTTTTGTCTTAACCATTTTTTCACATATTTTGAACTGTTTGCTATGGCTGCCATCTTTTATGATATGTTAATATTTTTTAAGTCTATGCAGCTTCTGAAACTATTTTGTAAAGTTTCAGATTCACTAAGATGTCCTTGGCAAATGATGTTGGAAATATTCTGGATTATTTCCTATCTTAGTTGCATAAGCTATTTGGTGAGATAGCTCCCTTGATGTGATGAGAAGTTTTGGTTGGTTTAGAGCAAAGAAAATTGGTCTTATTGCAAATAAAAATATGCAAAAAGAAATATATTTTAAGTTCAAATAGAAAATTTGGATTTTTGTTTGATTGCTTTTGATATTAAGAGTTACCCGCTATCTGAGTTGATACCATTATTTACCCATTGCAGGTAGCAAAATCTTGTTTTGTCCCCGTTTTGTTTGGGCATGCCATAGATGATGACTTTATACAACCTCATCACTCTGATCGAATAAATGAAGCTTACATGGTTAGTTTCTTTCCTTTCAACAGCAAACATCTTAAAATATTATGTATTAATTGTACAGGCATATTGTTTTTTCTTGCATTCAACCATGTCTTATTAAGTTAATGTTTAAAAGTTAGTAATTCAGAGTCTTGTGCATCTTATTGACATATGGGCTGAAGCATCCTTGATACAGTTGTCCTATTTGCTACTTCTACTGGATTAGATACACACACACACACACACACACACACTCACATCTTTGTATATGTGTGGCAATTTCTTTGAATTTCCTTTAAGGGGGGATTGTAACAGTGAATAAAAATTGACGTCATGTTGAACCCTCTATTAGTGATCCTAATGGGACACTGATGGAGCAGATGTTTCCTTGAAACAAGATGAGAATTCACATATGTGTTTTTTTTTTGGGGGGGGGAGGGGAGTTTAGAGAGTGCTCATGAAATGAAATGTAACTTAAGGGGACGTTTGCCTAATGAGGCCTTGATATGTTGGTGATATTGTCCAGCATCTGACCTCATACTAAGCATGAATTTCGCAGGGAGACAAAAATATCATCAAGTTTGAGGGGGATCACAACTCACCACGTCCTCAGTTTTACTTTGATTCCATAAATATCTTCTTCCACAATGTTTTGCAACCTCCAGAGGATGAGTTGGGCGCAACATATTTTGACACGATGCATGATTATTTTGGCAAGGTCATTTAATCCTGCCTGAGATTTGACTTTGTTGGAGTGCCACATGTTACATACATTTTCCTCTGACTAGTATTGGCTGTTCACCTTCAGGATAGTCGGAGCACTGTGCATAAAGCCAGCTATGGTTCATCTTCAGTTGCATCCAAAGGCATGACTCATGTATCTTGTGTTTCTTTCTTTGTCCAATGCTGATTTCCAGTCAAGCTCTTATCTAGATGAATATGTTATTTGTTTTCCTATCTGTTGATTATAACTGCAGAACCAGCTGCAAGCAACGCCCCAGATCCCATGAAACAAGTCCATCCCAAAAGACCTATGAGTCAAATGGAGGTCAATGATCAATCAACTATTGCGTTTTTCACTTGAATGTCAATATGTGTGTGTGTGCATGTGCATGTGTGTGGGAAACTGAAATACAACTGTATGCAATAGCTTTTATGATTCACCTTTCTATTTCCAGAGAGGAAAAAGGGGTTTGTGTCTGTGTTTTTGGAGGGAAGGGGGTTGCAGGGACAGAGAAAAAACTATGTAAACAATAACAGAATGTGAAAATTTTGCAGCAGTTACTTCAATGCATGATCACGAAACAATTTCACCAGTAGGTTAAATTCATGAAACTAAAGTCAAATTCAAGTTGATTCCCTATCTATATTATAGGAGTTTTATGATATTATATTGGCAGGGCTGTCTGTTTATTGTTTCCAACTTTTTTCAGGTTCCTTTTGACATTCCATCCAAAGATGATCATCAAGCTGAGGTATCCTCTTATCTCTGGGCTAACCTTGACAACAGTATTAGTGGCTGACTGGTATGGATGTTCATGGTGTAGATGACTTAAATATGATTCCAAATAATAAACCGAACTGAAATATTTGGTTCAACCATTTTAGAAACCAAAATTTTTGGGTTAGGTAGCCTGACCATGACCCAAAAGATGAACCAAACCCAAATTTTGATATTGACCATTTCAGAACCTGAAATTTTCAGCTAACCAAAAATTTTGGTTTGGTTTTTCAAACCAGTTAACTGGTTGAAAATTAGTTTTAATACAAAAAATTATAAAAATCCAATTTGAATGTGAAAAAAAAAAGATACAATTTTGATATAATTGCCAAAAGAATTTGCAATTATCATTATATATAAAATAAATAAGTGATCAATATATGTGTGTCTGTGATAACACTTCAGTCTGCAATTTTATACAACTAAAATCAGTTTATATTAGATTGATTAACCAATTAAGAATCTCAGTCCAGTTTGGTCGATTAGCCAAATTTTTGGTTTTTTTGCTCGCCCTTACCTACCAGGAAGGTTTTTCCACAGGATAATACCAGGTACCCGAGATCAGAAAGATCATTGACTCTGCTTAATGTTTTACTGCAGGATGACGATCACTTGCCATCATCGTCCAAAATGATTAACTTTGAATTATCAAATGGTCATCCATATGGCCCACATGTTCCAACAACAATGGATGATGATCACTATGTTGAGTATCAACTGGATGATTTGGCAGGTTTTCCATCTGATGTAGAGGAGGAAGAAAGGGTAAGTTTTGTATTGTGCTTGTGCTTGCAAGGTGATGTTTACCTTTATTGGGACTTGACTTGTATCCTTGTTTTAGATGTTCATGGAAGCAATAATTGAGTCATTAAAAGACCTGGAGATGCAAAAACCCCCTGCAGACGAATCGCTGGCCAGTGTGAGCCCTGCTTCTATTGAATCTTCACAAAAAGATAGATCTGATACATTGACAGACACAGACCATTATGGTTTGTTGAAGGCGGGACCTCTTTCCACTTCTATAGCGCAACATGAGCCTTCAAAGATGGAACCTGCTTCCTCTTCAAGTGCCATCAGCCACAATTCAGCAACTAGACACCCACCGTCTGATACAAGCATGTCGTTGGATCCTTCACCTGATGCCCAATCTTCAACGGAGTCAGAAAGCACCACAACCTCTGGTAGTATTGATACTTCTCAAAGCGTCCAGAGATCAGCTGATATGGACTTGTCAAGTAATACAAAAGCCACATTAACAGTAGAGCGCAACCCAGCAAATCACATAATGGATGGTTTGATGCGACGCTGGGATTTCAACTTGTTCCGGGGAAATCGATGAAGATCTGTTTCTACAGGCAATATTATTCATTCACCACTGTAAATTACACAAAACCGAAGGAAGAAAAAAAAAGGGTTCTTTCTGGGTGTCGGAAAAATAGGTTCGTTTTGTATGTGCTCAAAGTTTGATTACGGCTTACCAATCAGGGGCAAAGATCATTTCTTTTTCTGTTGTAATTTTTGTGCCTTTAGAGAGTGAGCCAATTGACAGGTGATGAAGTGTTTCTAGATGCTGTACACTTAAATGTGGTTTTCGTGATTCTCTTAGCGCTTGCCGACAGGTCTGACCAAATGATATCAAGCTTCGATTTTCCAGGTGGTTTGTTGTGCTTCCCAAATCAATTTGGAAAATTTTGATGACCATTACCACTCCACACATTGTTACTTGCGTTCTAAGGATTTCTAGGTGGTTATTTTGTGCCCAAGGAGATCAAGCTGGTTAGTTTACAGATTTTCCTTTTAAGAATGAAAAAAGAAACTCAGGTTTCTGTGACTCTTAGCAGCTATCTTACATGCGCTTTGTCGTAGAAACTGCAGTTCAAAGCTTTTCCTATCCATTTCCTCTTCTTCCAGCCTTCCCTCTGTGGACTCAACTCTGTTCTCCCCGTTGCCTACTCACCCCTCGCAAAATGCTGCCTGCCTCTGACTCGTCATCCGTTCCCTCCTGTCGATTCACGGGCACTTTCACTCGCACGGGAATTGCCTGCTATCTGCGAAAAAGTGAAGAGATGATGAAAGTAGCTTCCCTTTCTCGCTTCTCGGAGGAGCAGACAATGCTCTAGGCCGCTTCCATTAATTGACGGTAGACTGCTCTGTTGTTTTGAGCCTGTCTGTTCTTCTTTACCTCAGAATTTTTCAAATAAATTCATAGAATATACATCACAATTCTAAGTGGTATTTCCCACTAGAAATGATATTTCAAGCATCATTTATACAATTTGGATGGTACGAGAAAAAATGGAATTTGCATAAAATTGATCTTAATTTTTTTATAGATTTTTATAATTGGGATTTAAATATTTTTACATTTTGATTTAAATTGCATATCTTTCAAATTATTTTTTTTTTTGAACATAAAGTAATTGAATTGTTAATGATTTTTATTTAATTAATATATGATTTCTAGTACTTTTAATTATTTTATATTTAAAAATGACATATTTGAAATAAAGTTAAAAAATATATAATTTAAATAAAAATATAAAATATTTAAAATTCAATTATAAAATTTATAAAAATTTAAAACTAATATGTTTGTATATCCTAAGAAGAAATAGGTTATTTTCATTATGGGCATAACGTGCAAAGCTACGGCAATGCAATTATTATCGTTTGTAAAAGAAAATAAATAAATAAATAATCTCTCATAATTTAATGCATGTAATATTTACAAGGCTGTTTTTTCACTTGTTTGCGATGCTATGAGGAGGAGCTGCAGATATGAAAACCAGGTTTCTGGTCTCCCGTTCTAGTTTTCTGTTAGCAACTTCAATGCAGTTTCAACCAGAGAGTGAATAGTTGTGCTGTGATGGCTTAGACCAACAATTCCAGAGAAGATGTTGAAGCTTTCAACTTCTGCTGTGGTTTCTAAGACAATTTCCAGCTCCCTCTCCATCCCCAGATCCTTGAATATGTGTACATTTGCTGTGTTTTCTCGCATCATCCAAATTGCCAACTCTATGGCAAACCTTCGTATCCTTGGAATCTTGATTGCTGGATGCTCATACTTTTGTAGAATCTGGATAATTCTGTTAGCTAATTCAGCCTCTTTAGCTCTCTCAAACATTATACTGTACTCTTCCGGTGTCATGAACTTGAAAACTTCAGCAGCTAGCCCAATCATTACTTCTTGTAATTTGATCTCTTCTGACATCATGACTGCCTTGAGCACCTGCCATTGGAAAAAAAAAAAAAAACAAAGAGGTTGACTAAACTAATTAAGATTCTTACTTTATACTACTCAATCTTTATGGGAAAAAAAAAAACTTGTGCTTGTGCCTCTTCTCAGATCACAAATGTACAATCCCCTGAGTAGTATTGGACACTTACCGTGGGCACAGAAGTCCTGACTCCCCTTAACTGGTTGAAGCAGTCTCCTCCATTATAGGCACACAAGTTTCGTAGGATCCTTGCAGCATTGATCCTAAGCAATGGAACCTCAAGAGTTGCAATAAGCCTTTCTAGTACATTTAATTTCAAAATGCGCTGGCAGTTACCTCTGCTCTCTAAGGCCAGCATAGCTAGAGCTTCTCCTGCAGCAATTCTTACAGGATCATGACTCTCGGGATCGAAGAAAATGTTGAATAACTCCTTGAGAACTCCACCTGTGCCCCCAATCCTCTCTGTTGTTTCGTCTTCTAGAGCTAGTCTGGTTAATATTTCTATCCCAAGTTTTTGCAGCATTGGTTGTTTTGCTCCATACTTCAAAATATCTCTTATATTGCTAATGGTGAAAACTATCTCTGAAAACCTCTTTCGCAGTTGTCTCCCTGTACTGCCTGTTGTGCTCACCAGCATCTTTACCAGTTGCAGAGACCGTTTAACAGTCAAAATCTGAGATGTTGTTGCATTTTCATCATTCAACAGCTTCTCTCCTGCATGCATAAAATCGATGATTTTTGGTAGAAGGCCTCTTGTATTTCCAATCTTGCCACAATTATCATGGTCACGAGCAAGCTTCTTAAGGAGCAGAAGGCCTAAGTGATTGAATGTCCAGAATCCATAATTTGGGCGATCAAAGATGATTTTCTTTTCACCAATTTCATCAGCTGCAGTGCTTGTGCTTCTAATGGTCTGAAGCAGAGATGAAATTGATTCCATTGCTCCTGGAATTCCAGCGACTCGAAGTGCATTTTGTCTTTTTCCAGCTAGTTTTGATAGTATCTCTGCAGCTGAACGCCTGATCTCTTCTTCTTGTGGATCTTTCCAATTCAGCATCTCAACTAACCGTTCCATCACCGATATGTTTGTTCCAATCTTCTGGAGAGTATCATCAGAAAACCGCTCATTCATTGCGAGAAGAAGAAGAACACTAATCCCAATGAGTTGCTCATCAGGAGAATTTGAAGCCAAGAGATCCATAGAAAATGTAACCATGTCCATTCTCAGGCCATCAAAGACGCTTCCATAAACACACTTGGAATATGCGTCATAGAAGAACCTTTTGATGGAAATCAACCCTGATGGTCCTAACTCGCACTCCTTGTTCACCTCTTCCAGCAGTTTTCGGTTTATCACCTTCCACTCCCAATAAGCTTTTTCCATGAGAAACAACAGAGCTTCTGCCAAGGCCAAGGAGTAGAATATATTCAAAGCAGCTTTTCGGTTCCGCTTGTCAGTATCACCCTTGGCTACCTCACCATAATTATGTTTAATGAGCTTCGTGAATGATAGAACAACACATGTCGTCGCAGATGCAATCTGGAGCCAATAAAGAACTTTACTCACATTTTTTGATACAAAAACCCATTGGCCGTATGGCAGAATAGGAACCTCTGAACTTTTCCATGTCCTATTTTGCTTTCTTTGGCAATCCCAGTTCCTTGCGTTTGCTGCTATATCAGAACTTCCCGAAAATTCTCTAGTATAATGACTCTGCTTTCGGGCTCGAGAAATTGGCCTGAAAGGTGTCTTCACAGTTTCAATAATGAAGTGTGAGCTAGATCTCAGTGCTCTGAAGCTACTAATTCCAGCATCAGCTATTGACCAAGTTGCCTGGTGTTGCCATTCAAGCTCATGGCTCCTGCTGAATATTCTAGTCCCTTCAATTAGCAATATAACAGTGACGAACCAGAAGTCTGTATTGTCCAGAGCAATTGCAAAGCCACCTAAGAGAACAACTGTTGCCCAGATAAACCCGAGAGTTCCAAGCCCAGTAGCTGCCTTCTCAAGAACCGCCAGTCGAAGGGCGAAGAGGGTGAGTTCCTTTTCTGGTGCACGTACTGGAGGTGTAGCTGGACTGACAGAATTTGTACCCTTACTGTCTCTTTTTTCTATGCCGCTCTGTGGTTCAAAAATAGTGGTGCTCGAACCATTTGCTCCGTTGAGCCTGCATAGCTGAACAATCTGCAAACGAATACTACTATCATCTTCTATGGACTTGCCGCGGTCCATGGTTGCTGGATCATAGGCCAGCCCGGAAACCTTCAAAAGAAAAGGGCTTGGAGGTCCTGGTTCAAAGAACGACTGGCTTTGAAAATTTGAAGATTGTTTTCCAATGAGTTTTTGAGTATGGTATTGAAATTCTTGCCGTTCTGAGATGTTCAAAAGAAGATGAGAAGTGAAGGTTATCAATGGAGAGCAGAAGGAACTTTGGGAGCACGTTTGTGATGTGGAAATGTGGAGGAAAGGGAGGTTCAGTTGCTTCTTTTTCTGCTGTTTTGCCTGGAAAGTTTTGCCATACTTGCCTTTTAGCTTCCCTTATTTTTCTGCTGTCTGATGGATCATCCACACCCCACTAAACTTTCCTTATTTTTCTCATAACCAAGAGTAAAATATCTCTACCTTTTTATATCAAGAAGTTGTCTTGTATTCACTAGTCTGAACAGGCCCAACTTGTTTTCTAGGCTTCATAAATCGCGCAACCTAGTTCTCACAAATACATATTGCATTCTGAGTTTCAAAGAACATGTCAATTTGTCTTGAAAGGGCCATTAGCTATGTCAATCGATTGGATTAAGGATAAATTTTGTCGAATGTGGACTGAATAAGTTGCTTGGACATTTTCTTTTTAGCAATGCTCTCCAGTAATCTGGTTCTTCGTAACAACTGACTTTTTCGTCCTTGAATTTAATCCCAATTAATTTACTAGTATGGTGCCACTCGATGCATCCCATTCTTGGCCCTCACGGTAACAAGTTTGAGTCATTGCCAACCGAGATCCGATGTCAAAAAAACAGGGCGATAGATTTTTAATTTTCGAGGGATTGCGACTTGAGTGGGTTGCCGGTCTACTCCATAATTAATTATTATGATTAACAGCTTAACATGCACTGTAATCCATCAACCAATTGGCAACAATTAAGTAATGTCACATACGTGCCTTAAGGTATTAGAATTTGTTTATGATATGCCCTATGTGACTTGCAGCGATGGGCTTACGGGGGGAGTCATCTTGTGTCAAGTTAAAGGCTCCCGTGGACCTTAAGTCCCACAATTATCCCTTTAACTCCACGACTTGCAACTTTGAACAACATCTTTTGCCGATGTGTCTTCCTTATCGCCTCGACAAAGAGCCTTGGCTTGCACTTGATGATGTTTAGTTTGCTCTTGCGTGTTGTCTTTGTTCTTAACGCCATTGGTCGTCGCCAGAAACTCGTACTTCATGGCTTAATGTTGGATATGAGTGGCTATCAAGCTGCGCGTTGGTTGAAATTTCTCACACTGTCATCTTGGTTTCTTTAAAGCAAGTGTTTGATAAATTGAGTTAGCCTAAAAAGTTCTGAAAATTTGTGTTGCATTTTCTTTCTTCCTCTTCTTTTCTAACTTTTTTTTTTTTTCTTTTTTCGAGTGCTTAGGCGGCAATATATTTATTTGTTTAAGCTGCATTTTTTTTTTCAAGTGCTTACGTTCTAATTAATATATTTGCTTAAGCTGCAATTCCCACTTGACAATAAACAACTCGTCTGTGTGACGTAAATGCAAGTGCTGCCGAAACAAATAAAAATAAAATCAAAAACAGTCACACCTATTCTGCATCGGCCTTTCCATGTTCATATTTCAAATAACAGCATTTTTTTAGTCACTTTTATTTATGAATATGTGTTAGTAATCCTATAATATAAAATTTATAATTTTAATATTTTAAAATTTTAAATTAAAATATAATCGAAATTTTATGAGTTTGTTGTACTTAAACCCTACTCAAAAAATATATAAAAGAGGAATATAAACGAGACATATTTCTTATGTTGGCTTGCAAATGGGCCGATGGTACCTGTAAATGGGTCAATAATTCAATAAATTGTTATGTCGGCTTGCAAATGGGCCGATGGTTGAGTAAAAGACAAATATGGACGAGATATGTTTCTGACTTACAAATGGGTTAACGGTGTAATAAAAGGGAAATATAGACAATGCATGTTTTGACTTGCAAATAGGCTAATGGTTCGGTAAACGACGAGTATGGATCGAGGAGAAAGGGGCCTGACGAGAAGAGCATTGTACCGTGGGAGAAGCGAGGAGGTCAGCCTCTTTCAAACAAACAACATGGATTCTAGTATTGCAATACAATGTAGTAGGACTCTCGTGTCCATCTGAATGAATCATCCTTTATATAGAGAGGTAAATCTTTACCTACTAGGTAAGAGAATAGTGAGTTGCAAATTGTTAAGCCAGAAAAGCCGATAGGAGAAAAATAACAAAAATTTTAGGAAAAAGTTGTCGAGTCCTCCTTCGTTGCAACTTATTATACTATATAAATAATATATACACTTTAACTTCAGTTTCAATTTACTTAATTATTAAATATAAATATATACTAATATATATAAAATAGTCAAAATTTTAATTATCAAATATTCACCGTAATACAAATTATCTCTTGGTATTGCGATAAATATGTATTTTATTTCTATTATTATGAAATTCATAAAAGAAGTAGTTAACAAAAGAAGTAGTTACAGGTGGGGTTACTATTATCCTTTTTGCAGTGAAGAATCTTGTATGTGTTTACAAGAAAAAGAAAAAGAATCTTGTAGTGAAGTAGTTGGTGTTCTTTTCGATTTCTATGCATTTCACCGCTCCACGGAAATCCCCCCTGCCTCGACCGTACTCTAACTTGACAATTTCCGCCGCCCGTCAAAGGGTTGAGCCCCGGGATTTGACATAGAGTTAGCTGATACTCATTCCCTAAATATCGTCATTGCTTTTTCTCCGAGAAAAGAAGTTCATGACCCGTAGCCTTCTACCTCCACGCGGCATTGCTCTTCCTGTAGTCGGATCCTCCGAAATCACAGAAATTCTTAGT
The DNA here is from genome assembly GCA_019804595.1 of Bruguiera parviflora. Classification (NCBI taxonomy): domain Eukaryota; kingdom Viridiplantae; phylum Streptophyta; class Magnoliopsida; order Malpighiales; family Rhizophoraceae; genus Bruguiera; species Bruguiera parviflora. Next base: position 3,294,002 of record CM034046.1, read on the forward strand.
TAGCTTGTGATTACAACTCAACAGCTTTCGGAATCTTGAGAATAGTTGCTTTTTCGATAGCACATTACGATGAAAGTCGTAGACTGTGTTCGGGGGGAGTTATTGTCTATCGCAAGTCGAGAGGCAGTGGTTTACCCTGCAACGGATGTTAGCGGTTTGAGTCTAACCCATGAACTTAGCCGATGGTTCAATAAAAGGCGATGGACCAATGGACCGATGGCTCAGAAAAAAACGAATATAGACAATGCATATATGTAAATAAATTTAATGGAGTGATAATAAGTTTTTTAATGTATATTTAAGAAGATTAGGCTTGCAAATGGGCTGATGATTTAGTAAACGACAAATATAAATGATGCATAGGGACAACAGACGAGGTATGTTTCCTGTGTTGGCTCATAAATAGGTTTGGTAGAATGATAATGAGCTTTTGGTAACATAATTTATAAATGGAGCAGACTGCATTCAAAGACGGTAAGTAAAAATGATAATAAATTCAATGATTTATAATAATTTAATATTTTAAAATTTTAAATTAAAATATAATATTAAATTTATAATTTATTTACAGTTATACTTATATTTTAAATATTTATTTAATTAAAAAAATTAGCATAGCACCTTCGTAAAATCTATAACAGTAACTTTTAAGTGTAGCTCATTTCACAATTCCATACACAAGGATACATAACAAATCATAACTTGACGAGACAAAATAACAACATTATGGGATAACATCACACGTACCTCGAGCAAAACAGAAGCCTCTAACTAAATCGCACCATTCCTTCGCCGAACCTCAGCCTTCTCAGCATCAATAATGGACTCTACCAACTTCACCGCATTATCCAGCTTACTCTCGGCATTCACAACCACATTATCAATAATCAAAATTCCTGGCATGCTTAACGTCCTCTCTTGCGGTGACAACCTCACAAGCAAAATCATCAGTGGTCTCCGTCTTCCTATCAATCAACCTCTCCACAAGTTTCAACTTACTCTCTGTAACCAAAGATACACACAAAGCAGAACTCCAACAATCATCCTCAGCGGCTGAGCCTCTTGTATGTCCACTCCAACAATGCTGTATCATGTCCTTTCGCCATTAACTCCCTAATCTGCCATTTGGGTACCCCCTTGCGATCACCATAAATAACAGGAGCATACTCTAACGACAACTCATTCCTCTCCGCCATAAAAAGTACTAGTCTTTACCGTGAACCTCACCCGGGCATATTGGCCGACTAGTTGCAGTAACAACAAAATGCAAATTCTCTCTTACCTCTCGCGATTTTCCGGATCAGTGCATCTTTGCCACCCCGTTAAATTAATGAGAGGAGCCGGCGGCAGGCGAATCGTTGCTCGTACTGAACGAGAAGAAGCTCCGGCTTGGAGGCATTGTCAAGGAGCAGACACCCCTTCAAAATTGTTTGTAAAATGAATTTGCATCTAAATCAGTTCCAATCTTGAATTTTTTCCTAGATTGAAATAAATGATAAAAAAAAAACTCTGTCAAAATGGAAAAGCGAAAAAGATTAAAGAGAGAGAGAGAGAGAGAGAGGGATGCAAACAGATTAATAGATTATTTGCCTAAAAAACACCTAAGAAAAAGAGTTTTTCTTACCAAGTTCCTCATTTCGTTCAGAAACAGATATGGATTCATTTTACATGGTGACACGTCAAAGAAAAGTTATCAGTATTTTACAAAAAGAAGGAGAGTCGAGATTAAATATTGATATAATTTATTAATATTAATAATAGATATGGAGATGTTGCAGAAATTAAGGTGTTATACAAATAATTAAGATTCCATAATTTAAAATTTACGCTGCACTATAAAAGATATGAAAATTATAGTAAAATATTGATCATAACATAGTTATAGAAACATAAATATGAAAATTAAGTCTGATAAAAATTTTAAAAAACGAAAAAGTGTGAGAGGTGGTTCCAGTGCACAACAACCAAATCAGAAAAGATGACTACTTTTTGACCTCATAAGGCAGATAATAGGAATCTTTACGACATTATAGTTTATAAACAACGTTTGAGCCTGCTTCTTTTGGATATTACTTGCCATTCAATGATAGAGCTGCACCTCCACGGCCGCATTCTTCCAAAGGCTTGTCTTCCTTTTTCTCAGAAAAGCCGTCTCCACCACCAAATCGCATAAGCGCCCAGATCCAATCTCACAAATTCTATCGACTCCTCTGTAATCCCCTAATTTCAAGCCCCAAAACCCTCTGAATTCCATCAGAATTTTCTCTCATTAAACCCTAAAAACCTAAACCAACAATCCCAATTACAGGAATACGACCATTATCCCGAAGATTCAATCAAACCCATTTCAATTCATCCATCAACAGGCCTTAATCCACCAAAATCCACCGGGCCCACATCCATTTTGCGGTTGATGGGCACAATTAGATTTGAAAGCAGAGACCTTTCCAAGGCAACCTCAGCCCCATCTTCCTCTGTACCGACCACCACCTCCACCTCTCGCACCGAGACCGTTAATGGGTCCCACGAGTTTAGGATCGATGGATACTCTCTCACCAAGGGCATGGGGGTTGGCAAGTACATAGCATCTGAGACGTTCATAATTGGGGGCTATGCGTGGGCAATCTATTTTTACCCAGATGGGAAGAGCCCTGAGGATAACGCCACCTATGTGTCTTTGTTCATAGCTCTGGCCAGCGAGGGCACCGACGTGAGAGCCTTGTTTGAGCTGACGCTGGTGGATCAGAGCGGGAAGGGACGCCATAAGGTTCATAGCCATTTTGGGAGAACCCTCGAGAGTGGACCCTACACACTTAAATATCGCGGGAGTATGTGGTGAGTTATTGTTATCTAAAGAATTGACTGCCTCATTAATGACATTGAGATTTTTGTTTTTTTTAGGGAGAAAGGTGTTTTTGGAATCTTTATCACGAATGACGTGAATTATGTATTCAAGTTAGAAACATCATTGACTAAATGAATCAAATTTGGTTAGAATTTGGTTTCTTGAATACTAAAGTTTGATTCTTGATTCTGAGACAGAATGCGCTTGACTCAAGTGACTCTGGGTTGCATGTAATTAATCTGAATTGAATTGTTCATTTTTTGGTGCGGGAGTGACAGTGCATTATATTATGCATTCAAGTGAAATGTCCCTCAGGTACACTAACTAGAAAATGATTTCAGTGTCTTGAGCTGATATTCTGAGTCCTGCATTGTGCATTGTCCTTGTTGTAGCATGCCACAAGTTTCTTGAGTACCCTTTTTTCATTTTGGATATTTCTAGGTTTCTGACTTTGTGAGACTTGGGAGGGTTGTGACTTTGCAATTTTGTATATGCTGCTAAGCTTTGTTGCTGACAGCAATTCATGAAGCTGTGCTATGAAAATTAGTATCCGTTTGTCCATTTATTTGGTAAATGCAATCTAATCAATACTGCTGTTGGATCTTGCAGGGGTTACAAACGATTTTTTAGGAGAACTCAATTAGAGACATCAGACTACCTCAAAGATGATACACTCCTAATACGCTGTGGTGTTGGTGTTGTTAGGTCCCACCCTGAGGGCCCTAAGACCTACAGTATTGCAGTTCCACCTTCTAACATTGGTCAGCATTTTGGAAAGCTCTTAGAAAGTGGAAAGGGAACTGATGTGAATTTTGAAGTTGATGGCGAAATATATGCCACACATAAGTTGGTTCTAGCTGCTCGCTCACCTGTGTTTAGGGCACAACTTTTTGGTCCAATGAAGGATCAAAACACTAAATGCATAAAAGTAGAAGACATGGAAGCCCCAGTTTTTAAGGTTATCTCTCCCTCTCTGTCTCTCTCTCTCTATCTTACTTGCCCACAAACCACAAAAACCTTTCTGGCAAATTTGTTTTCTTCTGCTCCCCTCCACACTGTTTAAACAGTCTCGTAGATGTTCTTTTGTTTACAGTTTTTGAGCATTGGACTCCAAACAAAGAATGCCTTTTTGGAGAAGTAACTTATTAGAGTTAGTGAAATTAATGTAAAAAGTTTTGTTTCCTTTGCTGTTAATATAACTTGCTTTGTTCTATGCTTTTAGCCTTATATTGGCCTTCTCTCTTTCTGCTAATTTGTTCTGCGTCAAATGCTGTTGTATTTGCTCTGTTGGTCCTGGTGAGTGGTGATGTGTTAGATGGTTGTTTCAATAGTTAACGCAGTCCTGATGCTAGTTTGGATGTTTCAACAACTATCTTCTAGACATGTGGAGTTTCTACCACCATAAAGATTGCTATTACTATGTTTTTCACAAATCTCTACTTTTATTTCTCCATTTTTCTTGAATACAAGTCCAGAAAAAAAAGAAAGCATTAAATACTGTCTCCTCTGTAATGCATTACAGAAAAGTGTCATGTTGTGATTAAGGTGCGTGGTTCTAACGTGCATCATTGGCTTTTTAAGACATTTAAAATAGATATGTTCTGTGGATGCTTTTGTCATTGACCGCTTTCAGATGGGTTATTTCTGGTCCGTAACATGCATTATTTGAACAGTAAGGCTCTACGATGTTACTGACCTTGAAGTCTTGTGTTCATTAAGAGATTTTTTATGCTGATTTTTGTGGTAACTTATAAGATTGATGTGCATCCCCCTCGTGAGATGCATAGAAAGAGGTAGCTTTGCTGGTTGATTGCCTTTGTTAGGTGAGTAATTGTGATGCAATACAGGATGATTGTGGTGCCTTACACGAATATGCATAAGGATTCGTCTATTGAGGCGCTGCTTCTGTACTCAAATCTTACTCACTCCTGCGAAGGTTGATCATCTCCCTGCCTCTCTTCCTGATGCCATTGCTGTATTTGCATGTGGTCCAAGACTTATCAAGTTGACAGTCACTACTTTGTATCAGCTTTGAAAGTCCTTTTCTATGGTTTTGGCTGAGCTCCTTGCTGTTTGGCTTCCACGGTTTGCATATAATTGTTGTACACACACAAGCATTTGCTATTTTCAACTTATGTAGTCAAAAGATTCGAGTATGTATGCAGCAGTGCTTTATATGAATAAATGAAGTGATAAGCCACCCATGGATAACTTCTTCATGTCGTTTCTTTCAAATTAAAGCTTGTCCTTTCTTGATATGGTTTGGAGCTCTTGCACTTAGAATTTGGCACACATGAATTATTGTGGATAAATTCAAACAAGTTGGTTGAGCCTGAGCCTCATAAATTCTATTGTGCTTCCCTTGCATATTGCTACGTACTTTTGTTTTATTGTTTCTATAAGCATCTCTGCCTTTTAATTACCATCAGTCTATGTTGAGTGTAAATTCAAAGGATTAAAGCCTCCAGAGTCTTCAGTTCAGTCACTTTTTTGGTGGTTGCAACACAATAATTGAGCTCATCCTTTGTTATTGCTTCACTGGTTGGATGTTTCCAGGCACTACTTCACTTTATTTACTGGGACGCCCTACCAGACATTGAAGAGTTCGTTGGCCTGAATTCTAAATGGGCTTCTACGCTGATGTCCCAGCACCTGGTGGCTGCATCAGACAGATATGCCCTTGAGAGACTCAGATTGCTTTGCGAGGCTAAACTTTGTGAAGAGGTTGCCATAAACACGGTTGCGACAACTCTGGCACTGGCAGAGCAGCATCAATGTTTCCAACTTAAGGCTGTGTGTCTGAAATTCATTGCACAGCCTGAAAATTTGAAAGGTAGCTTTTCCTGGCACCACATAGGTTTTGAGTTGTTAATATGCTGCAAGATGCTGTCTATGTGAATCAATCATTGGTTGCATCTCTTTTTCACGAAGGGTTGATTTTTGCTGAACAATAGTCATAGTGATTCCCATGCATGGCCTGCTAGGAAATGAACAATAGTCATAGTGATTTTAATAGCATCCTGTTCAGATCACATCTTTGTTTTACATAACCGTCGGCCAATAACACCTGAATTGTTTACAAGAATGGATTCTGGTATTTTTGTTCTTTTGATTATTTGATTTGACGATTGTTCATGCATTTTGTTTTCCGAATGCATGGCTAATGACCAAGCATTGTTGAATTCTTACAGCCGTCATGCAGACGGATGGGTTTGAATACTTGAAGGAAAGTTGCTCATCCGTTATCACAGAATTACTGCAATATGTAGCCAGAATTGAAGAGCACTCCGTAATTTCTTGCGGGCATGGAAACGAAGCCTTGGATGGCGATATGAATGGAAGGCGAGTGAAGCAAAGAATACATTGACTTAGGAATGACGATGGTCTCAGACTATGAACAACAATCATAGCCTGATGGGTTTAGATTTTTTTTTTTTTTTTTTTTTTGGTTTTTCGGTGATTGTACTGGCAGTGGACTAATTCTGAGACTTCTAATATTAGCCGTTTTTTTGTTTGCCTAGTTGCAAATAACGAGTTAACTGGTAACATCTGTTACTAGTTATGTGTGTAAGTCAGTTGTCATTATAGTCTTTTTCTATCATCTGTCCGTTCTCTTTCAGCCAACATGTTATGCAAGAATGCTGGACATAAGAGCTGCCGTAATTACTAGTTCTGGCAGCGTCACCTCAAAAAATGATTTACGCGCATGTGAAGATTAAACGTTAAAAGTCAGTTTCCACATCCATTTGGATGGTCTTCTGCAACAGGGCGGCTTCCCCATCACCCAGAGCATGTAAACTGAGTGAAGTAACAATCTCAATTATTGTAGGGGAGTGAGAAAACCGAAGCTGTTCTCCGAGTTATTGAGACACTTTCTTTATTAATAACAACATTGGATCGCACATGCAATGCAGCTTCCACGCCGGGAACAACATGACAGCCATATTCAGTCAAAATAGAAATCACCAGCTAAGTTACCTACAAACAGGAACCAGAAATTGGATCGTCAAATGGGACAGATGACTCAACAAGTGCATCATAAAGTAAATTAATTGAAATACATCCACGAGACAGAAAAGCATTAGCATTCTTAATGTTAGCAAATACTATCTTTCCAACAACTTATCATTGCACATTTTCCTCTTCGGGGGTGGATGTTCATGCAAAGGAGAAGAAAAGGCCTGAGATTTTAGCTCAAGGAAGAAAAGCAAAATGGTCAACAGTCAATTGCCAGAGTCATTGGCCCAGGAGAGAGGAAAATGAAAGCAATAACTTACTTTTCGAATTCCTAAGGCAGAAGAATGAGGAGAAAGCAGAACTTTGGACGCCGGCCAATCGCTTTGCCTTTTCCTCTGTCATGATTATTATACATCCCTTCAGATTGGTTATTAAGCTAAATTAGACAGCAACGTGACAACCCCAAAGAACCTGTTCAACCTTTAATTAGTGATATGAATTATGGTTTTGCAGCTATAACTTCCTCCAACAGAAACCCCAGACCTTAATCTTTACAAGCACATTGATGGATAGAACCACTAGATAAGAAATTTTATAGCTGATCAATCTCATGTTGGCACCAGATCAATCTGGGATAGCATTGTTTGATTACTGCTATCATTATGTTGGACACAGGCAGTCTGCACAAACAGAACAGACAATCAATACCAATGATTTCCAGGTCCACCTTGTGCAGCAGCAACTTTCCTAGCCACATACTGTGGCTTTGGCTGCAATCCATTAGACCCTTCAGCCCCTTCATCTTCTCCCCTGTCATTTTTACATGGTGCACTTCTTCGTGGATAAGATGGGTTTTGAGCAGTATACTGAGTTGAAATAGCTGGATTCTTGATCATTCTTCGCTGCTCAAGACTTTCAGCTGCCAATGCTGCCCCACAATTGTTGTAACGTAACAGTGAACCGACGACTTTCCCAGGTCTAGGAGCACCTGCTGTATATCAATTACAAAAGTCAACAGCATATCAAGAAGGCTCCTTCAGTGGACTCAATGCAAAAATTTTTTGCAAACAAGACCAGAAAGGTGTGTGTACTGGCATGTAGGTATGCAAGCATGGGTCGCACATTGTATAGATACAAATACTATACTATGACATATTGAAAAGAAAATCTTCAAGTCTTTGAAAGAAAAAGAGATGAAGTACAAGAGTAAACAGTCGGCTACTGACAAAATCACGGAGTGAATTAATCTAATCAGTTCATACCTTGGATGTTTTGAGGACCTTGAAGGGGAAGCCTTGTCATTGGGATACCGCCACTCCTGTCCACATGTGGCTTCTCATTTTCTTTGATGGAACACTTGGAAAGATCATTCACAACTTCAGCTGAATTCTGCACTGCATTATCTGAATATAACACACAGGGTCTGCATGCACAAATTTTATTTGATGAACAACACAGCAAACTTGCATGAATAGCACCACAGTACCAGGACAAATGAAACGGGCAAGATGGGGGAACAGCAATACCTGGGCAATGATGCATGCTGCCTCTCAGGTGGGGGAGCAGTTGCACCATTTCCATAGTGCTCCTCAAGGTAAGCAAATTGCTTCTTGAAATGATCAACGGCACTGTATTTAATACATGAAATAAACATATTATCTCTGGAGAAATTACATGTCCAATTATTGACAATCTGCAAAACAGTATGGTGTGACTTGAACTTGGTGCTCTTTGGAGCTTGTGATTGAGGACAGCATCTGCTATTTGATTAGTTAAGTAATGGAACATTTCACCAATAGCACGCGCCAAATCACTGCAATATAAGCTGTGAATACCTTGGATACATGAAGCCTGTTGGCTCTGAACCTTCAAGGTACTCTTTCAACATTTTAGGATGGTATTCAAGAATTTCTCGGTAAATGAGCTCTCGTACATCTTCTTTTGTTATTCTTCGTCTCTCAAATTCAAATTCCATTTTGGAAACTGGTTGGGCAGAAGGCTCTCTCTCAACCTTGGCCAAACCCTTAAAATAAGGATCTGCAAGAGCCTGACAAAAAATGGCAGAGTATGCTTATGAAGCAGAAGCACACAATCAGACAAAGATGAAAGAGGCAAAAATATTTACCTCTTCAGCACTCGGTCGATCCTTGTGTTCAAATGCCAACATTTTTTCCAGCAAACGAAGTGCAAGTGGATCTGCATTAGGGAACTTTTGGGAGAAGGGAAATGGCTTTTTCTTTCGCATGCTGCTTAAGTATCTCCGAGCTTTTTCATTGCGTACCTGTTGATATGATGTGACTAAAATCAACAAATACCAGGCGTATGACATATCTACAAATACAAAGGGTCAACAATGAGACAATTATTTCCACATTACAACAACATTGCATACCCTAGCAGTGGCTTCAGCTGATGGCGTTCCCAATAAATCAGTCATCAAATCCAATTGATGGACAACATTTTTCCCAGGAAAAAGAGGTTTTCCTGTCAGAAGTTCAGCGAAGATGCACCCAATGCTCCATATGTCTATTGCTGGTGTATACTGAAAAAAACAAATTAGAAAGATTGAGAACAAAAACATATGATAATTAGTTATTGGAGCTGCTGTTAGGGAATTTTCTGAGCAAGAGAAAAAATAACCAGGTAATTAGTTTATATTCAGCTGCAAATGGTTGCATGCACATGCAAGTATAATTTCTATAACCCTCACCTGTGCCACATCTTGGCTAACCCCAAGTTCATCCAAGATCAAAGAGGAAAATTAATTATTCAAGACTGATCCCCAGAAAAAAAATGCACTAACATGAAGCATTACATGCAGATTAATAATTAGTGGGACAGCAACATTTGGCCACTTGAATTATTGCCAGCACCAATCTTCACTCCATCTTCAGCAATAATCAAGAAAAGCATCCAAATAAGAACAGCATTTGGAGGTTTTCACATCACGAACATTTTTTGGGAAAGGAAAGAGGATTAAGAGAAAAATGCATTGGTATGGTGAAGATAAAAATCTGTAGTGTGAAAAGTGAACATGAGATCAAGCCTCAAAAGAGATATATCAGCTAATATAATGCAGATGGCAAGAAGTAATGGTTCTGGCACCTTAGAGAAGAATGATCCACACAATTCAGGCGCCCTATACCATCTGGTGGCAACATAGTCCTGTTAAGTTATCAAACAAGAACCAACAATTATAAACATCATGATAGCTTTTTTCTATGTGAAAAAAAAAAAAAAAAAGTGAGCCAGTCCCTGAGAAACTCACTGTCCAGAAAATAGCAGTAGGGGTGTCATTAAAGGCTACTCTTGCAAGACCGAAGTCACAAATCTTAAGCTTGCAGTCAGCATTTGCTAAGATATTTTTGGGTTTTAGATCCCGATGGAAGACATTGGCTGAGGGAGTAAACATGCATAACAAGTGAAAAGGACAATCAAGAACTCAAAAAAGCAGTCTTAAAGAATCATGTATTGAACTTCTAAATTTACCTGTGTGTATGTATTTCAATCCCCTAAGTAGCTGATAAAGAAAGAACTGATAGTGTTCTGGAGTTAAATCATCATTTGCTTTGATAACTTGATGTAGATCAGATTCCATTAGTTCAAAAACTACATATATATCCTTAAATTCCCTTCTGGAAGGAGGTAACAAAATATGCTTGATCTCCACAATATCTGGGTGTCGCAACAGCCTAAGCAGTTTAATCTCTCGAAGAATGCGTGTAGCATCAGATACATGTTCAAATATATCATTGATTTTCTTGATTGCAACTTTGTCTCCAGTATGCGTGTCATATGCAGAGCAAACAACCCCATAGCTTCCTTTCCCAATTACTTCCTCAATCCTGTACCTGCTGCCCTCACCGTATTCTGTGAAAAAGTCTACATCCACAGATGCCTGCAAGACCACATTAAAATCCACAGCATTACATGCATGGTAGGGACATGGAAATTTGCAAAGCTAAAGAAATAACAATTCCAATTTGTCTTTTGTTTCAATGTTTCAACATCAGCAAGATTAGGGCATGTAGTACAAATGCAAGCTAAGCCAAAGAGAAAAAAGCTGGTTAGAATCATATTTATCCACAAGGGTTATTTCTAACTTTTTACGTTTGACAGCCTAATCTATTACTACGGTCCAAAAAGTTACTCTGATCCCACAAAGCCCGTATTCCATCCCCTGTAATTTAGAAGTAACTTATGTCCATGTAAGTTATTGGGCTCCTCTTATCTACATGACTGCAGTGAGTACAACCCTTCGAATAAAAAAGGGGAAATTTTTCACGTAAATGCCTGCAACTGCAGTCAAAGTGAAACAGATAGAGACAGCATCCCAACCAAAGCAATATGCAGACTGAAATTTGCTAGGACAGTCTAACTCCTTTACAAATAAAATTTTATTCTAAGGTTCATGGAGATAACTTCACTGAATTTTATCTTCTCCCACCCAAAATGGATCAGAAGAGAGTACTTATAGTCAATAACTTCTCCTAAACCAAAGTAATTGGGTGCCTCGCCATCACCAATATCCTAATTGAACACTTCAAACAAGAAAAGGCAAAAGGGGAAAAAAAAAAAAAAAGGAGTTAGAACCAACACTATGTAGCCATAGCATCACAGGGGGACTCACCGCAACTCCAGAATGGGGGGAGGGGGGCATAACGTGACGAGCTGTTTCCCCACACCCACATACATGAATATCATACCAGTAACAGAGGAAATATCCAGTAGAACTTGGACCACAGAAAAAATTTGAGGGCCACAGCCCACAGCAATCTGATTGACGATGACCAAAGATCCCAAGCCAACTAGAAGGACGTGTTGGTTAATCAAACACAAACAGCAACAAATCCAATATCATAACTGAAGACCAGAGTAACCATTTTGATTTTCCTCCAGAAAATAACAGCTTATGCAGACCTATAGAATTTAGACAACACGGCTTTCTTTTTTTCCTGATAGGTTAATTTACAGGCATTTACATAATAGTATTGAACCGATTAAATATTTACCTTTTTTCTCTGATCAATCTGCATCTCAGCAAGACCGCATCAAAAGCCTTTGATTAAATTAATCGAGAAGGCGTTCTCACTCCCAACTCCAAAATCGAGAAACCAAAAGGCCAGTCGAGCTTATCCTTGATTGCACCACAAAGCAGAGACCCCCAAGTGCCTAAACTAACCAAATAAATGAGATAACTTTAAAGATCACAAGAAACCCAGTAAAGATAAAGCCAATTCCGCGGAAACAAACAATACCCAGAAACTTAAAACTCCCTACAAAAGTTCAACTGATACAGACGTGTCAAGATTAAGAGAGAATGATAGAGGACCTTGAGAAAAAAGAAAAAAAGCAATAAGCTACGGAGGATTTGAAGCCAAAGACAGCGATTTTAAGTTAGAAAAGAGAGTAAAGATTCAATCTTGAGACTAAAAACAGAAAAAAAAAGGAAAAGAGAGAGAGAGAGAGAGAGAGAGAGAGATAAGGAGAGCGTGTGGCCAAAAGGTATGGCGGAGAAAACTAAAATGCAGCAGCTGGAAACTAGAGATTACGAATCAAGGCAAGTTGGCACAGCTAGACTCTGCGGATTTAACTAAATTTTGGGGAATCTTGAAGAGAAGGAGGCGATAATCACTATTTTTTTTTATTTATTTAAATCTTAAATTTGTTCAAGAAACTGCAAATATTAGAAGAAAAGATATACAGCGTTTGGGTTTTGTGGTAAATGGTGCTGGATCCCACAGAAAGAATGCAGAAGGAAGTGAGAGAGATGAAAGGGGTTTCCAATCAATAACAATAATAACAATAAGAAGAAGTGGTGCTGTGCTCTACAAAGTTGGAGTCTTTTTGTGGAGAGAGGCAGAGACAGCGAGAGGAAGGCAATCAAAGAACGAAATCTTGGATTTTTTTTTTTTTTTTTTCCTGCAATTGGGTAAAGGCTTTTCTTATCTTTATAGTGGATTGTTATTTGGGGTGAAATTGAAAAATGTGTTATCTTTACTGAGGTCAGCACTTCGAGAGTTGGCAGAAACAATGGTAATAACAAATATGAAAATTTTGATATTTCATATATTTATTTATTTATTTTAATAAATGTATTATTTTTTAAAAATATATTTTTAATTTTCTTTAATATATAATGTTGAGTTAATTCTATGAAAATCTCTTTGTTGCTGTCTTATATCTCTCAATTATTTGTTCTTTGTGAGCCGGTGATTTTTTTTTTCCCTTTTATGATTTTATCGTTCGTGTTGATAAATTTAATAAACTAATGAAATTATAGGGCCCTAAACCAACGTATTATTTAAATATATTGTGCAGCCCTTGTATTAACCGATTGACCATGTAATACAGTCATAGAATATATTTGTAGGTGTGATTTTTCTCATTAAATAATTTTTAGCCTTTTTTTTCTTTTTTTTTTGATAAATGGGTGCTCGATTATTATGCTTAACAATTATAAGCAAGGCATAATCTTTATTCAAATAAATATATTTGATTAAATTACGCATAATCATTCGAGGGGTAGCGCACTCATCGATGTTGGAAGCTTTGTTCATTAGGTATGATAAAGAAGGTGTTTGCTTTCTACGTGCTTTTTCAATTGCCTTTTGATATTAATATTAGTATTAATAATAATAATAATATTATTATTATTAATGGCGTTTTCTATCTGGTCCTTGAAGAGTAGAAATTTTTGTTTTGGGTCCTCTTGTCGAAAGGCTAGTAAGGCAAACAATTCGGGTCGATGATTAGTAAAGCTTGAGTTTACAGGTACTTTATTAGAAATTTAGTTATTTAAAAGTTAAGTTGTTTTTAAGTGTAAAAAGGCTATGAGAAGTTATTGTAAAAGACACTTCAGCCTCGAATGGAATATTTTATTTTTTGTCACATTGAAATAGTTATTTATAAATGCAGCAAATTAGCTTATGATAACACTTAATCATAATAGGATAAATAAAAAACTATCTACCTACCTAATAGTCACCAAACATAATTTTGGAGACAATATCAATATCAAAGATTCAAAACTTAAACCTCGTCTTTATGGTCAATTTATTATTATTTTTTATTTTTTTTTTAAATCATTATCATTCGGCTAAAAATTAAATAATATTAAAAAATATTATTTAAAATATATGAAAATGAGTTTGACTTTTAATATTACAATTTAAAAAGGTACTATTTAATCTTACATTACAAATGCCGTGATTGTGGTTTTCTTCTTTATTTTTGTTTTAGTTTTCGTTTATTTAATTATATATTTTTATTGATTTAGGCAATAGAACAAAGAGAATATCGAAATAATCTCAATGTGGGAATTTTTTTGTTGCCCTTCTTTATTTGAAAATTTATAAGTGAATGAGTTGATAGATTTTAAATTTAATATTTAATAATTAGAAGTAAAAATAATTTTTTTTTCGTGAGAGATTTTTTTTTTATTTTTTCGGTCATTCAAATTTATAAGTGAATTAATTGATAATTTTTAAATTTATTACATAATGACTAATAGCGAAGAAAGTCTCTTTAAAGTTACAATTATTCACGTGATAGAGGAGATACGCCGTATGTTACGAGAAAAATTAAATTAAATTATTAATAAAGAATTTTTAATTTAAAATCATACTAAGACATGATTAATATCTTTTTGATACTCGGGAAGCATCGACAGATCAGGATCCAGAAGGGTTTCCATAATTGCATGTGCCTCACATGGGCCTCGGAATCTTGGGGTTGATGAATGCCTTGCCCTTTTTGCTTTGATTTATGAGATCGATATAAAGTCACTCGTGAGCCAAAAAAAATAAAAAAATAAAAATAAAAATAAAAGAGGAAGGACGGCCATAATTGTCTAAAAAGCCTGGTCAAAAGAAACTAATGAAATTTTAAGATATGAATTTTTAAAAACTCTAATCAATCGAGGGGGTGTTGCCGATTCGTTTTATAGATAAGATTATTTATGTAAACGTCTCAATTAATTTGATAATCACGTACGAAACATTGAGATATAAACTAATTAGACACGGTGCGTGCTTTTTTTCATGCGTGAATGAGCATTTCATTCTCTTTTTTTCTTTCTTATTGTAAAAGCCGACATATTTCGTTGCATGTTACCATAGAACTTAGGTTAAATTTGTAATGTGCTAAGAAGATTACGAAAATGTCACGCAGACATTAAAAAAGAAAAATCGCATGTCACATTATCATATATATATATATATATATATATATATTAAAAGATTTAAGAGCCGCGTGAAGTTGCAGTGTGGGGGATATGTTTTGAAAGAGAAATGTCCACGCGCTGTTTCAACGACGCAAGCAAGTGACCGACAACTCGCTGTCGATGGGGCCCGCTGCAGCAGGAGGGCGGTGGAGCGTGTACCTCACTTGCCGTGGAAGCTCCTGCGTGATGACGTGCTGTCCATCTCTCTCTCCGCAGAAAGATCTCGGCCGTCCAATTCTGCTTGACTTTTGCTTTTTAATTCTGCCTTGATTTTGACCTCTAAAATAAAATAAAATAATATAATATATATATATATATATTGCGCTTGATCTCAGCATCCAAAACTTTTAAAGCTTTGCTTAGAAGAGACTATTTATCGTTCAATCTCTATGAAAAAAAAATAAGCAAAAAAGAAAGAAAGAAAATTTTATATACCCAATAAACACTATTATCTTATCAATTATTATATAAAAATATATTAAACATGATAAATGATTATAATTAATTAATATATTTTGAGTTCAAATTTTTTATCTCTTTAATTAAATTTTCTCCAACTTAAGTGCAAATTAAAGAACTAAAATTTTTGCTAATTTTAGTTTAATGAAAGTGATTATGTGTGGCTATACAAATTTATTAACAAATATAAATAATTTTATATTTTATATGTATATTATTTTATATTACTTAAATAATATTTTATATAATAAAAATTTTATACAAATACTCTTAGATTATTATAAAATCTTTTTATAGTGTATAAAATTTTAATTGTATAATATCAAATATATTATATGTAATATATGTATGTATATTTTTTAATATTTGTATATGTTTATAAATTGTGTGGACCAAGACTTTTCCTGACTTTTCTTGATTAATATATATATATATGTGTGTGTATGTACAGGGAAAGAGGAGAAAAATTATGACTTTAGACGCATATGGGGGCCCCCCTCCGACACTTTGAGTGGTGTTGATAAGATGTGCAACGGACGCCACATGCATAACTAACAATAATGTACAGATCATTTTCGTGCGGCGATTTCAAACTTGAAGAATATGACTTTACATATCCAAATCGTAAGTGTTCATAGATAATAAACAGAAAATCAACATCCGAATCACTCCCGAGTTTGAGGGTATTTCCAAGTAAATGAATTATGAATATCACAAAAGCATCCCTCTCTTACTTCGAGAGTCCTTCTTGCGGATTAGGATTTTTTTTTTCTTCTCTTTTTTGTATTTTCTTTTTTGCGTTCGCGGCGCGATTACCGTTGACGGGATATTTATTCTTTCACACTATGGGTTCTGTTTTATGTAGTATAAAATGTTTAGTGTTGTACCATAAAATCTTGATTTTCAAGATGGTATGTTACGGTACGATGAATGTTAACAAATTATAAGTCAGACAAATATTAATTTCTTTATAACGTTGATTCTCTTTCTTTTTTTTTTTTTTTTTTTGTGGTGGTGATATTACCATTATTTTTTTTTTCTTGTTTCTTGTGTATGGCGTCATTATTTTGTTTTGTTAGGTTAGGCGAAACGTAATCGAATGATATTCTAAGCGGCGAGAATATATAGAAAGGACGAGCAACGGAATTGACACTAGACGTATTTGCGGACCGCTCTTTGCATGCACGAGTTGGACCAGAGACACACCTAAACCTTGTTTTCAAAGGAAATTGTCAAATGAAAAAAACAAAAAAAGTCATATTATTATTTGAAATAGATATGCAATGTCATCAGTGAAAGTGACTCGTTAATACCCAGAAAACTGGCATTAAGCGACGGGAGGATGAGAATTTATGCTCGTAGAAATAGATGTAAACAATAACAAAACCTGAGAATTGATAAGGTCGCCTTGCAAAAACGTTAAACCACGGAGAAGTTCGTGAGGTTGCCATTCGGACCACAATAACAAAATGCGTCGGCGTTGTCATCGGACGATGCTCGATTGCGTGAGTATGGATCCTCCGTGCCAAGAAAGGCATTTAAAATTCCGAGGTCTGCGGGAGAAATTTTGTCGAAGACCCACCGGAGAAAGCGAGACAAAAAAATTTTCAGTCATTATTTATGACCACGAGATCATCAACACGTACAAAAACAGAAACAAAAACAAAGACCATAATACTAATGAGTTTTAGGTCGTTAATATTAGAGTCATCTCTACCGAAGGTTTAAACGATGGAATTTATATTTCCCTCACTACTCGAGTTGTTCTAGAAATATCAAAGAACACCATTTGGCAATTGGGAAAAAAGAAAAAGAAAAAGAAAAAGCAAATGGTTGAAAAAAGGGGCCGAAACTTGCCCAGCCCAAAAATGGGTGGCTTGGGCAATATCCTATATATTTCGGTCTGGCTCAGCCCAGGTTAAAGGGGGGCTCACTATTATTTGGACTAGCCTCGGGACACGGGCTGTACTTTTCCCGGGTCTTGGCTAGACTTGGGCGCGAAACGACGTACGAAAGAAGGAAACTGTGTCCTATGGACCTGCGCCACGTTTTGCTCATTCGGGCTGTGGGTTTAGTTTTTAGACCCTCTGGGAGGACTGGCTTCTCATTTAACCCGTAAGAATTATATAACGTGCCCTGTGTTAATCCTATTGTTTGTGTGTACTTCTCGATAATCCACACGATAAGCATATCTAACCATGCTTTTATGGGGTTTGCTCAAAAAAAAAAAGAAAGAAAGAAAAAAAAAAAAAAAAAATCTGAGCAAACCCCATAAGCATCGTTAGATATGCTTAAAGTGGCCTGTCAAAGTAGTTGCCACCATGTTCCTCTGGGGGAAGGCCTTTTTTTTTGTTTTTTTTTTGGGGGGGGGTGTAGTTACCACAATTACAGGCATTCGAGCAGGCAATGGTTGTCCCAATCAACAAGAAGGAAATATGGACCGACATCACATTTCCTTAAACAACCTTAAGTCTTCGAAATGTCTCTTTGAAGTACGTAACAAAACTTCCAGTTGCATAAATTGCCGGAGCAAGATCCGGAGCACCAGTCGCTGAGATTATTGTACGGGAGACTTTCTATTTCAAATGCATTTTAATGAATCATCATTACTGATGTAACTGAGGGAGAGAGAGCGAGAGAGAGAGAGATGGACCGTCTGCTTAATAATGGCGATTGCAATTTGTACCGTGTCGTCAAAAGTTCTTGGCCCGACGGTCGCCTTTTGTCCCCATTAAATCATCTTGTTTTGTCATATTATTACTGTAAAAGCTAGGGAGAGTGGACAGACTTATTATTATTATTATTATTATTATTATTAACGCTTCATTTCGACCTTTTCTTTTTCTCTCTTTTGCATTAGAGTCCTTTTATGGGGAGAGGAGGGGGGGGGAACAAATTTTTCGCTTCGAGAAGGCAAACCAACAACGATAACTAACATTGTGAATGAGAATCAAAAGTTGGTAAATACAGTCGTTGAAACTGTTTGTCGAATTTAGCACTCTTAGAGTTTAACTTCACCTGGAAGAGGGTCCTACCCCATAAGAAAACCCTAGCAGAGAGAAACAAGAAACAACACGCCACAACATTGAAACACGTCATCGAATGGCGGCTAGAGGGAGAAACGCAGAGAGGTGTAATTATTGACAAACGGCCAGGTGAAACAAAAAATTGATGCAGCCGCGAGCACGCTTCGTTATCAGTATCATTATTATATGGTCTATAATACTTATCTTGTTTGCTTTGCATTAGCCGTCCTGGTTTGATGGTTGGGTTGGTGAGACAACGATTTTTAACGAGCGATGTCAGGGAAATACACCTGTATGCATATGACGAGAAAGTCCATCTCAAGTTGCTGGTCCGATGCCATTTCATTTCAGCCACTAATTTAATTAGTGATTTAAAGTATTAATTTTTCTGTTTGCATTAATATGGGTTATTATTATTATTATTATTATTATATTCTGTTGTTGTTTGAAGCCTAAAATCAAAGAACTTTTATTAAAATACGAAGGATCAAGTTATCAATGTATTAACAATAAAATTAGATATAAAAAATTATTTAAAATTAATAATATTAAAATAATATTTTTTTATAAATTTAATTAAATTATATATATATATATAATCATTTATATTTATATTTTATATTTTTATTTGTTGCTAAAAAAAGCACCCACATATGATGCAAGCAAATTATTTCAGTGTCGAATGTTCGATAGAGTTTTTATAGCACTAAAGTGGTTGAATTACATATATACGATCACATCCTTAAGCAATTAATGATTTTTGATTGTTTTTTCTTAAAAAAAAAAAAGATTATTAACATGCGTCATTTCTCGACCCGGCATTTTGCACCTAGGGATCCAACTGGACCCTAGCACACATGACCTCCGGCTGTCGACCACCGACCCTAGTGCCCACTTTAATTTGTTCGATGCCACTTTTTATTATTATTTATTTATTTTATCTATTTATTCCGAGAACGGTGTGCATCTGCAAACCACGAGACTGTATCAAATGTATTATTTCTGTTCCGATTACGAAAGCCTCGTTCTCCTGCTCTCTTGCCTAGTCAACCCACCGATTAACCACTCCCTGGTGAGATCATGCTAGTTGATATCCCCATATAATGTGCATATACTTGGACTGGATGATCTGTTTCACCTACCTCGCTTCGTGATATTTGTGCATCGATCCTCGCGGATCGTAGTCGTAGACTTGACCTCATTGTCTGAGTTGTATATACGTGGCAACAATGTCGTATATGTGTGGACCTACCGATAAACAGTGAGGGCAGCATAAAATCCAATCTGAAACGTGACCTCCGGTGATTCGTGCGTTACCAACAAAGAGTGTCTTTTGTGGCATCAAGATCAAGTTTCGTAGGTTAGGACTCGATCCATCTTCACCAGTCGACGCCAAGAAGAATTGCGTTTCCCGATCTCTTTTTGCGTTCTTGAATTTCCAATCCCGTTTGGTGTGTGGAAGGTTGGAAATTGGAATCCATACCCTCTGCCGCTGCTCGGAATTTGAGGAGGCTGAATCTGGACCCGTTCCATTATTTTCAACTGACGTGACCCCCAAAGCTGATAGACGCACTAGTGCGTTTTACCAACCGCGACAAATCACGTGCAGGCATAAAGAGGTATCTCTATATATATATATATATATATATATATATATATATGCTGCGTGATGCCCAAACTTGGGCGGCATAGGCAAAAAAACCAACGAAAAGGGTCGTCTTTACATACGCCCAAAGGGACCAACCCCGCCGCTTATAGCGTTAGTTGACTAATAATTTGACGTTAATATTATTATTATTATTTTATTGATTGGTGTCAATTCAAAATTTGCACCTAGGGATTTTTTAAAATTTAAATATAAAACAAAAAATTTATTTTGAGTATATAATATTAAATTTTATATTTATTGTCACTAATATCAGATATAAAAAAATTTTTATTCGAATTCAATAATATTTAAATGCTAACATTTTGTTTATAATAAATTAAATAAAAATATTGATACATAATTCTAATTTCAATGTAATAATTAATAGAATTGTAAAAAATAAATAAATAATTTTTCTTCTTAATATAATAAATAATAATAATAATAAAGAAGAAGAACAGTAAGTAGACTTGGTATCATCCTAAGAAGAAGGGTCATCACCCAAACCGACTCCCCCCACAGCCTGGCTGCTTCCCCAAGGCCTTGTTTTCCCAAATGACAACAAAAATAATATTCGAAACAGAGCGGAAGGAAGGATTTTTGCCATTTTTCAATTGGCAGTCAATGTGGCTGTTTTCGTA
The DNA here is from genome assembly GCA_019804595.1 of Bruguiera parviflora. Lineage (NCBI taxonomy): Eukaryota > Viridiplantae > Streptophyta > Magnoliopsida > Malpighiales > Rhizophoraceae > Bruguiera > Bruguiera parviflora. Next base: position 3,314,802 of record CM034046.1, read on the forward strand.
GGTAACTCTGATAAAAGGCGACGAAGAACTTCTGGAGTACAGCATGGAGTCAGGTCGACACCTGGGCATGAACAGGCCGTCAAATGCCTGATAATCGAACCAGTCGTGGGAGTCCAAACCAGAATTGCCCAATCATTCAGAATAAAATATTGTGCGGGGAAATAAAATGAATCGGAAGTATGCACGATGGCCCCCTTCTAAAATTATTTTTATAATTATCCCGGTCGTGGTATATATATATATTTTGATTACAAATTCAGGGAACGTGAGGCGTTACATTCGGTGCACCCCGATTCTCGTACGCCCACAAAATAAATAATTTATATAAATAAATAAATAAAAATAAATCAACGCAGGCGATGAAAAGTCTCGGTTCCAATTATGAGAGGAATATGAAAGGAAGTCGGGTGAATTTAGTGTTACACAAAATTTGGCTGTTTCCGGTTCCCACATTAACCCATAAGGTTTTTTTAAAAAAAAAAAAAAAAATTTATGGAAATATAAATAAAAAAAATAAAAAATAATTTCATGTCTCGAGATATTTCAAAGAAAATAGAATATTATTTCAACTTCCATTTCCGTCCCCTTAAAGCCTTCAATTTTCCGCGATAAAAGGAGGCGGAGCTTAAAGAAAGCAGAGCGCCCAAGATAGAGTCCCCTCCCTCACCTTGGTTTCCAGAGAACCCAAAAGTCTACTCAAAACTCAGCAAATTCTCTAACAAAGTCGGCCTGAAAATGGCCATTTCGACAGAATTCAGAATCTGGGATGGGGTCTTGGAGATAACTAAGGTGGCCCAGGAAAAGGGTAGCGATCCTCTGCTTTGGGCTCTGCAGATATCCTCCAATTTGAGCTCTTTAGGGGTCTCTTTGCCATCTCCAGAGCTGGCAGACGTGCTGGTCTCTTATATTTGTTGGGAAAACAATGTCCCCATTCTCTGGAAATTCCTGGAGAAGGCCTTGGTTCTCAAGATCGTCCCTTCTTTCGTGGTTCTTGCTCTCCTCTCTGACAGGTTTTTTTTTTTTTTTTTGGACTTTTATGGTAATTTCTCCTTTATGAGCTGCAAGGTCTTTTATCTTCTTCTTCTTCTTCTTCTTCTTCTTTTTTTTTTGTAAGGTAAATTATAATTTGGTAAAGTTGGAGGCTTTCTTTTTTAGCATGTTTCTGTACTACTGGTGTTTGCAGTTATTCCTTACCTGGATTTCTTTATTTCAGATTAATCGTGTTTCTTGAATCAAGCTTAAAGGAGCAATTTAGAGTCGAACTTTCTTATGAAGTGAAAAAGGCCTTGCTTTTACGTGTATTATCTATTCAATTCACGTAGCTCTCCTTTTTTTTTTTTTTGTTTTTTTTTTAGTGACTCTTGGGTTTTTCACTTTTTGTAAACCTGTTTTCAGTTTCTTCTTCTTTTCAATTCTCTGGCATGATAAATGGTTAATAATCACAGGCCTTTTGTCGATGTTCATTGGCTTGAAGTGAAATTCAACCAACAAAGATGCGTTTTTTTAATCGATCTTGGTTCCGAAATTTCCTCTCTAGCACTTTTCCGAGAGGAGTGAAATAGATGTTGAATATTTTGCTTATTTTTCCCTGCTTTTTATCTAATTGAAAAAGCATATAGTGTACGATGATTGTGGGTTGTAATACTTCTGCTGTTTCATTACCTTTGAAGCGTCTGCTTTTAAGTAACACCGGAACAAACTCTTATCTATCGTTAGTTTCTTGTAATCTATGATTGTATATGCATATGTTTTGTACTTTTGTCATATATTTTGTTTCTGTGCATGCACTATATATTGCTTTGATTCTAGGATTGGCTTGTGATTTGAGGCAGCAATGAGGCAGACATTGCCTGCTGTTGTCTATAATTCTGGTCTAGCTTGAACTCATTGGACTAAACTGAATCTCTACTTCTCTTTATTGAATTCATTACTTGTTAGTTCTCGGCATTAATCCTCTCTTTGCTCATATTATTGGCATATTCAAGGTGTTTCTCTTTCTGTTATTCTGACAGGGTTATTCCTTATCGCCGTTCCCAGCCTGTGGCATATAGGCTTTACATGGAACTGCTTAAGAGATATGCTTTTGAGCTCAAAAGTCAAGTTGATGACCCAAACTATGAAAAGTGAGTTCTACCTTTCTCTTGTGTGTGCATTGTGATCTTAGAAGTGGTGATTCATTCAAAGTCTCTATGCTTTACATGCTAATATCATTGATCTGGTAATTGGATCGTTTTGTGGAACAATCAGAGTAGATGTCTTTGTTTTGAGGTCTTGACATGTGCTGTATGCAGAAAAATGTATAGAGATAGCTTAATATAAGAAAATTTTTCGGGAGTAACAATAAAGAAGAGGGGTTTAGTATGCGTGCCTAATTCAACTAAAAATCATTGCATTTTAGAGTTTGGATATGGTTTTTTTTTCATGTTTTGTTATTTTTATTTTTTCTTGATGATGAACTGGATTTATCTAACATTGAAGCAACTGTCTGTTCTGTCTGACAGGATCATGAAATCGATAGATGCAATTCTTCATCTTTCCCAGAATTTTGGTTTGCAATCTAGTAGTCCTGGGATTCTTCTGGTCGAGTTCATCTATGCAGTTGTGTGGAAGTTGCTGGATGCATCATTAGATGATGAGGGGCTGCTGGCACTTATGCCAGAGAAGAATTCCAGATGGGCAACAAAACCTGAAGAAATGGAAATAGATGGTGTTGGTGACTATAATGAAAAAAGGGTTGAACATTATGAGAAATTGCAAAATATGAATACTGTAATGGCTATTGAGATGATTGGGAAATTTCTGCAAAATAAATTAACTTCAAGAATTCTTTACTTGGCATCTCGGAACTTGTGAGTATGCTTTACTGTATAAAAAATGGTTTGCCAAAGTTTTGCATGCAACCTCATCTGTCTGCCAGCAAAAGCATATGCATAGTGCTGTTTACATTAACTGTTTAGTTTTGTTTGGTGCCACATTGCAAATGTTCTGCTGTGACCCTAAACTGAATGGCTGTCAGGCATTGCTGTTTCTATTGAATAGAAATTTCTTCAATCTGCTGTCAGTTCCATGAAGTCTGTTTGACTGTTCTACTCAATGGTTATTTTCTTTTCTGAACTTCTTTTTTTCCCACTAACTCTCTGTTTATGCTGTCAGATGCACAAATTGGGAGGGATTTATTGAGAGATCACGGCTACTTGCAGCAAATTCATTAGCATTAAAGAATTCAAAAATTTTAACTGCTGAGGATCTTTTGCAGTTGACCTTAGATTCTTGGATAGTATTGCCTCAGGAAATTAGAACAAGTTCACTGCAACAGTTCCATGCAATTATGGGTTTCAGATCTCTGATTTCCTCTGCTGGAGAGTGTTATGGAGCCGGTGGTTCGGCTCTTTGGCTTCCTCTTGATCTTGCTTTGGAAGATGCCATGGATGGATATCAAGTTAGCGCAACAAGTGCAATCGAAATCATATCTGGTAATGCCAGAGTTTGTTACTGCCCTTTAGATATCCCCTAAACTGAATTAAGACTATTTCAGCTCTTACAAAACAAATGTTAGAAAGTGTAAAAGTTTGAATATTCATGTTGTGCAGGTTTGGTTAAAACCCTTCGGGCAATAAATGGCACCACATGGCATGACGCCTTTCTAGGCCTTTGGGTTGCTGCTCTCCGCCTTGTACAGAGGGTTAGAACTTGTTGTATCTTGACTACAATTTTAATATTTTCAAAGGAAGAAAGTTCTTTTTGACACTTGAAAGATGATGTTTGTTAAGACATCTTCATGTTCTCATTTTTACAGTTGTCTCAAACAGGAGTTCAACTATTTGAGCCATCTGTGTTACTTCATTACTGAAGTGCTCATTCTATAAAATTAAATAACTGCTTCAGTTGTTTCTGTGACTTGTATATTAGGAAAGGGAACCCATCGAGGGCCCCATCCCTCGCCTTGACACTCGGCTGTGCATGTTATTATCTATAGTACCCCTTGTAATTGTGGATCTTGTTGAGGAAAAGGAAGCTTTGCCTATTGATGAATTAGAATGTGGCTCAACAAATCACTGGAAAGAAAAAAAGGTTCCAAGAAAGCGCCGCAATGATTTGGTTTCCAGCTTGCAGCTGCTAGGTGATTATCAAGACTTGCTGAGTCCTCCTCCATCTGTTGCCTCTGCAGCTGATCAAGCTGCTGCCAAAGCTATGCTGTTTGTTTCAGGCATCAATGTTGGGAGTGCACACTTTGAGTGCATGAGCTTGAAAGACACACCAACCAATTGTTGTAAGTTATTTCTTGTACTCTTGTGAACCCCATACTTCTCCACCACACAGCCACATTTTCATACCCGATAAGTAAGAGCTGTTAATTCCTTCAGAAAAGGAATATGGGTGAATTGAGTCTAATTTCTTCAGCTTGAGGTAAAAAGTCATATAACTGGTAAAGTTTGCATTTTTTGTAGTATTCTTATTAGCAGACATGTTACCTTGTTAATCTAACATTGTTGTGCTGTTAAATGTACGACAAACTTTATTGAACTTGATATGGCCATCTGATCAGTTTATGATCTTGATTTCAGCCGGAAACATGCGCCACCTGATCGTTGAGGCTTGTATTTCAAGAAATCTATTGGACACATCGGCATATTTGTGGCCTGGGTACGTGAATGGCCAAATCAACCAAATACCTTACAATGTGCCAGCTCAGGTTCCTGGTTGGTCATCATTCATGAAGGGTACTCCTCTCACTCCATCGCTGGCCAGTGCTCTGGCTTCAACTCCTGCCACAAGGTATACTTACACTCTGACTCATACTTATTTCTCTCAAATTTGGTGCGGTAAAGTATCTCAGATCATATTCAGTTGTCAAAATATCATTTCCTAAGCAGCAGTTATATTCAGATGGGTTCATTCTTTCTTCAGCTGCTTCCACGGCTACAAAATACCCAATCTCCTGTACAATTTCCTTTCAAAGATGCTTCCAAAAGTTTGTATCTTCATACTGTATTTATATAAGCAAATGACCCCAATCTTGTGGTTATAGGTCAAAATAATTAAAACTTAGCATGGCATTTCTGCTATGGAAACCTGCAATTTTTGACACATGTTATTTCTGCGGCTTACATTTGCTGGTTTTATTGGCCTAATCTAACATGTGGCTAATAGATTGCATCTGTCCGGTAATACCTTTCATCTGCAACATGATAATTGTAGCCAAGATGTCTATTGAGCTTAAGATAATTTCAGGGTCTATGTGCAAAGCCCAAGGGTGATTTCTATATGAATTAATTGTAGTTATCCTATAATTTTGTTGAATTTGGTCTGGACATCAGTTATTCCTTTTTCTTTCCTGAAGCCAGGTATATCAGATGCTCTTTTTGTTAAATTAACAAGGGTAAAGCAACTGAATTTAAGCTCATGGATTTGATGGAAGCTTAGCAGAACTCGAGAAAATATTTGAGCTTGCTGTCAAAGGATTGGAAGATGAGAAGATATATGCTGCTACGATTCTTTGTGGGGCTTCTCTTCTTCGAGGTTGGAACATACAGGTAATAATGTAAAAAGTTATAGCATCAAGCATGCTCTGTGTCTAATAACCCTGTAGTAAATATATTGATTTCCAACTGCATGCAGGAGCACACTGTTAGTTTCATCGCTAAATTATTATCTCCTCCAGCTCCTGTGGATTTTTCTGGGGATGACAGTCATTTGATAGGTTATGCTCCAATCCTGAATGTACTAATCGTTGGGATAGCATCCGTGGATTGTGTTCAGGTTTTCTCACAGCATGGGTTGGTATGATTCCTTTTATTGATCCAAATATTTTAGGATGCTTTTCTAGGAGTAAAAATTCATTGCTCTTTTCATTGGATCTTTTCAGTAGCAATGACACTTTGTCCTTAATTTTTTGCATTTCATTTTTATGACTACCTATGCTGCACAAATAAAGTGGGGCACCATTGAAAGTGGTATGATTGCAGTTGAACATACTTTGGGATATTAGGGAAATGTTCAAAGGTTCTTTAATGGAAATGGTACATGAAACATGATAGCAAAAAGTCCAATGAAAATTTTTTCTGTCAGAAGGATGTGGAGACGAAGGATATGAAGGATTCTGGTTGTTCCCATGTTTTTTTTGGATTAAGCTTTTCTTTCCATCACTCACTTAAGGAACTTCTCATATATTGAATGGAATATAATTTTGTACAAAGAAAATCGCAAAAGAACCAAAATTTGTAAACCTTAAGAGAATTCCATTGAATTTGGAGTTTAATAATATCCAGCCAATCAAATTTGTGGGAAAAAAATATCTTTTCCATAGGAACATTGATTTGAACCTCAGCATAAATATTTGGCTTACTTGCTTTTCTTGATTTTTCTATCCAGATTCCACAACTTGCATGCTCATTGATGCCAATCTGTGAGGTTTTTGGGTCATGCGTGCCTGATGTGTCATGGACTATGCCCACAGGGGAAGAATTCTCTGCTCACGCTGTGTTTTCAAATGCATTTGCTCTGCTTTTGAAATTGTGGAGGTTTAATCACCCTCCTCTTGACCACAGTGTGCGTGATGTGCCCACAGTTGGATCCCAGCTAACTCCTGAATACCTTCTATTGGTTCGAAATTCCCATCTAGTCTCATCTGGAAATGTCCTTCAGGATCGAAACAAGAAGAGATTATCTGCAGTCGCGACCTCATCATCTCCACAACCAGTATTTATGGATTCATTTCCAAAATTGAAAGTCTGGTATCGACAGCATCAAAAATGTATTGCTGCAACCCTCTCTGGTCTTGTTCATGGCACTTCTGTTCATCAGACAGTCAATTTGCTTCTTAACATGATGCTCAGAAAAATTAACAGGGGAAGCCAATCTTTAACTACTGTCACTTCTGGAAGTAGTGGTTCATCTGGACCTGGAAGCGAGGATTCTTCTCTAAGGCCTAAATTGCCTGCCTGGGATATCTTGGAAGCTGTTCCTTTTGTGATTGATGCAGCTTTAACTGCATGCTCTCATGGAAAGCTCTCTCCTCGCGAATTAGCTACAGGTTTGTATAATGTGCTTGTCTAAATTCATTTGTATTATTTGCTTGCCCAAGTTCACTTTTGGTATGTCCCAGAGTTCCTAAAACAATTCAGAATTGCTGACTTATAATAAACAAGAAGAGTTGCGTTCTTTTGGTTTCACCCAGTTATGATCATATAATTTGCATCTATTTCATATCTTAGCCAAAGACAGATGTTATAACATGAAGTTTTCGTAATTCTCAGGACTCAAGGATCTAGCTGACTTTCTTCCCGCCTCTTTGGCAACAATTGTGAGCTACTTCTCAGCTGAAGTAAGTCGAGGTGTTTGGAAACCAGCATTTATGAATGGTACAGATTGGCCTAGTCCTGCAGCAAATTTATCCAACGTTGAGGACAAGATCAAGAAAATTTTAGCTGCTACTGGTGTAGATGTTCCAAGCCTTGCTGCAGGTTTTTCCTTGATACCATTTTCCGTTCTGGATTGTTTTTGTTTTTTTTAAGTTTTAATTGCTCTGGAGAGTCTGAATGTCTATACATGGAGAGAATTGTTAGGGTTGGGGATGTGAAGGAGTGGCTTTTGGAATGACAAGCATCATAGAATCAGTCAGAAAGATGAATCATTAGCCGTTCACAAAGAAAGTTGGGATTTAGGCCTTTTCTTTTCTTTTTTGTATTTTTTGCTGTGGTCTGTATAACTTCAGTTTGATTCTCTGAGCTTCAAATTGTGCTAGCTAGAAGTTCTAAGGATACTCCTGTCTGCTAGATTCCTTACTTCAAGCAATTACAGACTTACAGTGGGCATATAAATGAACATGGTTGCTATTCTTTCCTGTTTACATAGTTTCTACACATGAATTCTCAATTTTTGTAATAAAGACCTATCATTCTCACAGGAGGGAGCTCTCCAGCTACACTTCCACTGCCTCTGGCTGCTTTTGTGAGCCTTACTATAACCTACAAAATTGACAAAGCCTCTGAGCGTTTTCTCAATTTGGCTGGTCCGGCCTTGGAGTCCCTTGCAGCAGGTTGCCCTTGGCCTTGCATGCCAATTGTGGCATCGCTATGGACACAAAAGGCAAGGCGATGGTTTGACTTCCTTGTGTTTTCTGCATCTCGTACAGTCTTCCTTCACAACAATTATGCTGTGTTTCAGCTTCTTAAAAGTTGCTTCACCACCACACTTGGCCTGAATCCTTCAGTTATCTCAAGCAGTGGGGGTGTTGGAACACTTTTAGGGCATGGATATGGTTCCCATTTTTTTGGGGGGATCTCCCCTGTTGCTCCAGGAATCCTCTATCTACGTGTGTACCGATCCATCAGAGAAACAGTGTTCATCACAGAGGAAATTGTTTCTCTCATCATGTACTCTGTGAGAGAAATAGCATGTAGTGGCCTCTCTAGACAGAGGGCAGAGAAGTTGAAGAGAACGAAGAATGGTACAAGATGTGGACAGAATTCGCTCACTGCAGCAATGACTCGCATCAAGCTTGCAGCTTCGCTTGGGGCTTCTTTGGTGTGGTTATCTGGTGGGTTGGGCTTAGTTCAGGCATTGTTCAAAGAGACCTTGCCATCTTGGTTCATAGCTGTTCACAGGTCTGAGAAGGAAGAAGGTCCTGAAGGCATATTTGCCATGCTGAGTGGATATGCACTTGCCTATCTTGCAGTACTTTGTGGAGCTTTTGCTTGGGGGATTGACTCATCATCATCTGCATCAAAGCGACGTCCAAAAGTCCTTGGGGTACACATGGAATTCCTAGCTAGTGCACTTGATGGGAAAATTTCACTTGGTTGTGATAGGGCCACTTGGCGATCCTATGTGTTGGCTTTTGTCAGCCTGATAGTAGGTTGCACGCCTTTGTGGGTGCTTGAAGTGGATGCTGATGTTCTGAGGAAGCTGAGCAAGGGCTTGAGACAGTGGAATGAGGGGGAACTTGCTCTGGCTTTACTGGGAATAGGTGGGATTGAGACAATGGGTGCAGCTGCTGAACTGATAATTGAGGGGCAATGACTTTTCATTTCTTTTTGTTATTATTTCAGGTTCTTGGTTGATAGGTTAGCATTTTAGCTTTACATCATAATTGTACATTACCTTCCATGCAGGAATTTCGTCCGGTAGTAAGTTTATCCATGTAGTGTCAGTCTCAGTTTTTCCGCAAATGTAAGAAGGCTTTCATGCTTTTGAGAAAGAAGTTTATGCAACTGAGGGTTCCCAATGGCTCTGCTCGAAACAAAATGAATTGAATCTTAAACTGACTGAAATGCAATTCGACCTTTAATGCTATATCCAACTGAATCTTGTAGGGCGTACCTTAGAATTTGATCTACTTGCATGTATGAACTTACTGTCAATGATCGACTAAAGGATAAGAATCAATTCAGCTTCACAATCACCTTGGGAATTAGACTGATATAGCAATCCTCCCCCTGCCGTGTAAACGTGACATTAGTTTCTAAGTTGGATCAACACCACCGCTAGAACATGACCCGAGTCAGGCTGGGTCCTCACTGCGTTGTTTAATTGATCAGTCTATTATATTTGTAGGCAAAATGGAACATTGAGTTTTAAACTTTGACTCAAAAGGGTTCAAATATACGTTAGCGACTCTTCAATTTGTCTTTAACCGCTAAATATGAATAATGTGATCAGCTATGAGTCCCTAACACTAGAAGCCTTAATCTTCATGCATACGGAAGATTGAGGCACAAAAAAGGTTTTGCGGTCTGCCATTTCGAGGAACCGAAAGTCCCAACGGTGGCCATTGCATTTACGTACCCTCCTCTTCTCAAAATAAAAAAAGGGGTAAAAACACGGGGGGGGGGGGGAGAGAACTGCGAAACAAGGAGGACACCTCCGGCAGCTTGAGTACACAAGAAATGCTCTGGTTCCTTTCTTCAGCAATGCAAGCCATGCCAGTCGGGTCAATAAGGCATCACATGTTCAACATTATTCTGAAAGGTAAATCTCATTAACAGCCTGCTCACAAAGCTAACTACAAAAGCTAACATGGAAGTGGAATGTTCGAATGGCAGTTTGGCATATTGTATATCTTTATTCCCATTAAATTTGTATATCCTTCCACTCATGAGGGATGTTCACTCATTATATCTAGTGTATCTCTTCATAAAAGTGAATGAAGAATCTCCCATGGAAGTTCAGAGACAAACGTAATTGTTCAGTTACACTGGAACAGAGGAGCCACTGAATCATGGGATCAGCAAAGAATTGCTCAGATCAAGAACTCGTAGTCTTCTAGGAAGAAGAAATAACATCAGAATCAGAAAGGTAAACAGGATACTAACATGGGAAGCATGTTAACAATGATCCTGAATATGAGTCCAACATGAAGTATTAGCGATGATCTCCATTTGCAGCCACGTTTGCCAGAGCCCTACAAATGCCAGCAGACATAAAAGTTATTGTACCATAAGGACCACAATTTCATTAATCAGTCTGCAAGTTATAAACAGCAGACAAGAACATGATTAGAATTGTGTGAATGAATGGAAATGAGACTGTGTGATTAGGCAGATGGTTCTCACTTTCTTAAACATGAAACCAGCAGAAAACACAATTTTCCTTCAGTCAATTTCATGCACTAACAATCTCCCTTTGGTCCAAGTAAATTCTGAATAACACAAACTAATCCCTCACTCATCCTCACCTCATACAGACATGAAGACAACCTCCAGCATGCCCCTCCAATCAACAAACACACAGACAATCACTCTATGGAGTTCAAGAAGTTAGTTCAGGTATAGAGTGAGGATGGGAACAGGATGTTTTTTATTGGTCAGGAATAATTATAAGTACTAACATGAAAGAACTAAAAGAATTTGAACAAGCAAAATAGATGACAGAACAGAAAAGGCAACATTCATTTGAGCTAATGACCAGCAGGTGGATCTATTTGGAATGATCTATCATTTTATCTCTCTTCCAACTGCCATGCTCTAAAATGCACATTAAATTTCTGTCTTTAACTTCTTCATTATTCATTGCTTAAAGCCTCCCCTTGAGATCCAGATGCTTCCACCATTTGTTGTGTCTCCTCTATTGAGAAAATCATAGAGAAAACCCTCCTATCAAGTAAAGTGAGAAAAGGTAAGGTTGAACTTACTATAAAATCCAGTCAAGATGGCTTCTTCTGGTCATGTAGTAGTCTGGATGAATTGTTGGAAGCCAAACCATGTGTAATCCCAGGAGGAAGATGATGCAGGTGGGGACATTATTTGTTTAAATTTATACAGATGACACATTGTTGAAAAGTGCGGGTTAGAACCAGGTGACAACTTGCAAGTCTTTCAGTAATAGTGATGGGAAGGTCAGGACCTGATTCAAAATCAAGATTTCTGCCAATGTATTATTGGCAAAGTGTAGTTGCAATTTTATTTTGCAAGTCGTTTATGTTTGTGCACAAGCTTGTCTATCTGTGGATTATGTGAGTATCGGGTAATCTTTCTTTACAACTCAATTAATTATGATAAAGTATCTATCACCAAAGATCGCATTCCAGTGGCAACATTTAAAACTGGCTTAATGCGTATAGCCTAAACATACTCTGGCTTTCTACATCTGAATATAACAAAATTATATGCTGTTCCAGAATGTGAAATGAAAGTGTCACAGGAAGCCCAAGTTCAAACAGAACCATTCTTTAGTTGTAAACATCTGAACAACTTGCAATGCAATCCTCCAGATGATGCATATTTAGGAAGCGAAACATGAAGGCCCACTACATCAAATGCTTGGAGGATTCGGTATACAATTAAATTCCGGACCGAAGCCTAGACTAACTCAGGGTAAAGCATGCCATTAGCATACATGGACTCATTGTGATACTCGTGCTGCACGGGGCAGCTTTTAGAATGCTTGTCCCTTCTGTTTGGCCAGAAATTCGTTTAGAAAACAGCCAGATAGCGTCAATTCCAATTGACAAAGTTACGCAAAGTTACGCAGTCAAATCAACAGCAATCACCTACAAGACTCCTACCCATTTTACAGATAAACTGACCTAACGCAAAAATCGAATTCAATCCCAAATCGGCATCCAAATGAATATATATAAGCACAAATTAAGTTCATATCAAGTCCTTAACAGAGTTACCAGAATTTTTTTTGAAAAAAAAAAAATTAGGGTTCATGGAAACTATTTATTCGCAAGAACGTAAAAACGAAACCACGCAAACGAATCCAATTTCACGAAAAATTAAGGTCGCGTTCAATCAAAATGATAAAACCCAAAAATAAAAAACAAAAAATTGTTAAAAATAATCATGAGACTCACTTTTTATGGCGGCGCCCCCGTTTGGGCCCCCAACCCTGCAATTTGGCAACGGCGCATCCACACCTAGCCCGGAAAAGCAAAACTGCCCGACCATTGGGCGGAGCCATCTTCCTCAGCTCGACCCTCAAGCACTCATAATCCGGATTCCCTTCACTCCCACCTTTCCACGGCAACCCATCAATCTCCTTGGCGGCGGCGCCGCCCGATTTCACGCAGTCTTCAGTCTGGAGCTGCAAATCAAACTCCATGGCTTTCTTCAAGCCCTTGCAACCGGGCTTATTGCAGCGGCGGGATCTGGGGCCACAGCAGAAATCGGCAAGGAGGAATGAGACAAGGAAGAAGGCAATAAAGCCGAGAATGTAGGACGCCGGAGGGAGGCGGAGGAGGAGGAGGTGGAGAGAGATAGAGGAGGAGGAGGAGGAGGAGAGGAGGAGGGAGAGGGAGTGGAAGATGTAGGAGAAGTAGGAGATTAAAAGGAAGGCGCCGGAGAAGAGCACGAGGATCAGGATCAGGAGGTCCAAGGTGGCAGACGGCGAGTGTTTGCAGAGGGCTGCGGAGGAGGAATTTTGAGGATTAAGATTAGGGTTTGCAGGTGAGGATTTGAGGGTTTTTGTTGATGAGGAGGAGGCAGGGGGGAGGGGCATTGTGCGTAGGTGGAGATGGTGCATGTTATGCCGGAAGCAGGAGATTTGTAACGTTCAACCCAACTCAACCCAACCCCCCCCCCCCCAAAAAAAACCAACAAAAACCCAAAAATACCCAAAAAACAAGATGACCCTAAAACATCCTCTAATTTCTTAATCCTTTAAATGTTTTATTTCTCGTGTAATTAATAATAATAATAATAATAATAATAATAATATGTTTTTTTTTTCTTTTTAATTTTTATTTTTAGATTAAAATTTATGTAATGTTTACATCTTCAAACGCTTACTGACTTTCGTGCGATCTGTGTTATCACGGTCGTATCAAACCATTGGGTCTATAAGACGACGAGATAAGATTTTGTTGTCAGTTTTTGAGTTGGGACCATTACGAAACATTCCCAATTGCGCGAGAATCCCAATCGGACACGGATTGTGAGAAAACTTGAACGTCAAGTTATCGCCGTGAGCATGACTCTGATTTAGACTGCTAGGCAATCCGGATATCGTCATACGGTCTGCTGCCACCTGCCTCCACGTACCAGAGAGCTTCTGCAAGTCCGAGATAATGCCGAAGGGTTTTCCCGATCTCGGGATGGCACTCAGTCCGATGTTGGTGGGTTCGATGAAGAACCCGTTTTCGTAATCCTGGCGTCTTTGACTTTTGAGTTGTTCGCGAATGGTGGTGGCGATGCCGCATCCGAACAACTTGCCCGCAAGTTGGCTTGGGTGGGGATTGAGTCCTGCCATCACGAGACCTTCTTCACCTGTGTACCCTATTGGGTTCGCGAGATTGCCGGCAAGCTGCGGACACCGCCCGAGAATGGGGTGCTTGCATTGAGTTTCAGAATTGTGAGAGTGCACAAGGTTTTCTGCCGCGAGACAAAACTACCAATATTGGATAGCCCGCCGAGGCCCGAACCCGAAAGAAGAGACGATGACGATGGCAGTGGGGTGGCGAAGAGACCAAATCCGAAGCGCCCAAGAGTGGAGGATGCGGGCTAAGCGGCTGTCCCAGAAACCGCAATGTCTTCTCTGTCATACGGAGTGCCTGCACTTGCCAAGACATGAGCTCCTGGAGGCATTTAGATCTTGCCGCCGAGTTTAAGCTGTTGGATTTAGTTATGCTAAAGATCGTGTAAGAGGGAGGGAGGGGGGGTATTAATTTTCTTTTTCAAAATGCACTCTTAGTCTGATGTATTAGTGATGACAGTTTAGTTTTTCTGAATTTAATTTCCTTTCAACGTTAACTAAGTCCGCAATTTTGTGAGGATCTGGATTGAGTTAATTACTTTGCAAGTGTGCCAGAATACACAATTCTGCTTCTGCACAAAATTAATCATCCAGTAGACAAACTCAACTCACCTGCCAAATAAAAGAACCCAATAGATCCAAAAGGATCGATAACTTTAAAACTTTGACTTCATCATTGACCAATTTCCTTTCCATATTAAGAACCTTTTTGGCATATATCTTGTAACCAATGGTGGCCCGTTTTAAGACTAAAGGCCTACACTCAATAGCAGATGATGCCGAATGCAAGCAAAACTCACCAGTTCAAACCTTTTCTGCATTGGGAAATTCGAAGTCAGCATCATGTAAATTTACACAACATATCCACCAAAACCATTGCATATCACAGTCGCATGTAAACTAAAAAATGGGCTCAGAACTAGTAGCTGTACAGTGGCTAGAAACTAAAGGTAAAGACACTCTGAAATGTAAATTGTTGTAGAAACTCGTCTCAGTTTAAAGTTAAGGCTAGTAAAATAACACTAAAAACTCTGGAATTCCATTAGCCCGATCAGAAAAGAATGATGCATTAGCAATATTCTTAGAGATTTTACTGGTTTTCATAAACGAAATTTACCAAAGGGCAAGCCTTATAGCTAAAACACTGGAACAAAGTTATGGAGGCTGCCAAACAGTTCACAACTGCAAACACTCGCTCAACTCATTTTGCCGCAACTGGAAAATTAAAGCAATAATGAGGTTTTTCCAAGGCAAACGGTTTTTCTACTCTAAAGGGGCTTCTAAGCTTGACGTGACCACAGTATGTTCTGGCTATGCCAGTGTTCTGGCGACAAACTTGGAGAAGCAAATAATACCTCCTTTTAATTTCCTCCACGAGTTTTTTGAACCAGATGAGAAGGTTATTAAGTGTATTAGATGCTTTGCTGTTATGATTACAGTTAATCCCAACATTTGTCATCTTAAAAACTCCCCCAAAAAAGTGCTAGAAAGTGAGGGGAGATGAACAAGAGATAATTATCATTTTAGATTGAGGGAAGCATCTTACTATATCTCAGAGGCAAATTAAACCAAGAAAAGTTATAATTCCACTCAAGAAAGTGAATATGCAATCTAAGATAACATCAATAAAAGATTAAAAGGTCAAAAGAGAAGTTGGAAAGTTTAAAACCCAAAACACTGGAATTTTACCTTCATAGTGCCACTGCCATCTGCTGCTGGGAAACATGACATGAGAAATGGCTCCCTGGAGTTCCAGTGAACCTGAAGGTACAGCGTCATATTTGATTAAAAAGGAACATTGAAGCAATTTCATCACGCTCACGATGAAGGCCCCAGGCTTACAATTTTGCTTTTTCCAGTCATGTCAGATTCATCAATAGCAAGACAGACCTGTCAAGTGAACAAAATGTTTACATGAGCAAAAAGATGAACATAGTTTTCGTACACACAGACACAGAATAAATTGATTGAACAGTACTCTCTGGCAGCGCAGACGGTCGATGGGAACGTTTTTGGTGCTAGCCATGCAGAAAGGACTGGAGGATTCGTTGTCATCAGTATCCGTATCGAAGTCAGAAGAGTGGCTACCTCTGGTCCTGAGGTCACCTTGCCATAGGTAAGGCCAGCCGTTGAATAAGCTAGTCACGTTACTGTCACAGGACCTTTACTCTTTCGTTCTCTTGTTGTCAATATTCACTCCACATCAAAATCTCTGTGCACTTACCACTTTCCCCCATCTTTCTCTCTGTTTTTTCTTCGATTAAGCTTTTCTTGATTTGGAAAAATCAATTAATGATCAAAGAAAACTTAAAGATTTCAATAGGAAATAAAGGAAAAACAACTGAAAGTCCTTGGATAAATCTCAAGCACCAAAGATATTCCAAAAGCTGCATGATGATTTACCTAGTTCAAGGTTAGAGTACATGATTTCACAGGCAGAAAGCCTATGCGCCCGCAATTTAAATTCTAGTAGACTACACAGAGTTTTCGGGCGGATAAAAGCATGAAGAAAAAGGTAGATTTGTACATACCAAGGCCTGATTGAATAAGCAAGACCATATCAATAAAAAATATTAAAAAAAAAGAAGGAAAAATGCATAAAAACAAAGAGGAATGAAAGTAGACATAATCAAAGCAGTGACAAGAAGCCAGAAGCAGAGTATTATCTGCCAGAAATGAAAGATCAGAGATGATATGCTGAAAGGATCGATACGAATGCAACAAAAAAAGGAAATAAACAGTAATGTGTCCCCTGCTCTGTTGAGTAATGTGCCCCAAATTTGCATTATGCTCAAATCAAATTTCTTGCCATAAAGTGCAAAGGAAGATTTGTAAGTAGAGAGATTGAAGTCAGCATAACAGCTAAAGGAAGCCCTTCAGGAACAGCAACTACAACAATAGTGACCCAGATCACTAACATTATTAGCTAACCTAAGAAACGTAGTTATATATTACACTTCATTGATAGTTGTGGTACAGTCAGAATTTTAATTGCTCCATCCACTGCACCACTAGGCGCTGGTTTTGTCCGCTTTAAACTAACCTTTTCCACCATGGTTTCTGGAATGGCCGGTGAAGAATCTGTCCGAAGAGAATTACTGTGTCAACAGAGACTTGGACAAAAATATACGCACACACAAACACAGGAGAACCGAGACAGCAGAAACAAAGCCAGTCCAACCCCACCAATGAAAGTGGCGACTTCATTTAAGTGCACCTAGAAACAGTAACTTATAACTAAGAGGGAATATGCGAACCCAACGTTAAACTATTACCAGAACTTGAGAAAACGCACCTTCAAGGGTGTTTCTTCATCGGTGTCTTCCAAAATACTAGTCACGAGTAACCCCCATTCCATCTTAATCCCAACAATTGTCACCTTAGAAATGCCCCAAAAAATAGGCAAGACAATTAGTGGGGATGAACAAGCAGATGATTACCATTTTAGATTGAGGGAAAGTATCTTACTATATCGTGAGACAAATTTAACCAAAATTTATAATTCTACTCAAAGAAGTGAAAGTGCAGTCTCAGACAGCATCAGTGAAATGTCAAAAGAGAAGTCGGAAAGAATGGGTAGCTTCACTCGGGGTTTTCTTCCCTGAAGGGGTGGATTTAAAACACGATCACTAGGATTTTACCAGCTTAGTGCCGCTGCCATCGTGTACTGGGCAGCCTGACATCAGATATGGCTCCCTGGAGTTCCAATAACCTCTGTAGGTACAGTAATCGTGTTTGATATTAAAAAAAAAAAACTTAAAAGATTTCAATACAAGAATGAAGAAAAATCAACTGAAGGTCTCGGTTCGCCATTTTCTTTAATTTTCTTTGTTTTTGTATAGTTCTTTAGTACGGAAGAGAGACAAGCAAAACTGAACAAACTAGAAAAGAAAAGGAAAACCAAAAAGAAATGGACAAAAGAGAAAAAGAAAACCTTTTCCGGTTGACTGCTAACTTTCTATAGTTTGAAATTTCATGTTCGTCTGTTCGGAAAACTGTCCATTGCATCAAGAACACAAAGAAAAAAAAAAAAAAACCACCACCAGGCCCTGTTTTTGGCGGGGCGATCCCCCACCCAAGTCCGTGTGAAAAGACCGTTTTGACCGCACTGCCGGTTGTTGCGGCCACCGACAAAGAAACTGGGCCCAAAGAACAACAACTTTTGAGTTTTTCTTTGTCTGGTCCTCAGACGTCTGAAAGTCCAATTGCAAGCAACATCTTTGCGCTTCTTTTTTTTTTTTTTTTTTAAAAAAAAAAAAAAAAATATATATATATATATATATTAATGATTGGTGGCAATTAAAATTTAAACTTGAAATATGAAATTTCTCCTCTGAATTGTCGGCCGCCCTTCTTCTGTCTGAGCCTCCTTGGCCGCCGCGAATCATAAGTTTAATGCGCAAGTTCAACACCGCGATGGGCCTTCGATTCTTCAAACCACCACAACATAGTTCGACCATGGCTATCTTAAACTATTCTCAGAGCCAATCGAAGCTTCATAAATCATAAATATGTTGATGGTACGAAAATGAACTTCCTATACTGATATAAAATTGTCAAGCGCCATTCAGGAAGCGAATATGACGGTGGCCAAGCGCTCGGTTGAAACAAATCCTCGTACAATGCGGTTTCGAAGGAGGCTTCTTACTGGAACTCCAACGGCTACTTTTCAATCTGCTAACTTTACACACACACACACACACATCCAACAGGGCCACTCGCTCCGCTTTCTCCATAAACATCCCAGTTAGGCCTTCCCGCTCTCCATCTCTCTCTCTCTCTCTCTCTCTCTCTCTCTATCAAAGTAGTAAAAGTGTTGCTCACTTCAGTTTCTTCTTGTCCCCCAAGTCCGGCGGAATTGCTTCCACCCCAGACGCTCTCTTTTCTCTCTCGTTGTCTTCTTCTTCTTCTTCTTCTTCTTCTTCTTCTTCCCCTTTTCTCTGCGATCTTTTCATTATCATCATAACCGTCTTGCCTCCTTCGGTCCTAAAAGAAACACCCACTCAATAATACAGCCGCGACCCAAGACCAGGTCTTTCTTCTTCTTCTTCTTCTTCTTCTTTTTTGTTTTTTGTTGTTGTTGTTGTCAATCTTTGTGGGTTAGGGGGCTCAAGAAGACAGTTCTTGTCTTGTTTTCTTTAATCTCTATTCTTTCATTCTTTTTCTGTTCAGGGACTGAGTGCCAAGGCAATCTTGTCTTCTTTTTAGTTATATTGCTCTATTTCACTCTGTTTCTTTTTTATTATTATTTTTATTAATTTTTTGTTGGGTTCTTTTGGAGGGTAGTCTTATTTTCTTTTCGTTTTTTCTTCTTTCGGATTCGTTGAAGGGGAGGCGGATATGAGGTTAACTTCGGTGGCTTCTCTGTTGCAATGGAGCGAATTAACGGGGTTTCGGTGCAAGAATAGCCCGTGAGTCGAGAAAGTTTCGTCTTTTCCCTTTTCAATTAATCAAAAGTGGTCCTTTATCGAAGATTTGCTGAATCTTGATTTTTGAACTCAATTTTCGTTGTCACAAAAAAAAAAAAAAAAACAAAAGAAGATTGTTTTGAGCCTTTGTTTTCTGTCCGTGCAATCTAAAGCACCAATGAGCATTCTTTGTTCGTTTTCTTTCTTTCTTTCTTTTTTCATGGCTTCGATTTTTGCATATATCAACTGGCGATCTCGTGAGAGCCGAGGTATCTTCTGGGACATGGGACATAGATTGGAAATAAAGCTAAAGAGTTCATGAACTCTGGCCTTCTGGTTCTTGACGAAATTGTGACAGCAGTAACAAACATGACAGTTTAGTTCTCTCTCTGTTTTTTTTTTTTTCTTCACTCGTATGCTTTCTTTTTTATTATTATTATTATTACTTAAATACTTCAGAAATAAAGTTGTATTTCGTAGATCACAAGAAGAGAAGACGCCAGGACAAATGGGTGGCTTCTTGATGGGTATCCAAACAGTTTTGCGCAAAGAAAGTCTGAAAAGTTAAAGATCAGACTAGATATTTGCATAGTCTTGAATGTAGGTGAGTTAATGTATCCATGCTGCCTTCCGTTGTGATTGGATTATTGTCTGATATCTCTTGGCCCTGAAAAATCTTCCTCTTACACCTTCTCCTCCAAGAGGCACAACCTTTCATATGATTGTGTAGGTTTCTTGATCCTCTGAAGTGATATTATATGCATTTGTGTTCTTACACCAATCTTCAAGACATGTATAGGTCCCTGATGAAACATTGATTGACAGCTGCGTTGGCATAAAGTTAGACCCAGTGACAGCGACAATTTACCACATTACAAGCTTCCCTCCAGGGTTTGAGGAAGTTAAAGTATGACTTTTAACCTGTCCTGATAACACAAACGAAAATGTATGACTGCAAGTGTTGAATTAGACCACATTACATTGTTTCTTGAATTCGTGTTTAGGCGAAGTCACGTCTTGAAATATACAAACAAAATGCATAAGCAATCTTGTCCACATAAGGAAGTTAATTTTATAATTTCAATTGTCTTAGTTATTCATTTTTCATGTGAACCGACTGTCAATATTTTTATTTATTATGTTATATCTTTTTTATGCAGATCAATGGGAACTGCTTAAAAGAAGTAGTATTCCAAGAAATTGATTCTTTACTCTCCCAAGTGCAGAAGGATCAAGTAAAACCAATCAAGTCCGTTGGTTAGTATTTTCAGTATCTGATAAAAATTATGCCTGTTTTATCTCTAGCTTATTTCTATCAGGGGCATCTCTTTTCAGGGTGCATGAACTATCCTAGATTTGGAATATGTATGGCACTTTGACGATCTTCTTGATGGATATTGATTTTACTGTCAACAAGTCAGCTGCTCCTAACATGTTCAAAGATTTGTGATTATAAGATAATAATGAAGTTTGCAGCTCAAAGCTTATTTTGCTCCAATATTTTGACGACTGTTTTGTAAGCGATACGTTTTGCTCTCAGACATGAACTTTGCAGCTGCATGGCTTTCTATCTCAGGTAGCTTTCAAATTCTCAAGATTTTTAACCTTACATTCTATTTACCATAGCAGAAAAGTCATCACGTGAAAGCCAGAATCATTATAGTCAGGCCTCACGAATCGAGGTGTACCATTACTCAATACGTCCTAAAGTTAGGATTACTTTTTCTCTACCCAAAACCTTTTTGGTTCTGATAGAGGCTGTAAGAAGAAATCCTCTTATTCAGTTGTTCCTACTTTTCCTTAGCTCTTTACAGGAAACATTTAGAGGAATTCCCACTAGATTAAATGATATTCCTCATTCCAGGGAAATCGGGAACTATTTTTATGGTGGTGTGCTACAAGTCACACAGAGATCTAAAAATGATGGTAAAATGCAGTTGCAGGTATAATTATATGTTTTCACTTTGCAACCCCTAGGGGTAAAGCATATAGCAGCAGCATCTATTTTTATCAATGAAGTATATGCCCTCCATATTTTTCAGTCTACAATGATGGACTCTAGTGTACCTGCTTGATTGATAAAGGGGGGAAGAAGCTATATCATCACAAAAGGTAAAGTTCTTCATACTCGTTCTTTTTCTTTGTTTTTTCATCAAGGGAGGTAACAATTATGCATATCTAGCATTCTTTTTTCATTGATAGTGACTTGGAGCACATGATTTGATTGACACTCTTTTAGTCCAAACATTGATATATAGCCACAGAGGCTTAAATTGTCCTTGTTTTTACATTCACTCTGTGCATCTGTTATTGATAATTCATCGTTACCTAGCTGTAAACCTCTGCAAATTTTATTCTCTGAAACTGATCTCACAATGATTTTGACATTTGGAGTAGAATACTTTTTGTTCAACTATCTTAGCTCACTTTTTGCTGGCCCAAATGGCATGGACTGCTGTTTATTTATAATTCTTGGTCAAAAAAAAAAAAAAAAGAGAGAGAGAAAGAAAAGAACAACACATCCCAACCTGGTATTGTTTTAGCATTTGGAAAACCATAAGAAGAGGAATCTCACATTCTCTAGCTACATTAAGAAATTCTGCTTCCTGAGACTTCAAATATGAAGTATTCTACTTATGATGTTAGTCGATTTCTTTGCTTTTTCTGGCCTATATTTGGTAACAAAAATAGCCCCATCTTAGGAAAGACAGTTAAATGGAAAAAGCAAGGAACACAAATTAGTCGTGTTAGCATTTAAATGCATATATTGTCGGTATTCATGTATGCACACGTGCATTGAGATTGACACAGAGATGATATCAATATTCTACTGTTAAAGCCATTACGTTTCGTTTCTGACTCATCTTGAGCCTCATTCAAGTTTGACAGGTGTAGATCAATTGTCCAGAACTGAAACCAGAGATGGTAAAGGAATTTTCCTTATTTCACTTGCTGTGACTTTTATTGAAATTAATCATGTCTTACGCTGCACAGGATGTTTATTGAACAGGCACATTTATGGAACTTGTTTGAGTTCTTACCCTTTCTTGCTGATGATAGGAAACATGTCACAGTGATTTTACATGTAGTTTATTGATGCTGTAGATTTTGCTTGCTTCATCAGGTTGTTAAGATATTTGTCTTTCAGGGCATGTCTTTCAGGTTTGTGTTCAAGGGTTAATGGGTAATGGTGTGCTTGATGGAATGCCATTGCAACATGCTGGTAATTGAAAATTCTTTGAATTCATGGATTGGGGCGATTACGGTGCTTTGGGGACCTTTATTAGCACTGGTCCTACGGGTATGAAATTGAATTGAGAACTATTCTGATTATCATGCTTCATATGTCACCATATCTCATTTTCATTTTTTGCCATTCGGATACTCCATCAACAGAAGGCATTAGCAGTAATGCTTTGTAAGTAATGATGATGCATTATTCACCGTGAAACACTCGCCTGCACATGCTTGGAATTGTTGGAAGTTTTTGGCATGATCTTGCATAGTTTGCAACACAATCTTGGAATTTTTGAAAACACTAATATAAGAAACCAGTTTGGTACTGTGCTAGAAAATGAGCTTTAACCCCTCAGAAATGACCTCAGATAGTAGAAATTTCCCTACCTCTATAATTGATTCAAACATGAAGAAAATAGGTGAGCTTCAGTCACTCAGAAATAACCGCACAGTCACAGAGAAGGAATTTCCTTACTCCTATCAATTGATTCAAGCACAAAAAATTAGTTTTTTCACTGTTATCATTCAAATGATAGAAATGTCAAATTTTCATTTTAAAGAATGCTATCTGATCTCATTCCTTTGAGTGAACAGTGCATAAGCTTGTGAAGACACTGTCCTTGTCTCACACACTTAGTCTCTTGCCTGCCTTCCTCTAAGATATTAAAATTTTTGTCAAAGAAAGCTGCATCTTTTTCGTAAGATCCAAAGGCTATACGGAGAAGTTCTGTAAGTTTTAGTTCCCTGTCTTCTGTAGCAGTGTCCTTCAAAGTTGAATTCAGTATACAAGAGGTTCACTTGGTCTTATTTCATTGGCTTCCTTCATTCCTTTGTTCCTTGAATGCAGGTGCAGAGTAGGTCGGGGAACAAGATGACATGTTCATCTTAGTAGCCCTCAAATGCAGTGGTGAATTGCATTATGGACATAAGGAGCAAGGGAGAAAATTGTTTTTATATCACTTCAATTAATTGCTATCCCTGAAGATTATTTTTATCCTTTTTTCCTTTTCTTTTGACTATTTTTTGTCCTTTTTTTCCTTTTCTTTTCACTAACCTTCAGGTCTAAACATGCAAAATTTAAAAGCCATGATTGTTGCTGCTAGAAACTGACCTGAAATTCTTGTCAATCCAAGGCTCAAGGTTTGGAACCTATCTCATTATTTTCATTCTTAAAAATTGATGGTTTTATGAATATAAGAGTTAGTTGTTTCATTCAATATCACTAATCATGATACAACGGTCTTTGCCAATCATAGATTTTATAAATTTTGGTATTATTTATTCTTTTCTATTTTGTCTTACATTTCCCAAAGAATGGAACTCTTTAATCTCGGTATCGAAGTATTTTTTTACCGTGTTTCAGCTCTTTGCATCTCGGCTACCATGAAAAATGTCAGTAGCTCCTTTTGGCATTAAAATCAGAAGCCTAGATAACTTCCTATAATCTTTTTATTTCAAAGTTTATGATACACAGGTGTGTCGGTTGATCATACACCTTTTTTTTTTTTTTCTTTTTCACTTTGTTTGATTAATATATGCATATATATTATGTCCATTGTGCATCTCTTCATATTCAGGATTTACCTGGTTCAATCTGTTCAAGTGGCATCATGCAGGTAAGGGGAATAACATGAAGCTAAATTATCCAATAATATTAAGAGTTAATTGCTTCTTTAACTGATCTAATTCTTTTTGATAATAGCTCAGGACCAGAGATTGAAGCATGCTGCTTCTTTTGAGAACAGCCATTTTACTGTCGGGTTTCTACCCTGGTTGCACAGGTTTCTCTCTGTGGTGCCTTCTATGGTGCTATCAGAAAAGAAGTGGTACTAGCAGACCTCATGACATTTACTTTATCAGTGTTAGAGGTGGCCATAGACCCCTTGAACAACAGACCAATCTCCTCAAACAGTTCAGACACTTTTAGCTCCTTTTCATCTCATTATCTTTCCTTGAGATAGTTCATTTCAATATGTGCATAGTTCTTTGAGAATCATTACTGGAATGATATGCTATTCATTATCATAGAACAAGAATATTTGTAAACCAACCAAGGATTTCCTTTGCCTATGTTCTCTGCTTCATTGAGAGTGAGTGAATTAATTAGCCATGAGATTTTCTTATTTTGGCCTATTTAGGGGGCTTCTTCGCGC
Organism: Bruguiera parviflora; assembly: GCA_019804595.1. Classification (NCBI taxonomy): domain Eukaryota; kingdom Viridiplantae; phylum Streptophyta; class Magnoliopsida; order Malpighiales; family Rhizophoraceae; genus Bruguiera; species Bruguiera parviflora. The sequence continues at coordinate 3,339,295 of CM034046.1, forward strand.
GTCTTTCTCAATTGCTTCTGGTATATTGGGATCACTTGTTTGGTGTTGTTAGTATTTCTGATTTGGTGTTGTTTTGCAGTACTTGGTTCATATTCTCCTTGGTCCAACTCAAATTTCACTTTTGGTTTTCTTTTTCTACACTTTCAGAAATCCCCATTCTGCTAATAAATGGTGCTAGTCCTTTTCTTTTATTTTTTTTATTAAGTTAGGGCCAAATAACAAAATCATTTGTATTCAAGGAGGGAAACGTATTGATCTTTTCCACAGCATTGCCATTTATATTTTGATATAACTTCCCCAGTATGATTGGAGTTTTCTTATGATTGGCAAAGATGGAGAAAGTTTTAGAAACTTACAACGTAAGGTTTGTGGTCAATGTTAGTGAACACAGGGAGAAGATGACCCACTTGCACAGAATGTAAGAGTCTCTCTCTCTCTCTCTCTCTCGCTATATGTCATTATTTTTCTTGTTTTTCCAGCCTGAAAAGTTTAAATTGTGGATGATCGTAAATTTCTAGTGCTTGAATGGACTTATATGTTTTGAAAAAGGCTTATAATGAGACTCCTGACATAGAAAATCTACCTAGTAACTCGATTATGTGACATGTTAATTACCCATATAATTATTCTCAGCCTCATATATTTTGTATCATCTTCAACAGCCAGCAACAATCCCAAATTTATCTTTTGCAGGCAAACAGGTTGTTCTGCCATCTTGACATTTCATGGTATACTTTACAGTTGCATCTGTTGCCTATATTTTTTCATGGCTTGCATGTTCTTGCTCCTGCTATATGCTAGGTTTCAATATATAATCGTTTATTAAATCTGTTCACTTCACTTGACTGGGTATTGAAGAGTAATGCTTCTAGGCACACTACCATAGATTCAAAGGTTTGAATGTTGATTGCTTCCTGGAAGAGATCAATATCACTCATGAATGAATACAGGGTCTTGACAGGTACAACTTTTGTAGAATGTTTACTCAAGATCTTAATATGATTTGTTCTCCATCTTCATTATTCTTTTGGAACAGAAATCTGAGCAGTACTGAAGTTTTAAGCATTCCAGCCATTCCGTATATATATCACTGCTGCTTTTTGGCTGATTTCTTTGAAAGAGAGGCATAAAAGATTCTTTGTGTTTTTAGTTTTCATTATTGGTTCATATTATATCTTCTATGTATTATATTCTTATCTTTTTTCTGATGTGGACCTGTTTTCAATTTTGAGGAGCTTATGGGATTGATGACTGGCATTTGAGACAATCAGTTAAATTGGCTGCCACAAACATTAGAAGCGACTGTTGGAAGTTGATAAGATCATAGTGCTTATAACCTCTTTTCTAAGCCCTTGGAATTCAAGCAGGATAACGATTGTGGATGCCAACAAAGATTTTGATGTGGACCTATTTCCAATTTTGAGGAGCTTATGGGATTGATGACTGGCGTTAGAGACAATCAGTGAAATTGGCTGCCACAGACATTAGAAGCAACTGTTGGAAGTTGGTAAGATCATAGTCCTTATAACCTCTTTTCTAAGCCCTTGGAATTCAAGCTGGATAATGATTGTGGATGCCAACAAAGTTTTAAAACATGAAAGTACTGTTTTTAGTTATGTCACTTGGCATATAGGATGACTGTGGATGCCAATAAAGATTTTGAAACCTGAAGGTACTATTTTTAGTTATGTCATCCTGCATATAGGTTAAAATGATCAGCTGCAGTATATCCAAGCCATCTTTGTTGGTTTATGGGTCTTAAAAGCTTAAAACTCTGCTATTTTTGCATAATGTTGGGCTCTGATACTGTTTATAAATCCAGGTTCATAGTTTTTGGATACCATCCGCTGGTTGTCTTTGAAGAGAGCAAGCAGCAAATCAAAGCCAAGCAAGTTCATCAGCCTCTAGACTTTATTTTTGTGAAACATGGAGTGGTAAGAAGTGATGATGCTCACTATGTATTTTCTAGAAGAATTATACAATGCTAGTAAGTTTAATTGCTGGATCCGCATAACTTGAAAATGTTGAATTCTTAAAAAATGCTTAGAGGAGTGTGTTAAGACTTCAATTAATGAGATGAAAGTAGACTCTGAATTGCTCTGCTTTCAAAGAGCATATAAGTTAAAACTGCTTCATGCTAGTGGCCAATAGATTAAAGTGAATAACATATTATGCTCTCCAGAATGCATAGCTGAGCAGATAAGGTTGTGTTAATTATTCCTGCAATGATGGTGTGGCTTACATTGGTGTTCCTGATCCCATTCAAAAAGAACTTCATCTCACTTTGTTAAGTGAGTATTTCCACAAGTGAGTACCTGGTCTCATCAGTTGCACAAAGTGTTGATATGCATTGATTTATTCTTTTCAACTTTATCTAACCCTGAGATCTTCATTCTTTACTTTCTCAGAAAAGTGTCATGTTATAAATTGCAATTGATAATTGAAATCCTAATTCAATCATTCTTGACAACACGCAAGTTGATAGCTCAAATGCAGAAATATCACTGCAATCTCTTGAACTGTCAATTAAATAACTACTGCATTTCCCATTGCCATTTGTTTACTTTCTTCCAATTACAGAGAACACGGTGTGCTACTTATGATGAGGAGGTCACGAACAAAAGTGAGAACTGCAGAGACCATGCAAGTTTTCTTTCATCTCAAGCTTGTCAAAAACTGCAAAAGATTTATGGGAGCCATTTTAGTAGGATTTAGGAGCATACTTCCAACTAAGTTTACATTGTTTGAGCTTGGAAGATATGAGTAAAAGATGTGAATTTGCTGTGAAATAAGCAAATGTGACAAAAAAAAATATCACTAGAACAATGGAAATGTCAAGCAGCTGAAGATACAGCTGGAAATATTTTCAAAAAGTTATTTGTCTTGTTAAGTACATCATTGTTCGATGGCCAAACTTTCAAATGTCAAACGTCTGACTCCATAATCATGGTACTTAAAAAAAGTAATACTCATTCACTACTATTAATTGCTGTCACTGGAAATTATTTGTCCCTTTTCCCTTTCTTTTCACTAACCTTCAGGCCTAAACATACAGGGATCTTATAAGCCATGACTGATGCTGCTAGAAACTGACCTGTCTTTCTTGTCAATTCAAGGCTCGAGGTTGGGAATCTGTCTCATTATCAGCAGTCATAAAAATTGGTGGTTTCATGAATATAAGATTTAGCTGCTTCATTGGATGTCACTCATCATGATATGCCTGGCTTGTTCAATCATATATTTTTTCTGCAAGTTTATGCATAAATTTTAGTATTATTCATTGTTTTTTATTTCTGCTTCCAGGTCCCAAGCAATGGAACTCTTTAATTTCCATCTGATGTTTAATAAGGCCAAGTCATTGTTACTGTGTTTCACCTCTTTGCATCTCACTTACCATGAAAACTGTCAGGGGCTCCTTTTGGCATCAAAATCAGAAGCCTGAATAACTCCCTAAAATATTTTTCTTTTGCTATTTATGATACATAGGTATCTTGGTTGATCGTATGCTTACTGTAGTTTTTTTTAAATTATTTTTTAATTTTTAATTTTTTATAACTTTGGTTGATATGTGTGCATTTATAATATGTCCATTTTGTATCTCTTCAAATTTAGGATTTACCTGGTTCAAGTGGCTGACATCATGCAAGTAAGTGGAATAACATGAAGTTAAAGTATCTAATAATATTAAGAGTTAATTGCTTCTTTAACTAATCTACTACCTCTAGACTATGGGTTGGGACAAGAGTCTCGAGTATGCTACTTCTTTTGAGAAGTGTTATTTCTTCTGGCTTCTTTATTGCTCGGGATCTCAATATCCTATCACTGGAGCTTTCAGGTATATTTGATAAGCACCTTTGACCTGACCAATAATGATAGGATTTGTTCCTTGTCCTTTTGAGCAAGTAATCTTTTTACTTGTTACTACTTTTGAAAATTATAGCTGCCTATCTGATTGTCAGGAGTTTTGTTTTTAACTGGTGGGGCTCTGTGGCTCGTGATAGGAATGGGAAATCTCCATCATTAACAGAATTGCAACCAGAGATAAGTCCAGTGGAGTCTTGAAGCATACAGACACAATGCAGAGGCCATCTCGTCCAGTTACTCAAACATAATGAGGAAGGGAATTTTATATTTTCTATTTCCTTCTTCAATCATTTTTCATGTAAACTGTTGTCCATATTTTTAATTATTGCCTTAAATCTTTTTTATGCAGGTCAATGGGAATTGCCCAAAAGAAGTAGTATTCCAAGAAATTGATTATTTGCTCTCCCAAGTGCAGAAGCATAAGTAAAAACAATCATGTCTGGTTAGTGTTTTCAGGTTCTGATAAGAACTACGCATATTTTATCTTTAGTCTATTCCTCCTAAAGGGCATCTCTCTTTAAGGCGTATGACCTATCCTAGATTTGGAATAAATATGCCACTATATCTTCTTGATGGAGTTTTAAATATACTATCACAAAATCACTTATTCATAAAATGTCTAATGATTTGTGATTACAAGCTCATAATCAAGTTTGCAGCTCAAAGATTAACATGCTCTAATAATTTGACAACTGTTTTGGAAACAATAGGTTTTGCTCTCAGACATATGAACCTTATGTACATATGACCTTTGTATTTTAGGCAGCTTCAATTCTCAAGTTTTCTAACCTTACATTTTCTTTACCATACTGGAAAAGCCATTACCTGAAAGCCTGATTCGTTCTAGTCAAGCCTCACGTATCCAGGTATATGATACTCCATATGCATAGAAGTCAGAATTACATTTCCCTTAGATCCGTACAGGAAAAATGGAGAGGAATTATCACTAGATAAATAAGATTCCTCATTCCAGGAAAATCAGGAACTATTTTTACAATTACGTGCTACAAGCCACACAGATAGCTATAAATGGGGGTAGAATGCCCTTGCAGGTGTGATTATGTAATCCGGATGGTTGAAGCATATAGCAGCATCATCTATTTTTATCAGGGACATATATACACTCCATAATTTTTACTACTTTGCAGTGATGGACTCTAGTACCTGCTTGGTCAACAAAGAGGGTAGGCACCTATGTCATCCCAAAAAGGAAATTTCCTTGCACATGTTTTTTTCCTTTATTCCTGCATCAGGGGAGGTATCAATTATGCACACCTAGCTTTCTTTTTCCATTGATGGTGAATTGCAACACATGATATGATTGGCGCTCTTTTAGTCTTAACATTGATTTATAACCACAGAGGCTTATATTGTCCTTGTTTTTACCTTCACTGTATTCATCTGGCTGATAATTCATCATTTCCTACATGAAAATCTCAGCAAATTTCCATTCGTCAGAAACTGATATTAGGAATAGAATCCTTTTTGTTCAACTATCTCAGCTCTGGTTAAAATGGCATCAACTGCTATTTGTTTATAATTCTTGGTCAAATAAAAAAGAGAGAAAAGAACAACCTTGGAACCTCATCCCATTCTAGTGTTGATTTTACCATTTGGCAAACCACAAGAACCAAGAGGTATCTCGCATTTTCTGCGTACATTAAGAAATTCTGCTTTCTAAAACTTCAAATATGAAGTATTCTACTTATGATGCTGGTTGATTTCTTCGCTTTTTCTGATTTATATTTGGTGCAAAATAGCTTAGGAAAGGCAGTTAAACCACACAACCAAGGAAAAAATTGGTTGTGTTAGCATTTAAATGCACATATTATCAGCATTCATGTATGGACACATGCATTAAGATTGACACAGACCTAAAGAACTTACCTTTTTGTGGCTTCGATTATGTTTCTGAGTATCTTGAGCCTCATTCAACTTTTCTTTGAAAATTGTTCCTATTTTGACAGGCGCAGATCAATGGTCCAGAACTGAACCTAGGAATAGTAAAGGAATTTTCCCCTTTTACTTACTGTAACTTTTATTCAAATTAATTGTGTCTTATGCTGCATAGGATGTTTGTCAAATAGACTCATTGGTGGAACTTGTTCAAGTTCTTGCCCTTCATTTGCTCGTGATGGGAACGTGTCAAGGATATTTTTACATGTAGTTTAATGATGCTGTAGATTTGGTTGTTATATTAGCTTGTTAAGATGGTTGTCTTTCAGGTTTGTGTTCAAGTGTCGATGGGCAACATTGTGCTTGCTGGAATGCTATTGCAACTTGCTGGTAGTCAAAAGATCTCCCAATTCAGTGATTGGGGTGATTACGGTGTTTTGGGGACCTTTATTAACATTGGTTCTACAGGTATGAAATTGAATTGAGATTTATTCTGATTGTCTGATTATGATGCTTCTTCATATGTCACCCTATCTCATTTTCTTTCCTTTTTATCTCGTTTTCATTCTGTCTCTTACGTTATTCCACTGGCAAAAAGGTATCAGGGTATTGCTTCTTAAACAATGACGATGTATTATTCACCATTGAAGCACCTGCCTGCAAATGCTTGGAATTGTCGCAAGTTTTCAACACAATCTTGCATAATTTTCAACAAAACTTTGGAGCGTATTGGAAAAACTAATATAAGAAACCACTTTGGTCCCATGCTAGAAAATGAGCTTTAACCCACTCAGGAACAACCTAAGCCTGGAGAAATTTCCCAACATCTATAATTGATTCAAACATGAAGAAAAAAGGTGAGCTATTTCATTGAATGCGACTCAAAACTATTTCATGAATATAAGATTTGGCTATTTCATTGAATGTCACTCATCATGATACCTATCTTTCCCAAGCATAAATTTTTCTGCAAATTTATCAGAACTCTTTAACTTATATATTTTCTCTATTGAAATGAATTAGGTTGTTTAATAAGGCCAAGTTTTTTAACTGTGTTTCAACTTTTTTACATCTCGGTCACCCCCAAAAAAATGTCTGTTGCTCCTTTTGGTCTCAAAATCGGAATCCTGAATAACTTTCCAAAAATCTCTCTCTTTCACAATTTTACGATAGATAGGCTCCTCGGTTCATGGTAAGCTTATTGTGGTTTTTTTTTTTTTCTTTTTTTTGTGTGTGTGTGTATTTGGGTCGATTTATATATGCATCTACAACACGTACATTTTTGTATCTCTCCAAATTCAGAATTTACCTGGTTCAAGTGGGCATCATGCAAGTAGGTCGGATAACATGAAGCTAAAGTGTCCTGTAATATTAACAGTTACTTGCTTCTCTAACTGAATCTACAATTTAACTATTTCATTCGGCTTCCTTATTGTGCAGGACCTCAGTATCCTATCGAGGGAGCTTCCAAGTACATTTGCACTGGATAAGTACAATCCATTTACTTCCCACATTTCCATATTAAATAAGTCCGTATCTTAATTTATAATTTTTTCATAACCTAGCCGGTAATTACACGAATTAAGATACCAAAAAAAAAAAAAAAATCAATTTGACCTGCATATAAATTAAAAATTTGGGTGAAGAATGTTTTCATTTCAACTGGTTGAAGCCGAAAAAAATGATATCAATTTTGTTCATTCAATTTATTTATTTATTTATATATTTATTTATTTGTACATATACCTAAATTATTTTATTTTATGTGCATTATATATTTCTAAAAAAATATACGGGAGAGTCAAGCGAGACCTACACAAAACTCACCGTCTCGATTGCACCTTCCCGCACCCTTTCTTTTTTCCGACCCTAAAGCATACAAAACCTCGGCGACCCTGGAGGGCGTGTCTGGTCTTCTACTGGTAAATCATTTCGTCTTTGGTTTTTGGGGAGTAAAATCGGGCAAGTAATTCGATCAGAGAAGTGATTGTTTCTCGAGAACAGGTTAGTTTCAGATCTCCCACTCTCTGAATTGCTAGACCCATGTTTTCTTTTCTCGGGAAAATCATCTTCCATGGGCATGTTAGATTTTCAATCAGAAGCCCGCCACCAGCACACAAGCTCTTTCTCCTTCAGAGTCCATCACCTTTTAATCCTAGATGCCTATCATCATCAAGCAGTGCTGCTCAATCGTCGTTTATGTCTTCGTACTTGATGGATACATTGGGGTTCTCTCCAGAGTCTGCTTTAAAATCCTCTAAATATCTCCATTATGATAGCCCAGATAAGCCTAATGCTGTCATTGCCTTTCTCAAGAGTCATGGATTCTCAGAAAGTCAAATTTGTAAAATGGTCAAGAGAGCACCTCTTTTGCTCCAGTGCAATCCTGAGAAAACCCTTTTGCCAAAACTGGAGTTTTTCTACTCTAAAGGGGCTTCTAAGCTTGATTTGGCCATAATATTTTCTCGCTACGGTAGCGTTGTGACGAGAAGCTTGGAGAATCAAATAATTCCTTCTTTTAATTTCTTCCGTGAGTTGCTTGAATCAGATGAGAATGTTATTAAGTTTATTAAACGCTCTGCCGCGATGATTACGGTCAATATCGAGAGAGTTGTAGCACCCAATATTGATATTTTGAGAGAAATTGGAGTACCTAAGTCAAATCTTGTTTCCATACTCCTCTGTGAGCCTAGACTCATTTTTTGTAGTACTAATCAATTAAAGGAGACTCTAAAGAAAGTAATGACAATGGGGATTAGTCCTTCGCGTTTTATTTTTGTTCTTGCAGTCAGTATATTAGGAAAGTTGAGTAAATCAAATTGGGCGAGAAAGGTTGATACTTATAGAAAATGGGGTTTGTCTGAGGAAGAAATTTTGGCAGCTTTTTGCAAGCATCCCCGGTTTATGATGGTTTCAGATGATAAAATTGCAGCTCTAATGAATGTCTTTTCTGATCAATTGGGTATGGACGCCACAGATATTGCCAAAGTTCCGTATGTTTTTTCGATGAGCCTGAGAAAGAGAATTGTTCCCAGGGCTCTAATTGCTCAAGTTTTGATCTCTAATGGTTTTCTGAGGAAGGATTTCAGTTTTATCACATTTTTTGGCTGCAATGAACAGAAGTTTCTTGAGAAGTATGTTTTCACTTATGAAGGGGAAGCTCTGCAACTGTTTAATCTGTACAAGGAAAAATTAAACCTTCCTGAATGAATAGAAATTGACATGTAAGAAAAGCAATTTGTCTGTGAGGCTCCCCTGTGTATCTTTATCTGGTTTGTCAAACTATTGGGTTCTCAAAAGCTTTTGCAATCTGTCCTTATGAAGGCAGCTAGTGCATATTTATGTTTACCTTGGGCAAATTTATGTTCTGATTGGATTTAGGGAAGTCACAATTTTTGAATATCATTTTACAAGCTTTGATTGCTAAAGGACGTTTTACTGCCATTTGCATTGCTAAGGCATTATCCTGCTTTATTATGTAATGAGTGTAAGGTGAGTTGATTCAGAGTTTATCTGTCATGGAGCAGGAAGGCACTTGTTCCATAACTCGGTTCTCATGTTGTACATATAACGCTTGTCAACAACCATAACAACAACAAAGTCTTAATCCCAAATTTATTTGGGATCAGCTACATCTATCCTTTCTTGTCATTTCATTTGATTGTGTAGGGTGAGACCTAATTATTTAACATTCTTCCTAACACATATGAGGCTTGTCCCTCCATAAGAAGAAACTGTTTAAGTTTGTCATTAGAATACAGCTAATGCATTTTCCTTTTCTGATGATTAGTGAATTCTCAATTTTTTTTTAATGTCATTTGACTGGCTTTAACTTTCAAGTAAGCATAGGCTTTACTATCATTAGCATTTCTGAATATCTCACTTTGCTTTATTTTTTAGTTATTTTACAGTTAGTTTTGGTTTACACACACCATAGTTTTTGCTAATGTGTACTTAAAAAGGCATGTCTCTATATTACACGCACTTGATTGTAAATTTTTCTTATTCTCCTTGGATGAACTTATGCGAGGATGTGCAAGTGAAGCTAGCTTCCTTGTAATGGCGGGCTGCAACTTCCAGAACTGCATACAGTTGAATATTTGCAGTGTCATTAACCAATTATTTATTGATTCACTACCGTGAATGCTGGTTGCTATATCTTTGCTTAGCAAGTGCCAATTCTAGTGTGGAGCGTGGACATGATAGTTTTGCATTTTTGTCCTCCAGAAGGAGTAAATGTTTGGAGCAGATCAAAGTCAGCTTTTCTCCTGGTTTTCATCTTATTTTTTCCGGCACTTGGTTTCTAAAAGTGCTACTGAAAGGTTAAAACCGATGTTCGTCTTTCAAAGCATCTCTGGGAGTTGCATTAGCTACCAGTTTCAAACGTGAAGAACTTCTAACTGTTTTTTTTTTGGTTTTTTGGGTGATATTGAATCATAGTTTAGCATGTATAACCGATGCAGATAGAAAATTGGCATCAATAATTGAATTTTTCATATTATTAAACTTTTAAGTTCTGATTTGTTCATTAGGTTTATTTATCTTGTTTTATATCGAGTAATTACAAGTAGATACCTTGTCTTATCGCTTGGAGTCACCCCCCAATCGGCTAACAATCCTGTTAAGCTCAAGTCACTCCAAGTTTTGGTTTAATAAAATCATCAGGTTAATTTGGATTTTCAAGTTATTCATATTTGAGTTACTGTTGCTCGTATAAGTTGTCTCTTTCAGATTATGAACCGGTTGGATCGGGTAATGCTTGATTACCAGCCACCTCCGCATTTACCCAGCTTGATCTCGCAAAGTTCTAGCCAGTCGAGGGAATAGCGCTAGCTGCTCTTTGTGGACTAACGGGAGTGAATTGCATAGGCCCATCAACTGAACCCGACAAATATTACATTTGATATGGTTATAAATTATAATGACTTCACACATTAAATCACCTTATTCCTGTCACTCAAAACTCAATACTAACAGTTCCACAACATTTTAAGTGACATGACCAACAGTGTGCTAAGAAGAAATCAAAGTCGGGGAAAAGTAATGGTGCTACGAGGGTTCATGTGTTGGGTGCAGCAGGGATCCATTCCACGCAAGTTCGAGCCCACAATGATTGTCCAGCAAGCTTCTATTAGCACTGAACTCTCAGACGAGTTGGTCCATCCAGAAAGAAGCGTGGCTGAGTACATGCCTGCAAGAGCAAATTTCACGTGAGAGAATGAGTAGGAATAACTGATAAGCCTGTCTCCTGCTTCTTTCTCCTTTTCTTTTCCTTCTTCCAGCTCTTCTGCTTCGAGAATCCGATCCTTCTCGGCTGCGACATGAGACAGAAGCAACAGGTTTAGCATGCAAAATGTAATATTGCAACACAATGTCACCTTTATCTGGTCAAGGATCATGTCTTTTCAATATATATATATAGCACAATTACCAACCAATTAAATCGAAAACCGTCGACTGTTAGGCAGCTGTCTAAACCCATCATAATCGAGACCTTGAAAAAGATCAAAATTTGAGTGAATATTGGAAATTTGTAGGTTCTCTAACAGAGGAGCAGCAACTTCTCTAAAGGACCCCAGAAAACAATGAGAGGCAGGCCCAGGAAGCCGCAATAAGCGAGTCTTGCGGGTTTCCTCGTCATTATAAACTGATAAAAGCTGCACCTACATAGATTTGGGCCTTACCTTTTTTTGGTTGAAGGCCCAATTCTCCCTTAAATTTCGGCTTCAGCTCAAGTTTTCGGCAGCCAAAATCCAGGAGAGAAATTTCTAAACCCATAAAAATCATACCGACTAATGAGAATTTTTCAATTGGTACCTAGTTGTTTCCCATTGGAAGAAAAAGAGTTATGAGAATTTTTAAATGATAATTAAACCTTATTTATTAAGTAAAATTTTGAATTTATAAAAATCTTATTAACTTATGAAATATTAGAACGAAATTAACATTCTGAAATTTATATAATTCAAAGTTTAAATCTTAACACATATTTTAATTATATGCACAAATTTTATTTTTATATAATATTTAAAATAAAATTTAAAAATGATTATTAATTTTGCTAATTTTAAAATAAATATTTATAAAAATAATTAGTACTCAATATTTTTTATTTTTATTTTTTAATTTAGGATTAGTGTTTAATAATTTTTATTTTATTTTTAAAATTTCAATTTAAAATCATTACTTGATATTTTTATTTTATTTTATTTTATTTTTTTCCCCAATTCCAGGTTCAATAAGAGACTACCTTTTCATTCCCCTTATATTTGTGATTTCACTAATTGATATGAAAGACATTTTAGCATTGAATGTCAGTACTTCTTTAACCATCTACCATCTTTCTCTAGCCATCAGCCATCTCTCTCTCCGCGTCCGCCCCCCACCCTCCAAACCACAAAAGGCTGTCAACTGTTGTCCAGAAGACTAATGAGCAGTTGCTTGCATGATGTTTCTTTAAAGAGAATGTTGTGACTGTAGTGTCTCAGTTAGTCACATCCTCAACTGCATATATTATTGTACTTTCAAGCCCAAGACAAGGTTGCATCAAGCCGGGACTCCCCACCAGCTTGGAATTTTCTTCTCCTTTTTCTTCTCCAGCTTAATAAAGGCAGAACCTTCCAATATAGTTGACACAAGTTGTCTCCACAAACTGTGTTTGCATCTCACTTCACTTGTCTGCCTCATTTGTAGCATTTAATTGGTCGATCCAACACAATCTCCAGGTGGACATTCCCAATTGGTCTCAGCTAGGTGTCCCAAGAGGGATCACAACGCTTCCCTGCCAATTGATCATGCCTCAGTTTAGCTGGAAATCGGTGAAACAATTAATCAGGTCCACATAGATTTAGATGCTTACTAAAATATCTTATCTTTGATACTTTCTTGCCTAGAGATAAGGTATAGGGCCTTGCCTTGCCATGCTTTAGTACAGCATTAGGGGGTCATGATTCGAATTATGGAATATGACACTTGATTAAATCATCATTTTGATGACATTAATGCCGAGACACAACTTACTGTATATTACGTCCCCATGGGGATAACACTCAACAGTTCTACAGCCTAGCTTATGTGATGTTCGGTTAAACTTGATGGGGTACTCAACTCATGGCTTTACAAGAGTCATTTCCTTCCTTTCACATCTATGGGACCTAACTAAAACGGATAATGGTGTGGGGTTGCCTAGATCATATTGGAGATAAGGTTCGCGCTTGATTTAGTTGCAAATTGGGTTTACAAAGGCATGCAATGACATCTGGCCAGCAAGTTTCAAAGTACTTATCAGTTAAGATGTTTTAGGTGGAATTTTCGAAAGAGGGAGTGCACGTAAACATCTGGGTGTTTTCAAGGAGTGGACCCCAACTGATAGGACCCTTTTGAGTCTTTATGTGGATCCAATGTTACCATGAAAATCTAAGGACACGGCCGATGGAATCTCAATATAAGCTTGCGCGATTGAGTCTAACAGCCTCAGCCCCAAGTAAAGAGTTTGGTAAGACTAGAAGCAGGAGACAAAGTATGGGTAGAAGATTTTCCAAGTGGAAGAGAATGCTGAGGCAACAGAGAGGGAAGCTTTATCTTATAAGGGTGTGCATCAACATGCTTCTATGTTGGCACAAGTACTCTTGAAATCAGGCACCCATGCTGTAAATCTCAAAAGGCCAACGTTTGTTGTGTGTGTGTGCGTGTGTGTGTGTGTGTGTGTGTGTGTGTGTATTTTAATTATTTTTAGTTTTTGTTTGCTGTTTTTCATAAGCTCCTCTAATATCTTGTGTTTGCACCTGTTTTTTGTAGACCTGCAAGGAGTTAACTCGTCCGAGTATTACTTTCCCACGAATATCTCTCTCTCCCTCTCTCTGTCTCTCCTTTCCCGAACTGAAGAAGCACAGTTGCCTTGTACCTTGTTTGTGCTTGATCGGTGTGCCCTGCTGCATTTGGACTCCATAATACGATGAGGTACTCCGGCTGTCAGCGCATATAATTGTTGGAATGAGAAATAGTTCATAAAACTGGCTTGTTATCAGGAGTTTCACTTCCTATTTCCAAACTTTAAATTGAAGAATTGTTGAGCAGGTCTAATTTTTAAGCGGTAGTGATTCGTGGCGGCGCTCAACAAAGTGTCATCGTCCCGGTAACTAGGCTAACATGTGGAACTGATATCAACCCTCGCAGTAAGGTGGAGGGTGATAGCTTTATTTATTAAATCTTCCGTTTTAGGATACCAAGGAGGAGCATCATCTTTAGACGTCCATTCCGAAACACTTCCCGGAAATTGGGTAATATTAATAATTATTGCTGTGCATTGATTCTGCTGTGCCATCCTCCGGAAGGGAATATTTTTAAGAGGTCAGAAATTCCCTTTTTCTCTCTCTCTCTCTCTTTTTATTTTTTGGGGCTGGAAAAAAGAAGAGAGATGGAAAAGTTCTAATCTCCTCTAAAAAGAAGTCTTCTTAACTCTTTATTTTTATGTATTACCAAAAAAAAAAAAAACAAACAAAGAGACAAAAAGACATAAAGATCATATGCACCCTTGGCAGGTTCCAGGAGATTCAAGAAAACTTAGAATCAAACTGGCTACCTGCTTTCTGGGTGGATTTTAATTTTTGGCTGTTTTTTTATTCCAACTCGGCCCATCTTTTTTTTTTTTTTTAATCTTGTTTCCTTTTGGTTTAGTATAAAGTCTCTTTATTTTTACCCAACAAAAAAAAAAAAAAACGAATCGAGTAGGATTATTAATCAAATTATTTTTTAAAATTATTACCAAAGCTTTAGTTCACAGAGATTTGGGAGGGTCGGATGGGTCTTGCCTTTTGATTCAGTGGGGCCCTGCCGTGTCAGTCCAATAAGAGGTCAACGCTCTTCCCCCCGCGCCGCCACCCCACCCCCCCCTTTTTTTTCGTATCGCTCCACTATATAACTAGAGAATTTGATTAGACAGCCGCACAAATATGAATTTTATTTAATAACAAATTAATCTTTTAAATTTTTTATTTTAAAAATATCAATTTTTTCAACAAAAAAAAATCAATAAATAATTATAATTAACAAAATATAATAAATAAATAATATAAAATATACAACAGAGTTACAAAAATATTCAATAATATCTTATTATATATCTTACCATAATCGATACATATATCTAGGTAATTTTGAACAGGAAAATTGAAATTTAAAAAAGAAAAATTCAAAATATAGGTTTTTTATTAAATGAAACCCGCACTCCGGCTGGCATCTGGTCGTGAACGTTTACCCTCGCTCAGCTTTGCTGATATATAGGCCAACAACACTCTACAATAAGCCCACCTCGACAACCAGAAAGGCAACGCGATTGAAATACACACATTCACCCTCCTTTCTTTTGGCACATCCAGACAAATATCACTCCTCCTGCATCAACCTGGCAGGACAAATGCCAATGCCATCCATTCCATTGCCGAGAGTCCCAATTTGGGGCGACCGCGTTCGCTTCGAGGCTCATCAGGAGCAGCGAACGCGCTTGTACATAATATGGAGCCCCGTGGTGATGCTTCCGTGCTGTCATGAGCGAGGTCGAGGGCAAGACACTGAAACTGCCTGGCTGCCGAAGCTACAGTCTGATCATGCAGTTCACGTAAAACACGAGCCTGTAACATCAAAAGCCCCGAAAGAAAAACCCAACAACCTTCACTTGAATTGGAAGGTTAATATCCCAACAATCTTGTTCCATCTGGTTACACTCTTTTCAGTCCTGTAATCTATCTAATTCTAACATCCAGAGTACATGGTACAAAACCCATTATTCTTCTAGGCTTGTGCCGTACCAACATGTAACACCGAATCATCGAAAGAAGTATGCGAAGGGTGGCGACTGGCGAGAGGTTTTAGATCAACTCATGTTAAGAAGCAAAAAGAGTAAAGATGAGCCAGATGTGAGTGGAATCTATACTTGCTACTTTAACAGTAGCGCGCAGGCAACTTGCCATGAAAAGAATGTATCCATTCCTTTGTTATTGTTTCTGTTTTCTGTTCTCCCATACGTAGGCTGATGGAAAAACATCTAAAGCGGCAAACCTTAACCTATTACTTCCCAAAAACTAATTGAACCATCACAGTGGAAGAGCTCATAGCCGAAACAGGAGAATGTCATTATTAAACTCAGTATTTCTATTATACAAGTATTTATTTCATCCTTTTTGCAGGATAGACAAAAGGAAAAAAAAGAAAAAAAAAAGAAAGAAAAATCTCACTCTTCTCAGAGATTGCAATGAATTTAAAGCTGGAGTACTTAATTATCTATTGTTTCCAACTAAATGCTCGGTCCCTCGCGCTCTTTGGGATGTTTAAATCATCCTCTGATTTCCTTGGGGTTGGCCCTGGCTTGTTTTGGGTTCCCTGAAAATTTAGACATAATACAAAATTAGGCTTCAGTCTGCCAGATGAACTTATGTTGGCATTGAGAGACATGACCAACGAGTCTACGCCATGAAAGCACTCTGACCGGTTGACTTTCTAGATGTTGGATTTCATTCTCGGTGGGTGTATTTTTTTCTAGATGATAAAACGTGAGCAATTTTCCAAGTGTCTCGCATCATCCACATCAAATGTTCATGATTTATGATATGAGAAGGGAGATATGCTGCCATGTATTGACAGTTATGCAGGTTGCAAAGGGGTAGTGATACCATGCTCAAGGGTCCAGACCAATACAGTTTCCAGGGAAAGTTAATCTGGATATGACCAATCTTTGACATGCCATAAAAAACCGTGGGCCTTTTAGAGGAAAAGGAGTATGGCTGAAAAACAACTTGCACTTACAGCTCCCTTATTGGCTGTTAGCCTCCGACTTGATGGAGCTCTTGCCACCGATGAAGCAGCGGCGGCTGCAGCAACACGTATTCTGCAAAAACAATGGAAGAGTTCAACCTCATTTTTTTGGCAATGTTAAGCATCACAACTAAACTGTCAACTCCAACTTAAGTACCTTTTATGTACATCTACATATTCATCTGTTTCATCCACAATCTCCTCCTGAATTGTTAAGCATACCGTCAATAAATGGGAGGTGGAGACTGAAACCATAATGAGAGGATCCTCTTGTTTACCTGCAGCAGTTCCTCGAATACATCTTCCAGAGTTATGATGCCAATGACTTCTCCATCTTCAATATCCTCTGACATCTGGGGCAATACCTTTACCACTGCATCATTACGGTGTGAGGATTGCTTATCTCCATTTGTTGGCCTTGAAACCCTATCAATGTCAACAACAACACTATCTAACTTCTCATCCTGCTTGGATAGCAAAGGGGTAGTTAGTTGGGAATTCCCTTCGGTGATTTTCTTTTCTTCATGTTTTCCTCCACCGGTTGTTAGCAGAGGAGCTTTGCTTTTTCCTTTAGCCTTCACAACAGCTGCCATGTGACTGCTACCCTTTTGAAACTCATTCAGGATATCATACAGGGGCATATCAGATGGAACCCTAGAGAGATGTGCCATGCATGAATTCCTTGTATCCTATGTTCAAGACATATACACATATCTATCTACTCAACAGAGAGAGGGAGAGAGAGAGATGGATGAGCACACCTTGGAATTCTCCTTATTGAAACTGCACTAACAGGGGTCTCTGTCTCTGGTCGTACAGTGAGGAGGCTTTTCACCTAACCCCAACATGAATTCATTTGGGGAAGGGAGGAACAAAGGAGCCAAAATGACAACTCAAAGGTCAGCTATTGCATGGAATAGAGACAAGTATATAAAATAAAGGTTTATCAAAACTAGTAAGCTCTAAAACCTACCAGAAGAAGTCCAATGATACTTTTAGGATTCCCCGAATAAACAGGAACTCTGCTATGGCCTCGAGCGAGAATTTTTCCCATAGCCTCCCTGAGTTATTAAAATAATAAGAAAAGAACATAAAAATGAGTGTGAAAATATACAAGCACAAGACAAGACAGTAAAATTGCACTGGTAAGGTAAATAACGGTGATGACAGCAATGTTTACTCAGAAGCAAGAATTACCAGTCCAACTTTGAGTTGACATCTAAAGAGAAAGTTGATTCAATAGGGGTCATAGCCTCTTCAGCAGTCTGTTCAAATTAGTAAAATGAGAAAGAATGCATTTCTTTATGACAACACCAGTGGTCTCGAAATGCTTGAACAATGCGGGCATGTTAACAAAACAAAGTTGCAAAGTGGTTAAATTGTTTTCTATCCGAAATATATGAGCATCTTGAGATGACAGTTCTAGCTTAGCCATCACATGAAAACCACGTGAAGTTAGAGAATATCAGTACGCTACAAGGGTCATGTAACCTTGAAAATTGAAGCCACTTTCCACCCACCAAACAACAATTGAAGCACATATCAAATAGAGAACAAGAAAAACATGTACAATAAAGCATCTAGTTTACCTTTTCAGTCAAATCTAGTGCTCCACTAATAATTGTTGTCTCATCATGGGTGAGTTCACCTCCCTTCCCAGCCTAAATATATCAAGAAAGCCATGTCATATTGTGAGGGAAAACAGTGAAAATTATGCCAAATTCTGATAAGTATAGCATTTTTGACCATTTCAGTTTTGTCTAGTAACATAAAACAACTTCTTAAAACATTCCAAGCTGTGTTAAACTACCTCCTTGCTGTGGATAGAAACAAGGGCTTTTAACTGAGCCCGCCTGAAGAGTGCTTCATTATGTCCCAATACCCAATCCAGAACCTGTAGCACATTTCTTACAGTTAAAAGAGTAAACTACAGAAAAAAAATATTGGCCTACAAGATGGAAAAGCAAGAAGATTCATCAATTGGTCACAGACTGCAAGAAGGATAAGCTTTGGTGTGACATTAAGGTTACTTCATTTTGACTTGGAGGTCACAAATTAGAGTTGCAGATCTCTTTGCAAAAACAGGGGTAAGGCTGCGTAATTTGACCCCTTCCTAGACCCCACAGTGTAGGAGTCTCAGGCACCGGGCTGCCCTTTTACCAACTGAAGAGAGTTAAGATTTAACAGAGCTCCAATGCCCAACAAATCAATTTTGCCTTAAAAAAGGCAGTGGTGAATGCAGAGAGATACGATGTGAAGAGACAGAAATACAACAGGATCAGCAATAGAGGAACAAATTACATCCTTTAGAGCTGAAATTTATGAGGCAAGTAGAGCCTTCCTCAGTTGTCTATCCTTTACAAAATCACCATTATATCTGTGGTATATTGGTTGATGTACCAATTACACTGGTTTGAAAATCCCAAAGCATATATGGCCCAGGAGATGCAAAGAACAACAATGAAGCAGGTGACTGGAACACAGAAGAAAAGAAGGCAAAGTCTCACTATGGAAGCACAATGTGAGATATATAGTATTCATTCGATCAACTCAGTGCAAGAATAACTTCTTGTTATTTGGCAAAGGGATAACTTTATGCCAATCAGCTTCATCAAAGCCCATGCCAAGGGTTCAGGTGTTAAAGTGGGAAATACCCGATTTCATTTTTCTTACTTTCTTTACCCTTGGAAACCAGTGTCATAGTGTTGCTGACCACATTATTAATCAATATAATAGCTTACAAAGACTTTCTGTAGCTTGTGTTATGACAACTAAACTACTTAAAATGATTATGATATATGCATATACTCTCTCTCTTTTTTCTTCCCTCATTTACACGAAAAAGGACAACAATACAATTAAGATGGAAAATTTTACTTATGATAAACATGGAGAAGGGTGACTTCAACATTGGCCACATCCACTACCTTTTGGCTTCTCCCCAGCCAATGACATGCTTTCAGTTTTGAGGTCCTCAGGCAGCATTCAACATAAAAAGAAATTATGTGTTTCAAATTAACTTAGAGTTCAATGAATGAAATTTTGAATAAGCTTGGTTCATAAGAAACAACTGGCGAAAGAATAATTAATAAAAGAAATCTACTTGAAATCTGGTGTTTTCTATTAGCAGGAAAAGACAAATGCATGGTTACCTTCCCAATGGGATATGCTATTGGATAGCAAATTATCATTAATATTCTCACGAGCCATATAAAATTGGAACCGACAGCAAGCCCATATCTGGAGCATATTGCTTGTGGAATAACCTGAAATTTAAAGGATTTCAACTTTCTGTTTTAGAACAGTTTGAGAAAAGCAGCCAAACAGAAAACTTTGGGAGAAAATTTACCTCTCCAAAAGCTAGAACAAACGTCACAGATAGAATAATAGCAACATACTGATTGAAAAGTTTATCCAGGTATATAGGAAGTGCCTGCATATTGCAATGCAAAGCCGATGGACAATTAGAGGTCTAGAAACACTATCCCTGGAAAACTTCAATTAAAGCACATATCAAATGGAAACTCATAATGTAATTTCTTCAACTGCAGCTTCCCCCACGAAAACCAAGGTCAAGAAAGAGATCATTTAGGAGCAATGTTTTAAGAACAGACCTTTTCTCATTCATCACGAAATAATCAAATATGCAGAATATTTGACGCTTCCAGGCATTTTGTCGTCAATCTCACCAATAACATAACCTCACATTGCATCCTTTGACTTCGGTGCCATTAATTTTCTTCAAGTTGGCCTAAAAGTTGAACTCAATCTTAACTATTTACTTTGAGTATTCTAGCATAATATGAGAACAAATTCCCAAAAAAGAAAGACAAGGCCTAAACCACTTTCATACACACTAAATGTGAGATTTCTTTATGAAGCCCAATAAAACAGAACACACTATAGCTGGCAACAATAGATCTGAGTATGATGGGGCCATGTGGGGTTATTAAAACAACAGAATGAATGACTTGAAAGGAAAGCTCTCGAGCATGTTGATCTACTGCTACACTTAAAAGATTAAAAACTTTCTTGTCTGAAAGCTTTTAACTTCCCGTGATTTGTATCCCATCACTACCATTGTTCCGTTGTATCATTGTGCATCAGTCATTAGCTTTCAACAATCAAATATGAGTTAAACTAGCAAGATATTCAAATGATCCAAAGCAACTCCAACCACAACTACAAGCCAGAGGTAATCCAAATAGATCCAACAAAATTACCTCCATGGCAGCGGCATTACATAGAAGCAAAGTCACTAGAAGCTGGTGCTGCTTTTGAACCACAGGAAAAATAGCAGCTGAAAATAAGTACCAATTACAAAACAAAAAACAGAAAACAAAGTAAACCCATTAACAATAAAATCGTGGCCCCCAGACCAGAAGATTCAAGAAACAACCTTTGACATCAAAGGTCTAGAAATTCACGAAATAGAATCAACAACAAAAAAGAAATAAAAAAGGAAAAATTCCACGAAATTGAAGAGAAAACGCGAAATGGAATCAAAGAGGGAGTGAGGGAAAGGAGGAGGGAGGAGGGAGAGACCAGCTTGCTTCTTCTCGATGGAGGTGCCGCTGCGCTGGAGGATTTCGAGCTCGACGAGGCCGAGGGACATCAGTCCCAGTGTCAGACCGGACATTATGCCTGCGAAGAGTACGAGGAAGCAGGAGATGCCAGCGTACACGAACCACATGAACGATCCGAACGGCATCCACTCGCTGCCGCTGCCGCCCTCGTCCGATTGTCCAAGGTTCGACAACATCCTCGTCGCCATCACCACATTTATCAGTTGCATCTTTCTCGATAATCAATCTATGCCCGCCTCCCCCCCCCCCTCTCTCTCTCTCTCTCTACCCCCTTGAGCCCAGGGGCCCGACGTCCAGGATATGCAAATTCCGACACTGAATCGGCAACAAAACAAAAAAAAAATAAAAACAAAAAGTATTTTTTAAGTGTGGGGGATTACACGTGGCGGAATCAGGAATGGTCGTGGGTGGGGCCCGGACAAGTATTGTTGATCCAGAGCCTGCGATTGACGCAGTACACGCGTCCTGACGTTGTACGAGGTTGAGAGCTGCCGATATGAATTGGACATCTGGCAGCCAGCGACTCGTCTTGTGCCTTTTCACCCGACGCCCAGTCGTGCCTCCTATGGATATACAAGAAAAAAAACAAAAAAAAAAAAAAACAGAAAACCTTCAATTTTTATAATTAAATTTGTAATTTCTTATATTTTTATTTAATATATACATACATATAATATTTATTTTAAACCAGTATCTCTAAAACAGTAAATCATTAATATTTTTTATTTAGTTAATTTATTAATTTTAATTATCTTGGTCACTTATCATCTAAAAAAAATTGGGTTCTAAATCAATTTATCAAATAAAAAATATTTTGACAGAAAATCAAAGAAATATTCACTTTTTGTCAGGTTTTTTGTGTTTCTTTTTTTTCCCCTCTGTATTCGGAAGCAATAACAGCTCTATGTGTCGCGGAGTTAGGAGGGTGTCCACGCGACACTCTCAGCCACCTCGAAACCCCTCAAATTCAAGGTGAAATCGGTTCACAACGTGTGTCACGAACCTGGCAAATTCAAATGGGATAGGCCTGTTTCTGAAAATTGTAATTATCTTTTAGTTCATTTGTTGGGTTTATAATAATTTTTGAATCAGTTTCACTTAAAAGTTGTAACACGTGAAACCCTTCAATCTTCAACAAGCCGGAGTACCCTTTTTGGGTTTTCTGCCCCTCGGCCGTACGTCAAATGCATTAAACAAGACTAACTAAGTTCTAACGCGACGGTAGTCTGCACGTCAACTCTTATTAACTGGCTCATCTGTTGTAAGATTTTCTTTTTTATTTCTCTTGTATGTAAAAATCTCGAGATAAAAATTTCACTTCTAGGCCCAGATGCCTGCGCTTGAAAAGCCCGAGAGTTGCATGGCAACCTGTACCTCTGGAAGGATATAATAATTGATTATTGTGTAATTATAATTTAATAAATTTTTTAATATATATAAACTAACTATCCGATTCTGGCTATTGTTATAGAGAACTAATGGAAACCTTGTGCTTGGTTGTCGGTTATGTTGCTATGGACTTTTCGACCCATTTTACATTTTTGAATTTAATTAAAATTTAAATTTTTAACTTTTAATCCTACTCTAATATTATTGGGTTAGAGCTCATTGATCTTGGCCCATTCTACTCATTGTCGGTTACTCACCCATAAAAACATGGGCTTTAATTGGCAAGCAACCCTGCCGTTTAGATGACAATTCTACATCTTATAGAAGTTCAGGATTGGGCTGACAATGTTTGGGTCACACACCAAGACAGTGGCACGTTTGGCAGCTCATTTGGCGCGGAAATTCGTTCACATAAATCAAAGTCACCAGCACTTTCTTGGTTGTGTGCGAATATGGTGAGGAAAAACAAGACTGAGAAGGAAATTGTAAGAAATAGAATTTTCATGTGTTTGGAGAATCCAATGGGAAGAAAGTTTTTTTCTTTAAAAAAAAAAAACGTGCAGAATTTTCCTGCCTAAAGCACTGTTTCATTTCCCACCAATTTGGTGAGAAAAAAGAAAAATATATATATATATCTTATTTTTATTTGTTTTTGTCGTTCAATTATTTAAATACCCCTTTTCTCAAAAAAGACCTTCTTCCTCATAATTAAGTCTCTATTGGCATAAAGGTAATTTCATACATTAAATTTTCTTTCTTCTCGCTTTCTTATCACATCAAAACAAAAAAAATGATACTTTTCATTAATGTTTTTTCCTCAATTATTTCCAACTTCTTCAAACAACTAACCAAAAAATATATATATATATTTTCCTTCTCTTCATTTTCTTTCTCATAACTTTCTTTCCCGCAACTTTTTTTAACTTCAAATCCAAACAAAGCACGAGGTCATCTAAGATATGGATGGGTGTCAATTCATTATAGCCAAAAGTTGGACTAACTATGGGATTCTTACGAGGCAGTTTTCTTATCTTTGATGTGCTAAACAATATATGTATATTTCTCACATCAGAAAACCGCTTCTAAAATCTAAACGCTAGTTGTGTAGATGAAATCATAAATTTTTATGGCTTTGGGTTAAAAGTTTCGCACACTAAAGTTATTGATAATGTACCCCCAAAAAAGAAAAAAAAACAATATATATATATATATATATATCTATGACAATTATTGTGTCCCATTTCATTTCATCGCAGACTTTCCATTTTGGAAAGTCGGGAAACAACAAATGAGAAAGACAAAGAATTATCAATCGAGAATATGTTAGGATATGACATGGACGGTAGCAGTCGTGAATACTAACGCAAAAGACTGCAGAACAGACGACGGTGGCCGTATATTTGTATATATCTATGACAATTATTGTGTCCCATTTCATTTCGTCGCAGAGTTTCCGATTTGGAAAGTCGGGAAACAACAAATGAGAAAGACAAAGAAGTATCAATCGAGAATATTTTAGGATATGACATGGACGGTAGCAGTCGTGAATACTAACGTAAAAGACTACAGAACAGACGACGGTGGCCGTATATATGTATATATCTATGACAATTATTGTGTCCCGTTTCATTTCATGGCAGAGTTTCCATTTTGGAAAGTCGGGAAACAACAAATGAGAAAGACAAAGAATTATCAATCGAGATTATGTTAGGATATAACATGGTAGCTGTTAACCCCTATGTTCCCGAATAGAGAAATACAAGTAGTGCGGATGTCTTGTAAAAATACCTAAAATGAAGTTCGCGTAAGATTGAATCTGTGACAGTGGCAGTTGTGAATACTAACGTAAAAGACTACAGAACAGACGACGGTGGCTGCAAAATCGTCTTCCTATGTCTACTCCCACCGGTCTTTCCAAAACCATGAGTCGTAATTTGAATGCCAGAGCCACGTTGAACGATTAGCTCCGAAAATTACAAGAAACAGTGTTCAACATGTATGTTAAACCAAAAGTTAAAATGTCGCCAAGAAAAAACAAGAGAAAGAGGACAAACTGGGGCGTTTTGATTTGGAAGTTCTTCAACACGTCTGCGTTCAAGCGTGCGGTTTGATTGAATACCGTGTGTACATATATATGTTGACTGCATTGAAGCGTGCGGTTTGATTGAAGTTGATTTTTATTATTGTGTTTGAAAAACAAATGGCTATAAAACTATTATTAGTACACATTGTTGATAATTTGGTAATTGTGTGTAGTATTTTAAACAAATAAAATTTTTAATAAAACATAAAATAATTATAAAAAAATTCTTTTATTCAATTAAATTGTAATTATTTTATATAAAAATAAAAATTATTCTTTTAAAAATTATTATACTTTGATACATTTTTTTTATTTTTATTATATTAAAATATTATATTTTTAAAACAAAAATTTAAATTATGATGTCTATCATAAGGTCAAAATTTCACGTCAACTTCATATAAAGTCTCACAAATACTTATATTTTCTTATCCTGATACTCAGAATATAAAAATGTATTTCTACTAAAAACAAATTTTATAATTTAATAAATACTAATAAAACTAGAGTTGACTCGAACCACAACCACAATTCCAAACACAACCTGGCTTAAAAAATTCGAGGTTTAGCATAGAAATAGAATAGATACAATCCTTCGATTTTCATAGAGATAGTTGCCGATGAAAATGAGACGCGTCTTTGATCACTATGTTGTCCTAGCTTCGTAAAGGGTCCAGTCCTTGGGAGTTCATGCCGAGAGTCACTAATGAAAATGCGAAATGTCTTTGATCTTTATGTTGTCCTTACTCCAAAAATATAATGTTTTTGACGACAGCCATGAAATTATGCATTTAGTGGCTATAAATATGTAAGCACGAATTTTTATTTGAACAGTATCATTTCATTCATTAAGGTAAAACATCATTCAAATACCAAGTAAGTGTCCGCAGAGAATCAATACAAAAGTCCCATGTGTAATTAACAGTCTTGAAAATATTATATCAATGATAAACTTAAATATTAATTAAATTATATAATTAATAATATTATTATAAATATAAATATGTAATAACTATTTAAATAAATACATATAAAATAATATATATTCATTAAATAATAAATTATCTTTAATTATATTAATAA
>CM034046.1:3365404-3376210 GCA_019804595.1 Bruguiera parviflora
TAATTTATAATATTTGTACGAAGTTGAATATGGAATAAAATAATAAAAAAATATTTAAAGATATGGTCCATTTAACAATTTATATGTGTATTTTTTTATTTAATAAATTTTTTATTATATTACGTCACGTCAAAATGTGTACGCAGCGTCAACCATAAGTTTTTTTAACTTTTCACACATGCAACTTGTTGAACTCAAAGACCGTAAGATCCTAGAAGTCTAGGCCGCTAGCGCCGCCCCCAATGATAAGAAGCCTGGCTGCAAGGGAAAGGCAAACTATAAGAAATAATAAAACGTTTTCCATTTGTGTTGCTAGTCGGCGGCTAGTGAGTGGTGGCATGTTTTAAAAAAATGGCATAGAGCTCTCATTTCCTTAAAAATTGCCAAATTATTTAGAATTTTAAAACTTTGCTAATATGTAAGTCATTGTGTCCAATGATCACAAACTTTGCAACGCACATTTAATGTGTGTTGCTACAAATCCAATTCCAAATTCCTTTATGCACCCACTTGGAATTGCTTTCATGCTCAGTCAGATTCTCCATTTATCATCTAGCGAGTTTGTTAGTTTACTAGGGAAAGCTTTCAATTGCATCGGCAAACTCACGCCCAGATTCTTACATGTTGCTGACTTTGTTTTGCACCGTGAAAAATGGGGTACGTGGAGATGCCCACGGACTTCATTTTACTTTGCCAAAAACCTAGAGGGGAAGCAGAAATTTTTTTTTTTTTTTTTTTGTGTTTGTTTTTATAAAAAAAAGATCGATACCCGAGAAAGCTTTAAAGAGAAATTGTCCCCCTTTCAATTCAGGATATGATAGGGTGCGGGCCTAACTCACTTTAACAAAAGGCGATTTTGACCATTTCCCCCTCTTCCTTGAGTCCCTTCTCCTTTATTTTGCCCTTTCTTTCCAGAATATAGAGCTTCGTTGAATAAAAATAAAATAAAATAAAAACTCCTCTGTCTGCGTGTCCAAGTTGCCCTTTTGGTATTGGAGGCTAGTGATAGTGGGTATAAAGCCCACCTCAATTCACAGATAGGAATAATCTCTGGGTGGAAAATGACAAGAATTCTTTGATTGGGTCCCTACCCATTTAAAATGTTTTTTTTTTTTTTCCTTTGCCCTTCTTGTTCTTTTTCTTTCATTTCAAGAATCCCTATGAAGGGTAGGAAAATTCTATGACCACTTTAACACTTTATAGGACTAGTCATATGTTTAATTTCACCAAAATATTTTATCAAAAACTTAAATTTATAACCATATGATACGAAAAGAATACTTGAAACTACTAGACCACGGGGGCAGTGGTTCCTTTCGAGATTCCCAATTTGCAATTTGGCATAAGCTTTCAATTGTTCAATCCCAGCCGTGGATCTTGATACGCCGTCAACTGTCCAACACGTTGCAGTTTTCTTGGACGATGCTTCATCATAGAAATAGAATGAATAAAAGTCGTGCCAAAAAAGACAAAAGATAGAAAAACACACAATTTTAGATATTTATATATACCGTGTACACACTCACGAGGGGAAAGAAAAAAAAAAAGGAAAAAAAAAAGAGAAAAATGAAAATGAATGGGAACGGTATACGTGGACCCCACACGGAGTCCATATGATCATGATTGAAGATTTGATGCAGGTGCGGCACACGCTAGTACGGATGGGTTGCCTCGAATATCATAATTTAATTCGCTACCCTTCCCTCTATTAATTGTACGGCCACCGCGGAAAATGGAACGACCCGACGACTGATGAGAATGATCTCTTCTTGCCTTTTACGTACAGAAGTCCAATCCCTGCCGTGGAGTGAAAACCATCCTTTTCATGTGTGTGTGTGTGTGTGCGTGCGTGTGTGTTTTGTTTTGTTTGTTTTTTTTTTTTTCCCACTTTTATTCTTTTAACTTTTTATTTTTAAAGCACTGAAACTCCCCCGGATAACAGAGTGCAAACCAGCCCAACCCCCCCCGACACGGGGCATGGTCGGGGCTAGCGCCACTAATGAAAGCCAAAAACGAAAAAAAAATCACTGGGCCCCATCATCATCGCGTGGCAGATGCCATGGCGGCAACGGCAATTGGGACGGCGGCTGGGGTGACAAGAGATTCGGACGAGACGATGGCGGCTGCACGATGATCTTCGTGGTAAAGAAATTGTTCCAAAATCATACTGCTAGGCCTCAGCACAAGTCTGTCCCATGCTGCATCCGCTTCCTCCCCACTCCTTAGCAGTACTTCAGTTGCATCAATTCGATGCATATGCCTTTTCCATTGGCTATATCGCCTGTGGATTTTTTGTAATTGGCGGCGAGCTAATTTACAAGTATTTCCCTTAATGTTTGCTATGGCCTCGTCCAGTAGCTTAGCATAGGTTTTGGCATCCACGAGTTTCTCATTGCGCAAAAATTGATCCAATTCAGGAACTCCAATCGCACGTCTAATCCCCTGTGAATAATCGTTGTTGATAGGATCAAACGTACTCCTTACCTCATCTACTAAACCCCTTTCCACCATTCGGTCGACTCGCTCGGATACGAATGAGTGGAGTACAGGCAAGGACACGTCCATCCAGAGAAAGCAACATTCGTGTGTTAATTGAAATTGGGGATCATCGTTCACCAATGCCTCGATGTACGAATTGGAGCCGCCTGCGATAATTGGCAGCCGACCACGCATCACAATTGAATCGACCACGAGCGAGGCATGATGCCTGAAGTCATTGGAAGTGAAATCCACATTCGGGTCTATTATGTCTAGTAAATGATGGGGCACCCCACGGCACTCCTCCGGGGTGATCTTATTTGTGACAACATCAAGGCCTTTGTACACTTGCATTTTATCACAGTTGACAACCTCCGCAGGAAAACGGGTTGCGAGATCAATAGCCAGTCTTGACTTGCCAGTTCCGGTCGGTCCTAAGACGAAGACAACCTTATCTTTCCGGCGAAACAAAGTTTCCATGCTTAGGGGCCCTTGGAAATTCACAAGGGGCCGTACTGGTGTGATGGCCGCAGACATTGAAAGCATGCTGAATGTGCCGACTTGTCCAAAAGTATTACGCCTGTGAAGATGTATAAAAGAACTGGAAATTCAGTCATTGAAAGTAGACTAAAACTCCGCCTAAGGACGGCCGAGATCGACTATAGTAAAATTTTCCAAAACATAAATTTTTGGAACAGTCCGCGCAAAATTTAATTACCCCACACGGTTACATGGACCGCCATACCTTTAATATCGAAATATGCGGCGAATCGTGGAGGAGAAAGGGCTGTACACACAAGTCTTTTTGCAGAAAGAGAGAAAAAAAGAGACAGAGAAGGAGGAAAGAAATGGAAGGAATTGATATGAAGCAAAGGCACTTGCCTAGTGGAGAAATTGGTTCTTTTGTAAGCAATTGCTAAGCTTTACGTCCTGTTTTGAGCACCAAATAAGTACTTATCCTTAAATATTTGCACGCTTTGTAAAGAAATTCTGAGAGGGGGGTGGGTGGTGGAAAAACTATTATGACATGAGTTAGATGGACCTTGGACAAATAGAATTGGTATTTATAGACTGGTGCTACTGGACAACTTAGGATTTCCGAAATTACTAATGCGACGGCCAGTTGCACCGATTCTCCCGAACACCGCGTCTCCAAAACCCTTCACTTTTTAACTCTTTATTTTGCTGCAATTAACTATCAGATATAATTTTGGAGTCGTTAAATTTAAAATTAAAAGTATGAGATCTAAAATTCAAATCTCAAATTTCACTCGTTAAATAAAATAATAAATAAATAAACTCTTCTTCTTACTCCAACTATACTCTCTCTCTCTCTCTCTCTCGATATATATATATATATATATTCATGCTTTTTTTTTTTTTGGTACATAAAGAAGAAAGAACAGTATTTATACAATGGAGTCATTCATAAAACAAAGAGATTAATTTTCTAATATTTCCTATTTGATGTCTCTATCATTTTAATACAAGAAATTTTAAAAGGGCACGGCTTATTTTTCCCTCTGTACTTCGTTTCGGTACTGAGCTATGTCAATTTACACATGTCACACTAAATTTATTTTCTAGTTTAATTAAAGATACGTCATGTGCATTTATCCAAGAAATGGAGCAAAGAAACTCCTAAGAGATTACCCCATTAATGCACTGCCTTCGAAATTCGAGTTTTAATTAAGAAAAACAAAGATTGCATTTGCTTGTACATTAGACACTGTCTATTCTTTAATCACGTTAACACTGAAAATTCGAAATTAGGTGGAAATCCTGATAGGTGAATGATTCGTAAGTATTGGCATCCCTATATTATCATCAGATGCAAGTTGTAGACCTTTTTTAAAGTGCTTGTTTTTGCTAAATTAATCTTGTCGTCGCATGACAGTTATATGAAACCTATGATTCCAAATTTCGGGGTAGGTCAAAGGGGTCATGCTGACTTAGACCTAGGAAATGTTTTTGGACGAGACCTCTGGCATTTCTATATTATTCTTCATAGGTTAGATAGATGTATAATTATAATAATTAATGAGACAAGAATTTATGCTACATGGGTCATCTAGTACCCTTCTCTAGCAATATATGCAAATATTTTATTTCTGCAACAATTCTAAACAATGTTCGGATGTCAACTCAAAGGAGGGGGATGCAGCTCATAATAAGAAGATTCCTTCTAATTTAGCTTCACTTGTTTGTTTAGTGGTGTTTGTTAATTTATCTTAAATGTGGGTTTATGTTACGTCCCGAGTACCCGATCTTTACATAGTTTAATAGCACTCACTTTAGTAATTAATTATATGGGCGGAGTTGTCTTCAAAAAAGCGGTGGGCAAAAGGAATTTCCTCTTTAGTGGTTTCGATACCTAAAAAGTAAGTACATATATTGGGATAAGCATTTTTTTTTTTTAACCTAAACTTTTCAGTCTTTTTTTATGTAATTACAAGCGTTTTGATTCTTTTTCAAATGAATAATGAAAAATTATCAAACCGTCAAGTTAGTGTATGGATCAAATAAAAACAATAATTAAATATTCAAATTACATATTAGAAGCATAATTTTCACCTAAAACAAACCACAAATAATAACAACCACAACAACCAGCGCTACCGCCACTACTATTTTATGCCAGTAAAATGGGTTTTCGAAAGGAAGAGGAAAAGTGGAGATCGGTGTTGGTGAGAAAGAGGAAGGCAATCTGAACTTGAAATTAGCGCAGAGAGATGAGAAAAAGAGGAAGCATGAAGGGAGGAGACCGCAACGGCTTAGAGGAAGAGGAGGAGGTGTGCATGCTCAGGTGGAGATGGGGACGGGGAGGGGTGGTGGTGGTGGTGACGATCGTGGTAGCGATGGTGGTGGTAATTGTTTGTATTTGACGTTGGCTTTGGGCGAAAAATACGTTTTTATTATATATTTAATTTTTTTATTAATTTTGTCGGATAAATGTAATTTGATTATTTTTTATTATTAATTAAATTTAATTAAAAAATTATAATGGTTAAAATTAAATTTAAATGAGTCAAATAATTAAAATCACACTAAAAAGATGAATCATTTAAGACTAAAAATATATTTATCTTTATATAAATATAATAAAATTATAATTTTTTTAATTTATCAAAAAAATCGTAAAACCTCTTTTATCTTGTAAAATCTTTCATCTTTTGTCTATTATTATTGATTGAACCTGAAACTACTCGTTGAGATAAGGAGAGTCATTCTAAAGATAAACGTTGAAACAAACGGCACATCCGGATTAGCTATTCATTTCGAAATAGTTATATTATATGTACAGACTGCAGGTGGATGTGTTGACACAAACAAAAAAAAAAAAAAACTAAAACTTTAAATGTGTTCATATTTATTCGTCCAAAAATAAATGCTGCTATCACACAATGTAGGTACCGATTTAAACCAGTGATACAACTCGGCCGCCAACCCCGCCAAGGAAACAAAACAGTGGATCTTTATAAAAGGAGGGGCGAGAAAAGAATTAAAAAAAAAATGTATGAGATGTAATTAATTAAGCATCTCCGTAAAAAGGCTACTTTATTCATTTCCCCCCCACTAATATTCCAATGATACTTAAAAGTCGATAGCGTTTTCTATGAATGGAAACTCTAGGAAGAATCACGCAGCGATGAAAAGTAAAGTTATAGATAGAGTTTAATATTAGGGACGGTGGGTTGGGATCTTCAACCCCACCGAGAACCTAGAAATGGTTGTCTAAGGATTGACGTGAAGTAATTCCCTTCACCATTATGATCATATTTAATAATCTGTGGACTCTTTTTGATTAAATTTTGATTCTTAGAAGCAAGAATGAAAAAGACAAAAGTCACTTCCATGCGATTCAAAGCAAAAGTATATAATGTATAAGACTAACTATGTGTTTATATTATTCACATCATATATGTTTATATTATGTTGTTATGGATGTATATAATATGTTCATATATATATATATATATATATATAAAATTTTTAAAAGATATAAATATAAAAAATAAAGAATTAGATTAATTTAAAAAAATCTAAAATATATATTTTTTAAAAAACTAAATTAGATAATTGTAATACGTATAATGTGTATGCTTGTATACATAGTGTGTAGATATATATCAAATAATAAGTAAAAATAAATAATAAGTTTAATGATTAAAATAATAGAAGCTATGTTTCTCGTACATAATATTCATTGCTCAATGTCTTTCTAAAAGGAAATTGTCCGACCCATATGTTCAACCCGACCTGATCCTAAAATTTTTGGTTTGGCCCAGCCACGTTAGGCAGTGATTTAAGTTCACATTTTCATTCATAGCCACGGAGAACATATCTAACAAAAAAGAGTTCTCTAAGCCTAAGTAAACCCCATCAAAAACCTTCATTATCTCGCCCGACTCCTTGTTGCTCCGTTAAGTGTCGTTAGACCTATAATTATTGAATAATATGAATGATTTTCTTCGTAAGAGTACTGTTATTCCCTTTTTTGGCTTTCTTGTGTTCTGTGCCTCCCTTTCATGCTAATTGATGGAGTAATTCTTAATGCTCCTAACAACAAATATTATCGATCTATGGTCACCAATAAGTGAGTAGTATTGAAATAAGAAGTGGATTTTTTAAATAATTATTTTCCTTTTAGTCTCAATTACATGGGTCATTGCATTATATCTCTTCCGTAGTATCAATACTTCCACTCTTCACAACTAAAAAAAAAAATATATTATTTTCCCATGTACCCAAAAAATTATGTATTGTCTTTCAAATAAAATGGACATATGATCATCGGTAGGAAGATAATATTTAACATTATCTAGGGCTCCGACTTGACAAATAAACTACGTACAAAATTGTGCAAGCAATAGTAGTGTCAAACCATTAGCCTCTTCAATCATCGATATTGAAAAAATCCAATGGAATCAGCTAACTTTAGCTTTTGGAGAAACAAGAAGAAATAGCTGATTTGACAAAAGAATCAACTTGAGATGTATGGTTGAAACTGATAGTTTTGTAGTGATTTAGTTGTTCTTGACCAATGTGCTAACCGGCTGCTTTGATTCATTAATAAAATTGTTGTTTGAAAAAATAAAATAAAATAATAATAAGAATAATAATAATAATAAGAATAATAATAATGCATGGTTGAAATGGATGTTAAAGATTCAAATTCTAGTATTGTAAAGGCAAACATTTCGATATTCGAGTAACTTAAACAGTCCATGGTTTTCAGCAGGGCTCTCTCATGGGTCATTGGTCCAACCAAAAGCAGACTTATCATAAAAAGAAACTAGACAAACGAGGCCCTAGCAAGGCACGTCTCTATGGAGAGATAGACGATACAAACGTTGCTTTCTTTCTTTCCAGTGTCTTATGATGATGGCCTCAAGCATGCAAGGAGAGCGCAGAAAGTCACTTCCAAAAATCATATCCGATAGGTGGTATAGCACTTGAAATTATAGTTGGTTTTTGGGTCCAGGCCCGAGTACTTTCACATATAAAATCATCGTTATAGTTGATCAAGAGTTAGTAGTTAATTAATGGTTAGAAGGAGAGGGAGACGTGTACAGATCCATTTTGGCCATTTGGCAGGACACCATAGAAATTATCAAATGGCACCATCTGATGACAGTGGCCACTCAGGCTAAGCCCGAGTCATCATTTTCCTCACTTCGCCGAATTCACACCATGTGTATATATATATATATATATATAAACTCTCAATCCCCATCATTATTGAATATTCTAATTCGTCAACATTCGAACTAATCATGCGTTAAAAATCTCATTGGAGCGTGACCATGGCTGCCGAGCAGTTTCTAGACGTTGGACTCATCATTATTGCATTAGGAATCCCAAGGGAATATAATGAAAAGACAGGTGCATTGGTTATCGTGATGATTTTTTAGTATATTGGAGATCAAAAGCCATTACAATAACAGATTCAAAGATTGAATTTGGGACCGAAGTGGTTTTTTTTTTTTTTTTTCTTTTTGTAAAGGTCTCAATTCTATGGGTGCATGTAATTAAGAGTGACTCTAGTTACGTAAAATATGTTTAAGATTGGTGATTGATATCGTGCTATGTAGTACCCACAAAAAAAATAACCACCGTAATTTTGACGGGTTTTTCTTCTTCTTCATTTCATTGAAAAAAAGGAACGGGCGCACACAATTTGGTAATTAAAGATGAGATACGCGTTCAAGTACTTTTTCTACTTCACTTCCAAACTAAGCACCTCCGTCAAAAGAAGCTTACGAAAGTATTACATAGTCTTGACCGAGTAGCTACATGGTGCAATCTTGAGATGTGCATCTAACGACAGACTAGAGTAGGCACAATAATCGATCGTAGCTCGCAATTTAGAGCTATATCCGATTTGGTGTACAACTTTCACATCAATTGCGTGTGTTATGCTCGTCCTTGTGAGGTAAAAACAGTACATTGTATATGAATCGCACAAAAGAAGAAAGATGAGCCATCCACTGTTTCGTATAAAAATTAAGCACTTGTCACATCATTATACTCTTAAAATTTTTCGTGGCACACATCACTTCTAAGCCCGGTGCCAAAAAGGGGGATTGGCAATCACGAGCAAATCAATAATGGGGTTCAATAATAATGAACTTTTTCCGAGTGATCTTATTACCTCTCCTATTAAAATAATATGTACATCGTTAATGGGGATGCCAATGTGTCCTCTTCAATTCAATCAAGGGTCGTTTCTTCTTTAGAGCCCACGCGGCTTTGATTTTTGTTGACCCCCACTTGCACACAGTTCGTCGCATTCTTCAATAAAATTCCAATTCGTGCGTGCTATGTACTGTTTCTGGTGTGCAAAATCTTTGTTTATTAGTACGAGAACAATACCAATCATTTCACAGTATTGTTGTTTTCTGTAGAAGCACGAATAGAAAGTTGCTTGCCTTGGCTGGTTTTGAAAAAAACTGTGTTCCTTGGATTTCATTTAACTTCAAAGTCAACTTAAAGTTCAACTAATCTAGGATTTATGCAAGCATTCGATTCCCACTAACTCTAATCCTCCCCCAATATTCTCAAGCTTTGTTTTCTCTCCTTATGTCCTTATGCGATTCCAACTTAGCATCTTCTCATATTCTGAGAATTATCATTCTTTCCAACGCCCAACCTAAATGTAAATTGTATTTCGTGATAGAATAGGTCAGAGGGTCAAGAGACAATAAATTTATTCTATAACCGGACGTTGGGGTATTTTGAGTTCGCTTGTCTCAAACCCCGCATCTTTCAAAGCTATTAAGTTCGATGCCAACGATCTAATTTCTGAAGAACAGAGGGCGGCTGCGATCAGCTAACAGTTAGTAAGTTTTATGGGCTAATAGCTAGGTGACAAAGAATGCAGTTTTAGATAAAACAAAAAAAAAAAAAAAATGGTTTACAGAGAATGCACCGCGGCTGACACTCTGATGCATAATCCCCTTATCCATATGAATAGGCTTCCAACCCGTGCTCGGGTGATTGATTCAGCGATCATATCATATCCACAAACTGTACATCTAGATTCTCGGATTCATAGCTCCTGCTTTGCAGATAATGTTAGGTAACAGACGATTGAAAATTAGGTCATGCTCTTGACCTTCTCTCTTTTTTAGCAGCAAATTTGTTTTATCATGAGTCTAATCTCATTTGAGAACGTTGTTTATGTGAACAACAGACAGATCCTTTTTAAGTTCTGTGTAAGAGAGACCATTGAATCCTAGTTATCATCGAAGAGGATAAATATACTATAATGCATTCTCTCACCATGACATGTTTGAAGTGTGTTATTGAATTTGAGTGTTAACAGGTAATGTCACAAAGATTTGACACCAATATCATAAGAATAATCGCTCGGCCCTCAATGGAAAATGACTGTGTGGTGAAATGTACTCGATTACTCTAATTAAATGACGTTCAGAAATCAACTAAAAAGATAGGTAGAATTAAGTTATAAAAGCTATAGGGGTTTTACAGGACTCGGTGCCGCCATCTTTGTCCCTTGTTTAGTGTCATCTCAGGCAATTTGCTGAAGGGGTTTTTTCTTTTTGGTTCATTTACGAGGCCCATTGTATCACGAGTTACACGATGTAGATATATATATATATTATTGTTATTTTCATAAATTTTGTATCTTTTTTTAAAATTAAAATTTAATATCCCCAAAACAAGTCTACCTCAAAATCCTCTTCTGGGCTGTTGATTTGTCACGACCTTGAACTAGTTACCTTAAAATGACTACGGAAACCCATTTTCTCTCTGGTTAAAACTTTGGTGGTCAGCTGGCCGTGGGCTCGAGGGTCTTACTTG
>CM034046.1:3376220-3536133 GCA_019804595.1 Bruguiera parviflora
GCCGAGCACTTGCCTTTATTTAATCTCCGCTAATCACTTCAGTTTTATGGAATCACAATAAATCAGACCATTAAAAATGATTATTTAATTAATAATTTAATACATTTTTAATATTAATTTTAATTAATATTTTATAATATTCGTATATATATTTATGATAATTTTTATTAATTATATATTTTAAAACAAAAAACAAAAAATCTCGAGTTTAATCCTCGTCATAATCATCGGCTAACAACTTCCGTGTTCAATCTTCGGGGTCCACGAGCCCCAAGAATCCATACGCGCCGATAATGTTGTCAAAGAATCGCGGCGGCCTCTTCCTCCTCCGCTGCTTCTGCCGCCGCATTTTGTCTTAAGAATTGATACGAATCTCTCTCTGTCATCCACTTATCTTTTTTCCTATTCCGCGGCTGCGTCTTCCTCCTCTTCTTCTTCCGCTTCCACCTCATGGTTCTCCGGCATCGTCCGCGGCAGCTCCGATAAATCCGGGAGTGTCAAGATGGCCAACAACCCCGCCGGCGGCGGTGGCGGAGAAAATGCCGGCCCGATCAAGGCCAAGAACCAGTTCCGCGGTGTCCTGTTCAAGTACGGTTCCAAGCCTATTCAGGTACTTTGAAATTGATTCATTGTAGAAACTTAGTTTTCGCTTATTCTTTCTCTTTTCGTTATTTGGATTTCAATGCGTAAATATCATTTAAGGTGTTGGCTTTTACTGAAATTGGATTCTAGGAAAATTGTGTGGTGGATTGTTAAAGTTTGGTTCATTTCCAGCTTGAGTTGAGAACTGAATGCGATCTGGACATGCATGGTAACAACGAAATGTGTGTTGGATTTTCATTTTCTTTCCAGTGTATTGCGAGTTGTAGTATATATCCTGAAAGTTTGAGTGGAGAACCGAAGGTGCTTAATTGTTAAGATAAAGTTTTTTGATTGGTGTTAATGGCTTCGCCATTTACACAAAAGGTTGACTGGCAAAATGGCAACATCCACACAACAGTTTAATTTCCCGTATGCATAACCTTGTCAAAAATATAAGTCAGTCAATTCAACACATTGCCTTGGCATATGCTAGGCCCAAATTAGTACATGACACCACAAAACGAAACTAGAGCTGAAGGACGACTCGAAGGGTCAAATCACCAAGGACGGACTAGAGGCCTCGTTTATAGCTAAAAGGTTAAGTCAATATTTGATGAAATCCACAGGCATGATGAGATAGGGTAATGTGGGATTTTGTAATCTTCATAAAAATAATGCATGCCATTCACTTCAATTTTTGCAAATGTCATATGCAAGGAGTTAATCTAGATAAGCTTGACAATGTGTTATCCATGGTTTTCATGAGGAGAGAGGTGTTCCTAGGCCATGAATTATTGCTTGTAACAGAATTTTTTGTTATGGGTGTTTCTAGGTGGTTAGAAAATGATCTCATTTTAGAGATATTTTTCCATGCTCAAAATTATTTTGTTAGTTCCGTGGTGGAGAGATTCTAATTTGGCAGTTCTATGAGACTTTGACTCTATGATTTTAGTGTGACTTGCCAGCAATGGTTTAGAATTCTTCATTCTGCAGGTCGCATTTCAAACAGGTGATTATAAACAACAAGTCATTTTTATTGGTGGATTGACTGATGGTTTTCTGGCAACTGAGTATGTATAAATTGTTGTCTTATTATTATTATTATTATTATTATTATTATTATTACTGCTATATTTTCCACTTTTTTTTGTTACTATTATCCTATGATTATTCTAGTTGAAATAAAGTGCTCTTTCCTTAACCAAGTAACTCACAAGATTAGTTTCTTTATCCAATTTTCAGATACTTGGAGCCCCTTGCAGTTGCTTTGCATAAGGAGAAATGGTCACTTGTTCAGCTAACTCTATCATCCTCATATGGTGGATATGGCACCTCCAACTTGCAACAAGTAACAATTTTTGCAATCCAAATTTTTTCATCTTTGGTGAATTCTTCTTAGTCTTTTTCCATATAATTAACTTCTTAAAAAGGGTGTCCCGGTGCATAAGGGTCCCACATTAGGGGCTGGGGAAAGGTCAAATGTACATTGAATTACCCTTGTTTTCACAAAAAGGTTGTTTTCACAACTTGAACTTGTGATTTCTAAGTTACAATATAATAACCGTACTGTTCTATCAAGGATCACCCTCCATAAAATTAACTTGTTACAACCAATAATTTTGGCTGCTGGTGGAAAACTTTGCTTAAAGGTTGTATGATTCCTGTTGACTGCCATATCTTGACCCCAAATATCAACCAATTTGCTGCCAAGTAATGCACAAATTCTGGATTCCTTATTGTTCAATTTCAA
Organism: Bruguiera parviflora; assembly: GCA_019804595.1. NCBI lineage: Eukaryota > Viridiplantae > Streptophyta > Magnoliopsida > Malpighiales > Rhizophoraceae > Bruguiera > Bruguiera parviflora. The sequence goes on from CM034046.1 coordinate 3,378,553, forward strand.
AATTTTAGCTGCAATTGTATGAAGGCCAACCAGCAAGCCTAGCTAAATTCAAAACTGTCTTACATTGACTGAAAAGTATCTTTTCATCTTGTGATTTCACTAGTATGATACAAATATCCATGTTTTAAAGAGTTTCTTAACTTCGAACTGACGCTGTACCGTTTTTATCAAAGGATGCTATGGAGCTTGATCAGCTGATAAGTTATTTGATCAACAAAGAAAATTCTGAGGGTGTGGTGCTGCTCGGACACAGTACCGGTTGCCAGGTGATTTCTACCTGCCAAACAACATTACATCATGCCTTTGTTTGACGTTTGCTCTTAGTTTAATATATCATGCAAGTTTTTCCTGTGTAAACCTAGGGCATTGTGCATTACATGCGTACAAATGCTGCATGCTCCCGAGCAGTTCGTGCTGCCATTTTGCAGGTAAGGCTTCAGTTGTTTAGAGTAACTTGATTGTCTTGCTACTTTGCAGTAGAAATTCCACTTGCCTAAGTGTAGTTCCTAAAAGCTATGCATACATGTTGATGCTTAGAAATTCATTGGACAATTAACAACATTTGACAGATAAGCAGCAAGGGACTCATATCTTGATCTGGTTTAATGGTCAGATTTGTATCAAGTTTACTGCATGATTTATGGTTTTCTAAAAGAGTAACATTAACACTATCCCACCACATCAGTCTTGTATCTTTTGAAGCTGAAGTGTAATCATATTTGCAATATATTGACACTTTTTGATCCACTTCATGAGGAAAATATAGGCTGAAAATTTACCAATAGTTTAGTCATTAAATAGCCCAAACTTAAATAAGGTGGGAACCACGTAGTCATATTTGCAAAAAATGTTCACACTTTCTAATAAAGTGATAGGTTTTCTCAAGCTTAAATAGACATGAACACTTGAGGAATTATATTTTTTCTTTTTTCAATGTGAAGTTGTGAATGAGTATTTTATTTTGAAAGTTGGGGACCACGTAGTCCTAAGTTGTATCAGTCTAATGGTTTGGCCTGCTATGGTTTCTAAAATATTTAATGTTATTTATTTAATATTTGTTAAATAAAGAGGTGCACAAACCCTGTTCTCCAATAGCTTTTTAATTCACATTAAGATCATTATGGTATTGTCAGCTAGTAATGTGTATATTACTAACTGGAAGGGATCATATCCTTCTAGTGTCCAATGATTTACATGCAGGCTTTTTAAATAATCTCACTTCTACTTGTGGCAAGCATTTATTTCTTGCAATTGGCTTCTTTCTCTGCATTGGCAATGCAGCTTTGGTCATAATTTTGAATTTGAATTGGAAAGTTAAGGCTCCAGTGAGTGATCGGGAGCACAAGGCAACTCTACCAGAAACTGCAGCTATGATTGACTTGGCTTCCACCATGATAGCAGAAGGGAGGGGTTCAGAATTAATGCCCAGAGAAGCTGATCCTTCTGTCCCAATAACTGCTTATAGGTGGGTATGCATTTATATTGTGTTTACTAATGTGAAATATTTTAGTTGATATTACCCAAGGTTTGGATATGTGATGCATAGGCAATTCTCTTTACCTCCTCATGTTTTATGTGTCCAAGATGCTAACGTTGATGTGTGGGATTCAAATGTGCCATGGGCCAAAATTTACAGTTCTGAATTTGAATTTATCCTCTTGGATATTCTCTTTTTTAATTTCATGCATTTAAAAAAAATGTTTTGCATGTACCCAAAAGAAAAGGGCTTAGCATTGTGTGATTTACATGCGCAAACATGCAAAAGCACAAACTCGCATATGTGTGTGTGTACATATATATATTCTGTGCATCTTTAGACCCGTATTTCACAGATATATTAGAGATATGCATCAACATATGCTGAAAATGCTTTCTGCTGATAGACAGACGTTATGCAGGTACCACTCCCTTTTTGCCTACAATGGGGATGATGACTTGTTCAGCTCAGATCTTAGTGATGACCAGCTAAAAGTAAGACTTGGGCACATGAGCAATACACCCTGTCAGGTACTTAAATGGATTTATCCAATGTTGTGTTTGTGAAGATAAATGTTTGTTTGTGCAAAAAACTGCATGGAAGGTTTTAGTGTCAACAAATTTCATGTAAAGGCTGGATGTTTGTGTCAGAAGTCTCTATGAAATCAATTAAGGACTTACTGACCAATACAGTGAGCCCTAAAGTTGATGAGTATAATGTTGTGTTATCGTCAGTCCTAGATTCTGTATTGATGCTATATTAGGGGTAGTTAATTATTACAAGTCCCACTACTTAAGGCCTGTCCTTGTGCAGGTGATCTTTTCTATGGCTGATGAATGTGTCCCGGAGTATGTTGACAAGACAGCATTGGTCGAAAGGTGACAATTAGAAATTTAACGTTAGTAACTTTTACTGCAAAACGTCTTCACCTTGTTTCAAACCCTTATTGAATTCATAATAAAGGCGGTAATGGAACTTGATAGTTGGCATGGGTTTTCAATAGATATTTAGGAACAATACGGAACATTTTGTTTTTTGGTACATGCATAATTTTCTACTCTGGGGCTTTCTGTTTTTCGCACCGTCTGTTTTGTGTGTGTGTGTGTGTGAAGGGCGAGCATTGGTGTAAGTGATCTAAAAGTTACTCTTTCCCAGACATTCTTTTTTGCTGCATTTGGTTTTTTGTGTGAGTGGGTGTGTCTGTGTGAGAGAGAGTAATTGGGACACAATAATTTTTGTATGCCTTGCTAGATTGTGCAGGGCAATGGGTGGTGCAGAGAAAGTTGAGATCGTGCATGGGAGTCACTCCCTCTCTAACAGGGTAAATGAGGCTGTCCAAGCAATTATTGACTTCCTTAAGAGAGAGTGGCCCAAAGGCTGGGACGATCCATGGAGCTAATATGTTACTTTTCTGCTTCCCATTCTGTGTTTTTCGCATTTGTCCCTCATGTTTGTCCTTCGTCCTCGTGTTTCTTCCGTTATCCATTAGTAGCCGTTCATTCTAGTCCCTATCATTTTAGTTCCCGCAGTGTACCAGAAATTGTATGCCCAAAATATACTTCTCATAGAAGATTTCGGAACCTTGTACACCAAGAAATCACCACATCGCGTTGATTTTTTAGGAAAATTTTGCATCTATTTCTCTGTTCTGATATTAGAACAAAAAGTCGTTCGTACAATCTTATTTGCTAAATTATACAGCAGCAAATTATTTTATTATTACTCACCGTAAAAGAGAACAGCTTGGAGAAATCAAATTTTCAATCGTTAATTTCAAAACTATAGCGTCCACTCTCGCTGCGCCCTCCTCTCTCACCGAACCCCTTCTCTGGCTCTTTAAACATTCCATTAAACCCGAAACCTATACATAGAGAAAGAGAGGGTCAACCCCCGTCTCCGCGTCCAAAGGAATAAATTGGCCAGAATATTAGGCCATTTCAAAACTCTTTGGTCCACTTAGAAAAGAGAATACCCGGAGAATTGTGGGATTCTACGGTGAATATGGGGACTTCTATGATTTGGGGTTTGTTTCCTTTTCGATCTTGTGTATTGATTCTCGATTGTTCTTTCTTGTCTTTGCGAAGATTTTATCCGGGGTTTGGATGTTCTTGAAGGCCAGGGAGCTAGACGAAGAAAAAACCAGAGATCAACTTGTAGTTTCCAAGATCCGTTTTCTGCCTTTCCTATCCTTACCTATCAGTTCTTGTCGATCACTCTGTCATGTTTCAACTTGCAATAACTTTAAATTGATTTAATCATAGGTTTTGGATGTTCTTCATGGTACATTGGAATATTTTTTTTATCAGACAAGAGTGACCCAGAAGTGATCAGACGCGCAAATATTCAAGGTAATCGAACCCCCAAATTGGCACTAGTTTCAAATTCAGTAATTGCATCTAGTTTCAAGTTTGGAAGATTCAGCCTTTATTAACCTCAGTATTTAAGAATCGTTCTCTTCAATTTTGTATTTAATGTCATGAGTTTTTACAAGCTGGACTGGGGAGGTTTCCAACGAAAACCACCGCAACATCAATGGAAGCATGATCAGAGAGCCTTATTTGCTCAAGAGAATTGAGTTATAACACCAACTGATTATTATTGTAATATAATAATTTGAAGTATTTGTTCCTACGGCGAAATTATAAGTTCAAATAATACTTACAAGGACCCTAATATATTAGTCTTGACATTTACTCTCTCATCAATGACTGTTAAAACTTTTCAACTCTACTCTTTTTCTTTTTTTGGGGGGGGGGCTATTGCACTTTTTGCCGTGGACTCAACTAAATAGTTAATATGGAAACTTTAGCTTTCTAACATTGATCTCTTTTAAAAGTTATTCATATCAATAGTGGACTGAGACAAAAATAAATAAATAAATAAATGAGATTTTGGTTTTTCACCTCCCGGAAGTTTCTTTTAGGAGAAAGAGAATGTCATTCCAACGGCCGCATTCTAGCATTTTAAATAAATAAATAAAGCAATCTTTAACAAGAAAGGAAGAGGAGGAAAGGGGATATTCATAACCTGTCACCGTTTGCTTGTGGTGCCGCCTTCTGATGATCATATCAATTATCAGAATCAATCAATCTCACACCCTCCGTTTCCTCCTACTCCCCCCCACCTGTCCTGCAAGTCCAAACACACCATCTAGATTTTTATATTCAATTATTATTATTATTATCAAAAATAGATAACTATTTATAATTGTTATTGAGGGTAAAAGGCAAACATACAGAATTGAGTTGACGGTTTGGTGGGATGGGGAAGGGGCTTGCTGTTTTATCAGGTCTAATGCTCTCGGTCTAAAATTATACTAAACGCGAAAGAATACATAAAACCGAAGAGAGAGAGAGAGAGAGAGAGAGAGAGAGAGAGGGGAAAAATTCAATCTTTATTTTTGGTTGTGGAGAGAGGAAGAGGAGGGAATTTATTCTAACAAAAATTAAAGAAAAGCAAAAAAAAAGGTGGGAAATTGGAGGGGGGCGGGAGGGGGGGTTTTGGAGGGAGAAATCTGGAGATTGAAAGAGGGATTGAGAGCGCCCTTGTCGTTGAATCAAGCAATATCGGAGTGCGGAAAGGAAGACGAAGGGTGCAGGCCTCGGCCTAATGGCTTCTTTCAACTGGGCTTCTGCTCTCCGGATCACTCTCCTCGCTTTTCTCATCGCCGCCTTCGTTGTTGCTTGTTTCACTCTCCCCGTTGAAAAGGTCCCATTTTTTCTTCTGGGTCTTTCTTTTTCTTTCGTTCTTTTTTGGAGGGTTTGGGTTTTATTGGATTTTTTTTGGGGGGGGGAGGGTGGGAGGGGGATTTGGGGATTTTGGATGTGGCTTTCGTTTGATCTGTTGCGTAGCAGTGTTTCTTACAATCGGCTGATTTTTGGGTGATGGGCATTGCTGTATTCTGAACTCTAAGGATGCGATTTAAAGTTAAAGAAAACAAATTGATCGTGATGGCAAAATTATGATTTTGCATAGTGTTTTGTGCCATTTTCTTGAAATTCAAGCGATCCAAAGTAATTTTTCTTTTATGTGCTTTTATTATTTGGGAGAACATTTTCGACCTTGAATATGATGTTTTATCCTGTGTTTAAAGTGAGCAGACGGCTGGTTTCATGAAGGCTTGTCTTGGAGATAAAGATTGCTTCTTGCATCAATGTCCATTTTTTTTGTTCCAAAGACGTTCTAATTTTCTGTGCTGAATTAAGACATGTTCCATGCACTGAATCGCTGGTTCTAATAATTATGTGGCTCTAATGTGTTAGCAGCAATGCATTCTTTCAGTTTGCATTTTAATTCAGACAATGAACATTGGCCTATGACTGTGGTGACAATGCCGTCATGGATGAATATGTTTTATTGATTGGCCTCAACTTGTGTACTGACTGATTTTGGCTTGCAGATCTTGAAGGACTTCTTAGTATGGGTCCAGCGGGACCTTGGGCCATGGGGCCCCTTTGCTCTGTAAGTCAATTTTTACTTTCCTAATGTTCCTTGCTTCTTCCAACTGTCTTGCACTATATAATTCTGTTGTCCTTGATTTTGGCTGTGTCTCTTTGGTTTTGGCTGAAAATTTTGTACTGTGGATTTAGCTTGTTGCTGTAAATTTTGTATCTTGAAGTCTGATGTATTTTGCACTGTGAGGCCTCAATATACATTAAATTCATGTCTAGTGATGATGTCTCGACATCCACCGCCACATCATACATCTTTCTTTTCTACTCATTGCTCCACTTGGCTCTAATTTTTGTACTCAGCCGTATTGATGGATGATTAATTGATCTGGCTCTAGTCCTCCAGTCTAGTATGGAGCTATTTCTAGAAGGCCCAATTCCCAGTCCCACTCAGCTTGATAAGCTAGATAATTAGCATGCATGGAGGATACAACAGTATAAATCTAAGTATTCTCTTGTTTGTTCAGCTAATGATTGTTTCATTAAGCAAAGCAAAAGAGTATAGATATATTCCTTATGCACCATACTGATGTGCTGAAAGAAAACTAACAGGTTGCTGTTGGAATAACTACAATATTTTGAAACATGTGAGACTTGTAAGTGCACATGTGAGAGGCTTTGAGTAAAACATACAATCATAGACCAATATTTCGGTGATGGAACAACCATTTCTAGGAATCAATGGAGGACAGATGCAGTGTCTTAAAATATCTTTTACTGAAATCTGTGTTGTTATAGTTTATCTCTGTCTTGATTCTTTTGAAAAGCTGTTCAATTTTTCTGTCTGCCAATAACAGTAATTTGATATCTTAGATGGTTACTCTCTGTTCATTGTTATCTGGGTGATTTGCAGGGCTTTTGCATATGTTCCTCTAACAGTGTTGGCAGTTCCGGCATCAGTGCTCTCTGTAAGCATGATATCATTTGTTACACTTTTGCAATCCTGGTCGCCTTTTGTAGCTGCTTACGTAATTAGTATTCTTGTGGTTGAATGTATGTTTTTCTTTTCTGATATGGTTCTTAAAGAATCCACCTTAGTGAGATCATATCTACCTTCCAACTTTTTTTATTTATGCCTTATTTTCCTTTTTTATTCTAGTCTATCTACTCATTTTGGAAGAAACCATAGCATGTAAGATCTCTTATCCTCATCTGTCTTGATTCCCATTTTTCAGCTCGGTGGTGGATATCTTTTTGGTTTGCCTGTGGGCTTTGTTGCTGATTCTATTGGTGCCACAATGGGTGCTGGAGCTGCCTTTCTTCTGGGAAGAACAGTAATTTTTCAGACTTATTTTGCTACTTGGTTAAAGAATGAATCAATTTTCATCTTCCAAAAACTTTTTCCGTGTTCCATATCTTATTAGATTTTTAAGTGGTATGCATCCCATTGAGCTTATATGTGTTAGTAAGAACAATTTCTTGCTTTTCATGCTTCTACACAGATTGGCAAGCCTTTCGTGGTTTCTAGGTTGAAGGATTATCCACAGTTTAAGTCAGTGGCCATTGCAATTCAGAGATCTGGCTTTAAGGTTTGTCTAATTACATCTGATTTTTAAATCTTCACTGACGTACTGATATCATGTTTTCCAATTCCACATTGTTGTTTCTAATTTGTGAATTTGACTTGGCACCAAGAGCCAAGAAGTTTCAATTCAACAATTGGTTATCATTGACATGTTTCATAATGTATTCAACTTCCTATCAGATTGTTCTGCTGCTTCGACTCGTCCCCTTATTCCCTTTTAACATGTTGAATTACCTGTTGTCTGTGACCCCTGTTCCGTTAGGGGAATACATGCTGGCTTCCTGGATAGGAATGATGGTAGACTCTAAACTCCTGTACTCTCTGTCCAAATTTGTCTTAATTGCCTTTCTTAAGAATTGAGAGATGGCATGTGCTGGGTTAACTGTCTTAGTTTTGTGACTGCATTTGTTTTTCCTGCAGCCAATAACAGTTGCATTAGTTTATGTTGGAACAACACTCAAGGATCTTTCTGATGTGACTCATGGGTGGAGTGAGTTTTCAACCACCCGTTGGGTAAGAACCTTGTCATAATCTTTGGAAATAAGCTCTATAAATATTTTAGTTCCTTTTTGAATCCATCTCTATGGATCAATTTTCCTTTTCTTTTTATTCATGAGTCCTATGGTGATTTTTTTACTGTGGACGCAGGTTTTGATTGTATTGGGCCTTCTTGTATCTGGTATGCTGCAATGTCAAAATTTTGTTCTTTGTTTTTCCTCATTTCATTTTCCAGCCATGGTTGGTGGGTTGAGTGACCCCGAATCCCCGTACTTAATCCAAATAAGGTCATCTAGAGAAATTCATTTGGTTGAGCATTGAGCAGAGTGGGTTGTTATGGGTCTGCATCCCCTGGAGGAAGGGGGTTGGGTTTGATCTTGCTGTTTCTTTAATTTACTTGACCATTGCTGTAATGCAATTGGTAAATGTTAGAAAAAGTTTCATTAGAGGAGATTGGGTGAGAGGAGCAAAGTCATTAATTGGATCTCTGTTTGTATACTTTTCCTTAATTTGGAATTGGATTACACAATTTTAATGCTCCCTGACTCTACTTTCTAAGATTTCAATGTTTGTGCTAACTGGTCTTCTGGGTTTTTGTGATGTGCAGTGATCCTAATGTTTTGGGTTACTAAAGTTGCCAAGTCTGCATTGGACAAAGCTTTGGCTGAAAATGATGACATAGATAGCATTTTGGGTTCGCCCCAACTGCCTGATGTGGCTGTTTCTCCTCCTCCTGGCCTGAACCAGCCTCTCATAGTCAAGATAGACCCACCTCAAAACAGTGATGAAAAGCAAAGTTAATGATAAATGTAAATTCTTTTTCTGTGTATTTTAAAGGCCGTGCCTCTGTTTGAGGAATACAGTGCTAGTGATTCTGATCTGTATAGTCCTATCTTTTTACAGTATGTAGGTTCAGTTAGAAGCTGGATCACCATCTAAGATATTTGCTATCGAAGTGTAGCTTTCAATCTGTCAAGTGGGGATTTGATAATTATTGAAGAATCAATTAAATTACTATCTTTCAATCAATCATGCTTGTCGCCTTGTCTCATTTTCACTAATATGGTTTACATAGGCCAATATTGACCAAGAAAGCAACAGTTTAATGTTTGGGATTTCATAGAATCCAGGGCATTTCTGCAGGAGTTAGCAAACAATATTTTCAGATTGGGCAGAATTCTCCTTGGTGCTGGATTTACGCGGTTGCTAGATCTGGCCACCCCTATGATCATTTAAAATACAAGGCACACCTTGCAAGGGCTTGGACATTGTGGCAGTAGGTGAATGGTAAACTCCATGGTTGGCAGATATGATTAACACCATGACTTGGATTATTTAGTCCCGGCATTCCTGGAGATGGTTAATATCATGGTTGGAGACTCTGAATGTCTTTGCACCAACTTGTGTTGTAATTTACCGGTCGGCCTAAAGTGGAAGCTGTGGTCCCCAATACTGGACTCTCTGAATAGGCACAACTTGCCAATATCAAAATTGGACCTGTGATTCAGGGGTAGAAAAGTTTGTTCAAAACTTGAACAGGAGGAAATCGAAAGTGATTCTAATGATGAAAGTTGAAGCAATATCATATGGAGCCTCATAACAACTGCAAGTGCCCTGTGGGAACCATTGGCTACTTTGTTTCACTTTCTCGAACAAACAAAGAGAAAAGCCAGATGCCGGCTTTTTTTTTTCAAGTTTTTGTTGCCACGTTCTATCTTTGCTAATTACTAATTGTCTTCAACCCCGGCTCCTTGGGTCCAACCATTTCCATAGTGAAAGTATCAACATCCTTAATCAAGTGACCACTGTATTTGGTTCTAACATACCCACATTGTGACCTGTGTCAACAACCATTTGATCGAATGACTGTACTATAGGATCATTCAATCCAACAGGCGTGGACATCTCAGTGCTAACTCGTTAGATACCAACAGTTTCAAATTCTGTATATGATCCACGTGCCCTCATACCCTGTCAGCGTGGAGACAATAGCCTGCCTTTGGAGGACCCACATCTCTATTATCACAGCCATCTATATAGACTTTCAGCTTCAAGGACATAAACCGCACAGCACCAATTAGCCGAATAAGCTTGGTAGAATGAATATTGCTTCCAAGTTTAAGGCGAGGAAACATACTGAGTCCTTCAGAGGAAAAATGCTCGGGTTCAGCATTTTTCCTCTCAGAGGCTGCATTAATGGATGCCGTGATCCCACTGAGATATCAGGATTCGGTGCCAGGATCTGTAACCTGAGCGACAGGCCAATTGAATTGCAAGTAAGGGTGGGATCAATTCTGAAAAAGGTTCATACATTGAAGCCAGGTACTTCAAAAAGGCTAAAATGCAAGAGCATATACAAAGCCTACATGCCTGGTCGGGTTGGCAGTGGAGGTATGAAGAGCTTGTTATATTACCATGACGAGGCATGCCAGCCTTATATTTGGGTGCATGACACCGGAGGTGATTTTACCAGGATGGTTAGACAACAGTACATTAGTCTCGAAGACCTGAGGAATTATGCTGAGATCAGAATCTTCAGAGATCATCAAAGAGGCTGCATATCAGTCCGCAAGAAACCTAGGACTGATTTTTGCTGACCCTTCACTGACTTTAACTTAATTGGTACTCTTGTTTTTGTGCGATTGATTATGTGAAAATCAAGTTGATTTGCTTGTCTTCCCTTTTTGCTTTTGTTTTCCCCCTGCCCTTGTGATCCTTTCCAAATCTCTCACTGTGCCCATTTGAAGATTTCAGATATTGTATTGTCAATTATATTAATAAAGAATGAGAGTAGTATAGCACGTAGATCTTGCTGCGTTAATTGATTCTGCTCCAATATTTGCTGATGATACTTTGATGCTCCAGTTTGATGTCTGAGGATGAAAAGATATAAACAGAAAAAAGGGAAGAAAACAAGCTAAAAATCAGTGAAGCAAAACCGGTGAGATGTCCTATCATATAACCAACAGCTTAGCTTGACATTGAACTGGAATTGGAACTGTTGAGATGATAGTTCTGCCATGGATTTAGTTTATGACGGACGTCTTCTCACATATAGCAGGGTTGCACATGTACATAATATATAGGCCAAAGTCTACCGAAGAACCGTTCAAGGAAGAGTTTGCAACAAAAAAGCAGATGCTCCTATTGCGTTTCTTACACTGCAATACTTTCCATCAAAAACTGTGTTTTAGGTAGAGAGAAATGACAGAGCCAAAACTTTGTGATTATTGGAGATATTTGATTTCTATCTTCTGCACTCCAGCTAGCATAAGAACAAAATCTGATACCTAAAGGAAAAGACACAAGAATAGAACTGGTACTCTCGTTAACAAGAGAATATATCTGGGCTTTCTTCTATCGGAAGTCAAACACTATTGCACGCTTGGGCACATTGGTTTTGAAGGTAGTTTCATATTTGGTTGAGCCTCTCATTTGCCTACATGCCAGCGATTGATAACCATGCTTATTTCTCTGGTTTCATGCCCATTTACTCCCGGATATTTAGTGGAAAATCCCCTACAATTTTGGGTGTCGATGGGAAATGATAGCCCTCGATCGTTAAGTGGTAAAGAGAGAACTGGTGGCACATGATAGCACCATTGACCCGAGTTGGCGGGCAGCGTTGCTTAGGAATCAAGTCATTGCCCTCTTTTTTTTTTTCCTTCTCTTTTTTTTCTCTCTTTTGGCATGATGAACTGCATTATCATTTTGTTTCCCAATCATATTGACGCCATTTGATCGTAAACCCATGAATAAGGGGTTGACTTTTTTTTGGTCTCCAAATCCATCTCCATTTTGTAGCATTCAGGGTAGTGGGAGAATTTTTAAACTTTCGTCAGGGTTTTAATGTGAGGTTTTGGTGGGAAAAATAACTTGGTTAAAAAAAACAAAAAAAAAAAAAAAACCATGACAGAACAGAGTAGTCAAATCACACTCCTAAACACCCTGTCACACCTAAACAGCAAAAGATACTCCAAACAAGAACACAGCTTGCAAAACATACACAGTCTCCAAACAAGAACACAGCTTTTCTACATCTCTCTCTCTCTCTGACCTCCATAATGGGAAATTCATGGAGTGGCAATAGCAGAAGAAGGCACAGCACTTACTGCCATAATCCTCCTCCACTGCAACCACCCCCACCGCCTTACTATTACTCCACAGAGCCTCTCGCCCTTCCTCTTCCTCCTCCTCCTCCTCTTCCACCCCAGAGCTATTTCACCACAACAACATCAACAACAAACCCAACACCATCTTATCATCCACCCCATCATCCGCATCACACTCACAACCCACCACCTCCTCCAATTCACTCACACTACTGCTATGCAAATCATCACTTGATGGGCAGATTCCATTACTACCAGTCTTATTACGATGGCAGCCAGGCGGCTAACGGCTGGCCTGCAATTAGGCCTGATGTGGGCCTCCCGCAGCCAATTCAGGCTGCCCCTTATGTTGAACACCGGAATGCCAAGAAGGTCAGGAATGATGTGAATGTTCACAAGGACACGTTGAGGGTTGAAGTTGATGAGCAGAACCCTGAAAATCACTTAGTTTCTTTTGTTTTTGATGCCTTGTTCGATGGGAGGTTAGTGGACAATTCAGTTTTGTTTCTGATTGTTGATTGGTGAATTGGGTTTTCGCTATGCAGGTGATTTTTGCTTTTGGTGTTTTGATATGTTTCGTGCTTTGCCAAATGGACCTCTATGTTTGGTTGTAGAAATAAAGTTAAGATCTTGATTTCTTTTTTTCCAAAAAAAAAAAGAGAAGAAAAAAACCAATTGCCATTAACTGAGTTCTGAAAGCTGCATAGCTTTGGCTGAATATGCTTAATGAATGTCTTATATCTGAGTTAAAATGTTATGGCTTGTAACCATCAAAGGATCATTATGTAGATAAGCAGTTTCATAGATATAATCAATTGAATGGACTGTTATGAGAACTGTCTGTGTTGAAATCTTCTCAAATTGGTAATTATGCTGTGAATTTTCAATTACAAGTGCTGCCTTGGTTGATGCTTCAAGTAGATATGTAGGTTGATGGAGGCCAGAACCCCTAATATGCATGCTAAGCATTTCACCTATTTGGGGCTTGAGCTTGTGGAAGCAAAGAGTGCTTGGGGGACAGAGATTAGAATTGTGCAGCTTGACCATAGGTCCATAGGACCATAACATATATTGTGAACTCATTAACCTCTTTGCCTGGGTGATGATTGGTTGTGGGTGGGGCTGGATGCAGATTGTGAACTGGAGTAGCTTATTCTGATAATACTGCAGACTATTTTATTCCTAATATTGGCAAATCCCTATGTGTAACTTGTGTTACCTGTTGCAAGCTGAAAAGAGTGTATTAGTCAGCCTCAAGTAACATTAGAAAACGAAGAATGTTTGACAAAAGATACCAATTGTTGCAGAATGCGTGCATTAAGGAAGTCTGATAACCGAGATAACTAGCATTTAAAAATGTTGGTAACAATAGTTAAGCTGTTTGACACAAACTGAATGAATCTTCTACGGAGTCATTCTTGTTTCAGGTTTTCATTAAATGATCTTAAGTAGCTAATGTTTCAATTTCATCCATAAGTATAACAAATTATTGATTGTCATTGTAAAGAAAGAAAGGTGTTTTTAAGATAGTTTTCCAATGCGAAATTACTGTTCAATGAGCCCAACAGGTTTGAGTAGAAATGAATTGTGATTCATCTGAAGCTACTATAATTAAAAGGAAGCGAGATTTTTAGTATCACTAACCAACAAGAGTTTATTTTGTGTGGGAGCTTTGTTGTGTCATCATGTTAATTTGAAACAGCCTGTTTTCATCAATATATGTGGATTTCCCTTTGACTATTTCACCACAATAGGCTGAATGTGTATGCTGAATTTAATGGACAATTACCCCATTTGTATTTGATGGTCTAATGGTTGGATGGATGCATGTGTAGATATATAATTCACATATACTTAAATTATTTAAGCAGATGAGCTGCATAACTTGCCAAGTCTGGCTAATGTCACATGGGCACTTCTGGTCTAACTCTGTGACACTAAGCTAACAAAAGACCCAAGTGTGGCATATGTCTTCTATGTTGACACTTTGTTGAACCTTCTGTTATGCTAGATAATGTAATAGAACAATCTGAATCTAGGAGCTGCAGATTTGAGGCAGGAAAAGCAGATTTTTGTGAGAAAAATGCACTTTGAAAAAAGGTCAGAGTTGATAATAGCATAGCTTGTCTACACTTGTCTCTCCTGTCAATTAAAATGTCCAAATATGAATAAGTAACTGAAACATGAAAACAGCCTTATAGCGTTCCTGCATTGGTTTGGAATTCCAAAATCGCATAACTAACACAAGAAACTATAGTAATCAATGAAAAGTTGCATGCCCGTGTACACTTTAGGCTTTTATTTGTATTCCCTTCAAAAGACACTAATCAGTCCTCTGGACAATTTTCCAAGCATCTTGAAATTTCTTTATATGACTGATGATTTTTGTTTCATCTTGAAAAACAGCATTACAATTTTCTACTTTGCCAAGGAGGAGTCCAGCTGCAGGTTTATCCCTTTATTTCCTGAAGCCCATTTGCCTATTAAGATCTCCTTTCAGAAAGGTCTTGGCCAGAAATTTCGTCAGCCTTCAGGAACAGGCATTGACTTTGGTTTCTTTGAGTTGGCTCATCTCTCAAAGCCATCACCAGGGGAAGATGTTTTTCCACTTGTAATAGTTGCTGAAACATGCTCATCTGCTGATTTGGGAGATGAACACATCGATGCTTCTGTGTCCACTGCATCTGGTCACATGCAGATTTCACAAGCTGTGCTGAAGAAGAAAGGTGGAGACACTTTCTCAGTAAGAGTGATAAGGCAGATTTTGTGGGTTGACGGGGTTCGATATGAGCTGCGTGAGATATATGGAATAGGGAGCTCAGCAGCTGAATGCATCGGTGAAAATGACCCAGGGAAGGAGTGTGTGATCTGCATGACTGAACCTAAGGATACGGCTGTTCTACCTTGCCGACATATGGTGAGAATCTATCTTCGTATTATCACCTACATGTGACAGTAATGCTCACCATCAAAGGGTACAGAAAATATGATGCTGCTGCATGCATGTGTAGCAATGAAATTTTGTTGTTAAGAGTATCTCCAGAAAGGTGAGGCTTTTATGCTTGGATTTCGCAAGATATGTTTTAGAGTCCACGCATGGGACCAGAAAGTTCTGATGAGTTGATTGCATTGATCAGATGCTCCCTCCCCCCCTCCCCCTCCCAATGACGCAAATTTGTGTGCCTGTGCACCGAGGCACACATTCCTCAGTTCTGGTGGGTTTTTAGGGGCCATTGGGAATGGTGTTGACCAATCTAGTCCAGACAACTCCAATACCTATGGGATATATTGCTGTAAAATCTCAAGCGAGAAGGAAAGTATATTGATTCTTGCCAAGGTTTTAAATTACGTCAGAGAGAATGGTGACTGGACAGAGAATTGTGGTTACCACTTTATTCTCTCTCTCTCTCTCTCTCTCTCGCTCTGTGTTCTAAATTTTTTTGTTTTCTCTTTTGTATTGTTTCAGTGTATGTGCAGTGAATGCGCAAAAGCTTTGAGGCTTCAATCCAATAAGTGCCCCATTTGCCGTCAACCAATTGAGGAACTTATAGAGATCAAGATAAACCATGCTGATAGACGACAGGCCATTCGCTTCATTTCTCCAATTCAAACTTACGGTACGACCATTAGCTTTCTGTCTCTGGTTTTATCGTATCATTGCTTTATTGGTGTCAGGGCTAAATTATTTTGTATATTTTGATCCATTAATCTCCTTTTTAAGCTTCTTGTGAGTCTGTACCCCAAGGATTTAACTAACAAATAGCCTTTATGTGCGTGTATAATACGCTAATAGTAGTGCCTTCCTTGTGGATGATCAATTACGGAGTTAAAAGTAAGCGGGGTTATAAGACGACTGGACTACATTAGACGTATTAGATGTATGGGACTAGCCAACTAGAGGCCAAGAAGGAATATTTGCAATAGAAACTAGCATTAAAAGGGACAAACTGGGACGCTTGTATGTAC
This sequence comes from Bruguiera parviflora, assembly GCA_019804595.1. NCBI lineage: Eukaryota > Viridiplantae > Streptophyta > Magnoliopsida > Malpighiales > Rhizophoraceae > Bruguiera > Bruguiera parviflora. The sequence goes on from CM034046.1 coordinate 3,394,582, forward strand.
TTTGACAACTTGAATGGATGTTTCCTTCATATAGGTGAAAATACAAGTGTGTAGGCAACGATGCTAATCATTCTTTGTCCAAGCAATTGCGTGCCAGCGAAGGATGTAGTAGGTAGCAGAGTTTCCTATAAAATCGATTGATCATATATGTACATCTCTTCTACTAGCCGTGCTGGGTTGAGCATGCTCGACTGTAATTTTGTTTTCGATGCCGTGTAATTCTTTATGGCTTTCTTCTTTGATGGGGCTTTGTGGTTTTGGAAGAAATGGGTTATCCGTCTTATGCGTCTGACCACTCCTTGATGATTAGGTATCCTGCTCACCAAAAACTGTCCATTATGAATAGCACCGTCTTTGAGAGCTCATTTTTATGATGTCTTCTTGTTTCCTTGTATTGCCTCGGTGGGTCTGGCGGCCGTTGTCCACAAAATATCCAATCTCCCATTATCAAACTTCACTTTATGGTATTCCAGCTTCCGGATGATCTCCAACTCCGTGTTATTCGATTCAGTGATTGAAAACTTTCACTACTCCATGCCATATGACCCTCTCAGCTTTCTCAGGCCAACTGAGGGGGTGATTTGTTGTTGGATGAGAAGTTTCAACATTAGCAACTCGCGGGAAGATTTTTCCGTGGGATGAATGAGGAATATTTTCGATGACGCCTTCGGTTAAAACGTCTGAAGATGGCAAATGATGAAACAGGAAAATACGCCAACATGCCAAAGCCTTGTGCAGGAGAACCCAAAAAGGTGAAAATAAAAGTGACGGGCTAGACCCCAGGACAAGCAAATCCTTATCAGCTTCACATGGCCACACTGCTACGGAAGCTGTTGAATTTTGGCAGGGAAACTCCATGTGCAAACTTATGTCAAGGCTTGCAGGTTTCCATTCATACGAGTCAAAACTGCCAAGCATCTCCACCTTTATTGCCGTGCAAACTGCAGATACGGAGGAGCTAGGAACTGTCACAGAATGCATAGGTGTCATGTGGTAATAATGCAATCTAAGATCCAAATAAATGTCCTTCCTCTACGATTCATCAATCACCATCCACGGGCCATGTGGGTGCTCATGCGATGACCTCAACATAAATGGCAACGGCTAGGCATGGTTTGCCCAGGTGGTTCCTCTACCAAATAAACAGACAAAAAGAAAGCAAAATCGAACGCAGAAACGTGTATGGCCTGGCCTTTTTTTTTATCTACACTGATATTCATGTGCACATGAAACAGTATACTTCCCTGTGTCCGAGCCTAAAACAAATAGCAGCAACTCTTTGCATAAATTTGCTCAGAAAAGCCATTCGGTTATGGTCATTTGTCTCCATTGGGAAAATACCTTTTTAGACGTAAAGTTTGTGACATCTTGTGACGAGGAGGAAAATTAGAGAGGACAGAGAGAGAGAGAGAGAGAGAGAGAGAGAGAGAGAGATGGAAAAGGAGGGCAAAAATAAAGGGGCGAAAGTTACCAGGCTGGTTTCATCACTTGTTAAGACTTTTTTAAGAAAGACAGCAATAATTTGCGTCGAAAAAGAAGCCTTGAAGCTTAACAGAAAATAGGGCTACAGACGTGATTTGATGTTCAATTTTGGGTCTAGTCTGGAGTACCTTTATTTACCTAACTGGTTATTAAAAGTAACGCATGATTCTTGAGCCAAAACAACAAACAAAAAAAAAGTAACACACGATTAAACCAAATTAAAGCAAGAAGTTCCCACTATTAGTTATATTTACAGCTTGTGTTACATGATCTTAAGGCCACTTTTCTCGGTGAAGAAGGTCCTCTACTCATGCCTAGGTACTGTTCTTTCATTCCTCATGGAAAATCAATCTGTATGCTTTAGTTCAAAGAGATTAAAATACCCTGTCATTTTCTTTTATCTGTTTTTCTATGAACTACAAAAGTAATCCTCTTTCATGCTGAACCAATTTCTAGTCCTATTAGGTAACTCTTTCCTTAATATATATATATATATATATATATATGCATATGCCATTGTGTATAATTTCTTATATTTATGAAATACCCAGATGAACAAATCCATACTCAGTTTAATTTATTGCGTAAGGATAAGTTTTGTTAGTGTATTTAACATATAAACATATGCAATGATTTGGTTAAGTTAATGATTTGTTAGTTAGAGTAATGTTGCGAAATTTTAATGGGAGAAATGTAATATGAAAATTGAGACTTATAGCTTTGCAGAACATGTTAAGTTCTCGTGAGATGTTTGTGTGGCGAATTGTACCTTTGCTGGGCTTAGGAAACTAGCCTTCAAAACGCGAATATTTCTATTCTTGACAAACGATTGTTAAGGTTGTAAGTTGTGTCGAAAGCCCTAGGTTCAATTTGTTCAACTCGAAATTGAGTTGAATTTTGATAATTTCCGTTAACCAGTTTAATTAACCATCCATATGGAACTGGGTAAATGACCAAATGGCCATTTGACAGGGCACAGTGTTCAAAGCCATATTCCTCTTTTTTGCATTAATATCAAATTTTTTAATTTTTTTAAAAAAATCATTATACTGTAAATTATATAATAATTTTTTAAAAAAAACTATAAATTTTGCAACCCCCCTCATCCCAAAATTAAAGCACAAAACCTCTAAATATAAGTTTTAAGTAGCTATTAGGTGAGGAAGAAAAGGGCCTTCAAAGTTTGCTTACAAGCTACAAATTACGAGTCATTCTTAGCATACATAAACCACATTCATTTTTTCCATTAGGATCAGGATTTTCATGGGTAATTTTCCTCGTTCCTGTTTCCTGAGCAGTGGTTTGGGACGTTAGACGCATGACTCATGAATGCCGATGGATTATGTTTCTCAAATTGCCTAGTTTCATCTATGTTTTAATTGGGTTTCGTTTTTTTGGTTATTATAATGACCATATTTTGTAAAATAAGTGGGGAATATGATCTAAGAGACCACGAAATGGTTCAATTCAAAATTAATGCTATAATATGGGTGAATCCAAAATGTGTTTATTTTAAATACATTGATTTTTATTCTCTATGTGTATCAAAAAAATATGTATTTTTAATCTCCATCACGTGTATTCGCAAACTAAGGTTTAAATTTTAAGATTACAAGAAGCATGTCTGAAAAAAAGAAAGAAAAAAAAAAAAAAAGAGGATCCAAGAAAAATTGATTGCGACCATAGTACTAAAAAAAGAAAACACATATTAATTAAAATCAGATACGTCCGCTACCATCAGATTGGGTTGCGTGCAATGCAATACTTCAAGTAAATAATAAAAATACAAACAAAAAAAAAAAAGAAAGAAGAAGAAGCTATAATTATTAGTGTTGTCACTGGTGCCGATAAGGGACAAGTAAATAATAGACAGGAAAAGCAAGATATAATCATATCAATTAAGGGATTCAGTCTGAACAAGAGAAGACTCAAAACTGAAGCAAAAATAATAGATGATCGATGTTTGGGACCACACGGGATGCATAATTTGCCTACACTACACTCGACTATTTATTTATTTATTTAACATTTTGGCAGTTACAGGATAGAAATAAATGTAAATAAAAAAATAAAATCAATATATTATTCATTAGACACAATTAATTATACAACACAAGGAATATTTTGTATTGTAAGAATAAAATTTAGTATTAAATAATAATACTAATAATAATAATAATAAAGAGATATAAAAATAAAATAAAATTTTAAGATAAATTTATATAAAATTAAATATTATTATAAAATATTAAATATGATTATAGATAACATAAATTATATTATATTTATTTGTATGTATTTACGTAGAGAGGTCCTGAGTGTAGAGACTAGGGAGGATACCTCATTGAATGCAAATATTTAAAGCAGAAAACAATGGGGGGGACGAGAATTCTGACAGGAGACAGTAGTTCATTCCCATCTGATGATGCCCCATTTATTAGTCAGTAACCCACTCCACACTCTTCTGCTCTCTCTCTCTCTCTCTCTCTCTCTCTCTCCAGCTCATGTTACGGAAAAAGTAAAGAAAAGCCAAGCCACTCTAGAAGCCAAGCCAAAATTGCTTGAGAGAACGAGAATGGCTTTCTTCCTGTAGGCATGGTAATTGGAGTTGAACAGTGAAGAAAGGAAGATTGTGTGTGGGTTTACAATCGTGATATAAAACCAATAAATAAAAGGCCCACCCCACTCCCTCCCCACCAAAAGAAGAGTGAAAGGCCTTCCATCCAGTCTGCTCTGCTTCGTTCTCAACTCTCCCCCCCCCTCTCTCTCCCTCGCTCCTCGAAATAGAGGAAATTAGAGTCCAGAGAAGTTTTCTGTGAAACTCTCTCTCTTTGTCTCACTCTCTCACACACACACATTGCCTGCATGCAAGATTCAAGACTAAGCCTTTTTGTTGTGCCTTTAACTTTCTGTGCTCAGTGACCGAGACCAAGTTGTTTTCTCTGATAATTTTTCTGTGTTTACTTCCGAAAGAACCCAAAAGAAGGAACAGAGGAAAGCCCATTGTGGACTTCTTGTAACTTACTTTCGCCTCTGTTTCTCAGATCTGTTAAGTCACCTTTTCTTTTTTTATCTGTCTACTGTTTTCAGTATTGGACCTTTTGTGTTTGTTCCGTTTGATTTGGAAGGTATGAGTAAAGAAGAGTTCTTGAAGATCCAGGTATGTCAATTCTTTCATTTGTTGATTTGCCCATTTTTTGTGTTTTCTTTAACTTCGTTGCTTCATTTGAACTTTTACTCTCTTGCTATTAATTATTCAATTAGTTAATTAATTTGGTGTGAATGTCACTGTGTCTGTCCGTTTCTTTCAAGCTTCACTTTTTTGAAATGGTATCTCTCTGGGCTCAAGTTTGTGTCTTGTGGGTTGCTTGTGCATGCAGACTTGTGTGCTCAAAGTGAACATACACTGTGATGGATGTAAGCAGAAAGTGAAGAAAATCTTGCAGAAAATTGATGGTATCACTTCCTATTTCTTAATCCTCTTTTTGCTTTTTCCTAAGGCTAATAATTGTGTGTTAAAAAAAAAAAAAAAAACCTCAATTATTGGTCCAATTTGGCCAGGAGTTTTTACTACCAGCGTAGATGCAGAGCAAGGGAAGGTCACAGTTTCAGGAAATGTAGACCCGGCTGTGCTCATCAAGAAGCTTGCAAAATCAGGGAAACATGCTGAGCTCTGGGGTGCACAGAAGGCCAACAATAACCAGAACCATCTGGCTAACCAGCTGAAGAACGTGCAAATTGACAATGGCAAAGGTGGTGGCAACAACAAAGGCCAAAAGGGTAACAACAACAACCACAACCAGCCCAAAGGAGGTCAACCAAACCAGCTACAACAGAACCCCCAGCTGCAGCTGCAACTTCAACAGCTTCAACAAATGAAAGGACTGCAAGATCTGCAACTTCCCCAATTCAAAGACTTTAAAATGCCTATCCAGCCGCAGAATCAGAACCAGAAGGCTGTAAAGTTTTCTGTCCCTGATGATGAGGACTTGACTGATGATGAATTTGACGAATTTGATGATGAAGATTATGATTATGATGATGATGAGTTGGACGATGAGTTGGATGCCCCTCATCCACTTAATAAGGTGAAACCACCCATCATGGCTAATGGCCTTCACGGCCTTAATAATATGATGATGAACGGCATGCATCCCCAGGCCATGAATGCCCAAAAGGGTGCACAAAATGCTCCAGGTAACGGCAAAAAGGGTGGTGGAGGTGGCGGAAATGGTAACGGAGCTGTGCCTGTCCAGGTACCTATAGGCGGTGGAGAGGGTAAAAATGGAAACGGTGGAAAAAAAGGGGGCGGTGGAGGCGGCGGAGGCAATACAAATAATGGGGGAAACCAACATCAAGGTGGCAAGAATGGTGGTGGCAAGCCACAAGATGGCAAAAATGGCAACGGCCAAGGTGGCGGTGGCGGTAATAACATGAATATGAATGGGGGCAAGAAGGGGAATAACAGTGCCGGCGGTGCTGTGAATGATGGTTTTCACAACATGGGTGGACCCCATGGTAATATGGGCCAATTGGGTAACATGACTATTCCCATGGCCCAAATGGGTAACCTCCCTGCTGTTCAAGGTCTGCCAGCACCTGCCGTCAATGGTGGCGGTGGCGGTGGTGGTGGTGCCGCCGCCGCCGGCGGTGCTCCCAATGGATACTTTCAAGGAGCTGGGCCGGATCTTATGCCGGGTCATCCATATCAAGCTCAGCAACAACAGTACTTGGCGGCAATGATGAACCAACAGAGAGCAATGGGTAATGAGAGGTTCCAGCCCATGATGTATGCAAGGCCCCCACCAGCAGTCAATTACATGCCCCAGTATCCTTACCCATATGGCCAATACCCACATGGCCAATACCCATATCCCCACCCGTATGGATCTGACCCGTATTCCAACTACTTCAGCGATGAGAACCCGTCAAGTTGCAACGTTATGTGAAGTTATGCGTGCAATAGTGAGGCTGCTGCCGTGGGTTAGTTTTGCATAAGGTCTTGTGGTGGTTCGGTTATGAGTTCAAGGGAGAACTAGGAGTTTGATGCCATAGTATACATGGAAGTGGGTTTTCTTTTAGTTTTAAATTTTCTCTTTAATTTTAAACTTTTTTTTGGGGGGGGGGATCCCAAGTTGAATTAGAGGTTTTAATTATCGTAGGGGCGTATTTATATAGATAATATGTTAAAAAGTCCCTAGGGGAGTAGCGGTCTCTCTTCGCCGGAGATGTTTATATCTGTTTATATGTTGCAAAACAAAAATAAATAACTTTGAACAAAAAAAAAAAGGAAGTGGGGGGTGCATCAATTTCCCATCTCGCTACCCGTTTCTTCCTCAAGCCCATTTATGTTCTTCCAAATTACTGTTGTTCTCGTGTGCTTCTTATCCCATTATCCTTGTGATAGTATCCTTTCCATTGTTTCGGTGGGTGATATCACATGCCTCTTGTCTTTGTGGGAGGTCCCGGAGTTGGGGTTGTTGGAGTGGTGGACCCACCGGCCGCCTCAGTAGTGAGTTTGGTCATGAGTGTCACGACCATACCTTAAATTATTTAACTAAACACCATTATGTTTGGACAAGTTATTGTTTACACATTCGCCGCTGGCCGTAAAAAACCGTATATAGGCTATAGAGGGTCCAACGTGGCATGCGCATTTGGATGAGTGAACGTGAATGCGCCCAAATAATCCATTGTCTTTGTTGTCCATATTGATACGGACATTTGATCCAATGGTAATTTAATATTGTGGTACATGCACTTGCAAAGATCCGGCGGAAGTGAGTCAATCGATTTTCTCTGGTGAAATACTCCCACTCAGCGAGTGAGATGGAGTGGCCTCACCGATATCTTAGTAACTATTGAAACAGACCGGAGAACATTATTTGACAAGGACAAGCTGCTTACTTAGCAATTGTTATATATATATATATATATATATATTTATTTATTTATTTATTTTTGACACGGACATAAAACAAACAGGGGGAAATCTAACCGCGTTGACGCCCTCATGGATATGAACCCTGGTGAAGGCTTTGTATAGTCCAATCAATAGAGAGAGAAACGGCATCAAAAGAACCAAAACATCTAAAGCCCCCGTCGTGGGTTGGATTTGTCATCGACAAGATGGTCACGATGTCTTCAAACAAAATTAAAAAATAATTTTTTTTATTTAATAAAAAAAAAAAAAGAAAAGAAAACGATGGGGTCATCGAAACTCAATACGTCTATCTAACGAGGGAGTGATGGATGCGGGGCCCGAACATCTCTCCGGGAAGTGCTTCCCTTGTTTTGCTGGACTTCCATTGCTCTTCTTCAGTCTTCCCTCTGGCCTACATACCCAGAAATAGTCCAAATGTATTTGGTTCCAAGATCACAAGAAAGAAGGAAGAAAAAATAAACTAATCCGCCCCCTCGATTGCGGAACTTTTGAGCGAGACCCATCTTTCACAAAATTAACTTTGACTTCAAAAGACTGCTTGTGATGTAACCCTGTGCGTGCTGCTTGCGCCAATTTGAACTGTTTGAACGGGCGCAGCAACAATTAATGCCCGTTGCTCGAGATCCAAAATTTGCCCGGGCATGTGTTTGGTCATGGGAGTGATTCAGAGCCCAGCCTTGGGTGGGAATTGGCACATAGCCTTGGTTGGTCTCTGTCAGTCTCTAATCATCTGCCAACCGACACGTGGTCGTGTGATTGTTAGATCTACGGTAAAGTTACTCGACTTCGAGAGCAACATGTTCTGTTCTGGTGACATTAAATAAAGGACATCGTCGTGATCTTGCCATCCAACCAATTGCTCTGCGACATCGGTTAATTCCAATCCGTTGTGTTCTGTGACTCCGAAGTAGACCCAGAGTTCCCTGTCGTTGTTTGGATTTAATTTTTCTCATGGAGATATCTATCGGTGGGGTCTTGTAAACTTTTAAATCCAACCAAGTTACGGATGAATACATTTTTTTTTATATTAATAAAAAGTATTATAAAAATATTAATCATTATTTTAATTAATTAATTAATTAATTAATTAATTACTTCTTCTTTTTTTTTTTTTTTAATAAAACGAATCCATCATTCTGAGGTAACATCGCCTAAAGTTACGAATAAATATTGACATATCAAAGTGCGTGAATGATGTCACACGGTGTTTTATTATTTAACTGACTAAAAGTTACGTGTGATCTCAATTACAGTTACACGCAAAGAACACAAGAAGCTCAAAGACAGAAGTTTTGCCATGGGGATGTCACTTGTTACGTAAAAACAACGGTATCTGTCTTTGTTTATTATTATTATTATTATTATTATATACATTGATATTCTTATAAATAAATTTTACAAATATTATTTTCACTAGTCGCAGCATACCACTCTAAATATAATTTTGGGACCAGTTAATATAATGACAAATTTTATTAATTTCACTAGTCGTAACTGTTTTTCGCTCATTTCTAGAAGTATGGAAATAATAAAGATAAAAATTTAAACTCATACCTCTTCTTGGTATAAAATTTATCTTAAGCAGGAGTCTGATGGCCCAGATGGCAAAAGCGCAATTTTTATCGCATTTATTTTGATTGATTTTGACCAACAGCACCACCACTGGCTCTGAACTTTAATGGGAGTCCCTTTCGTTGTCAATTATGTTAATTCTTTTTTCTTTTTTTTTTCTCTTGAAAAATATTTTCTATTATGTTAATTCTTTCCCACCCTACAAATTTGAATATGCACTTTTCGTTCTTGTCAGTATTTCATTATATCCAAGTAATAAAAAAAATGACAATCGATTTTCAGTCGTCAAAATTAAATTTTATATTTTATAATTTTTTTTTATAAAAAAAAACTGAATTCACTAATTTGTCTTTCCGTTGAATTCAAAGGCATCGAGTGGGGGGGAGGGCTACTGTAGTTTTTTTGGGGGGGGTCATGATTGTTCTCTATAAATTAAAATTAAATAAATCAAAACAGTAACTTTTTGTTTGCTAGCTAACGGAAATCAAAGGTTGCGCATGAGCAAGCATTTGACGGGAGGAGAAGCCATGTCGAAAGCTTCACGAAGGTGTGTGATAGAAGTGGGCGTCCCACCAATATCTATCCTATATTTCCCACTTGCAAAAGCCGAAGGGGTAAACGTGAAATTTCAAAGTTTCCAGTCTCAAATGCTCTGACATTGTTATCCAAGTCGAGCACTAATTAGCAGTGGGAGCACGCGAAGTCCCAGCACAAGGCTAATTATTTTGTCTCAAATATTCATGTCTCCCGCCGATCAAATTACGTCCCACCAGAGATTTTTTTTTGGGGGGGGGGGGGGCCAAAGGACAAATAGAAAGACAAAGCTGCGACCCATGGAATTTTGATCCGAAAACCTTTGGTTCGTATTACCGGTCGAGGGGATTTTCTGATTGGCAGAAATGCTACCCGTGACACAGACAATCATTAAAACAAAACTTACACGAAATCATAAATTAAACAGTCATTTATCAAGAATTAAATCAATTGCGCATGCATTGCCTAAATATACCAATTATAGGTTAAGGTCCCAATTCAACAATGGGTGGCTGTGTATTCAAGTGGGCCATCTATAAATACCAATTTTGTTTATGAAGACGGTCAGAACAGTTGGATTCACTGTATAGCTAGCCGTCTTGATTGCAGAGAGACCCGATTCCAAAGATGTTGAATTCTTTCACTTTGTCCAAATAGGATGTCTCCTCGCGGCGTTTCTATCAAATGCATGTGCCGCCTCGCATTTTGGGTTCCCTTTATTTTTATATTCGTGTGCTTATTTAATTAAAGTGCGTTTTACCTTCTTCTTTTATTAAGAAAAGAAAAAAAAAAAAAAGAAGAGGAATTTGGTACGGGTAAGATGAACTGTAAGTAAAGTTTGCCTTTCCCTACATGGAAATTTACTGAGTTATTTTGGTCGATAAATTGATTCCGACTAGAAAATAGAACTCGAAATCTTGAACTTTGGATGCAACTCCTCCGGTACGATTAAAGCGAAACTCATTGGCGTAAATTCACCGAGTTTGATTCTAAGAAAAAGTGAATGGTTCTACAGTTTTCAGATGTTTGCCACCAGATGGTGGGTAATCCCGCATGTCACGCACCCAAAGGCAAAATTGCTTAAAATGCATGCGCCGCCGTAATGTCATCTGACCAGCCACATTCCACAGGCCTAGTCGACAGGGTTGTATGTGTGCAATCAAAAGATTCAAACCAGAAAGCGATTGCCCATCTAGAAAACTGTGGTTTCCAAGTTGACGTCCCATCGCGTAATTAGCAAGCTATGGTGACCTAAATCTATCGTCATCTTCAAAAACGATTTAATTTCTGTGGCAAGCCCTGTGCTTGCATTTGCAAATTTTCGAATCACCGAATAATTTGGTCGCACAGTGATATAAACAACACTAGCTGTCTCTGGTCAATGTTAACTCAAAATTACGAGGACCTAATCTATGGCTACAACTAGCAAAGGCAGGACGTACTTGCACCACTTTTGAAGGCATCTAGGGTTTTCTTGTACGATCCACTCGTGGGCTTTTGGAGCATTGAAACATAGGACTTCACTCTCAACGACTAGGAGATGCCTAAACGTTTGACTCAAGGGGAAGTGCTTTTTTGACTTTTGCAAAGGCTTAATGTTGGTGCACGTCCGCTTCCTTTCCTTTCATAAATCCAGATAGCTGTGATTCTCGCCCTTGTGCTGGTTAAGTGCTTGACAATAAAAAGGTGCTTTGAGTGGGGCGTTGGGAACTTGGTAGGCCATTGCGCACCCGGGCTGGACAGCGTTCTTGTCAAAAAAAAAAAAAAAAAAACACTCCCAGTATTGATAGCTCTTTAGGATCCGAAATTTGATACATTGTTAACACATATCTAATAGATATATATATTTTTTCCTAAATTTTGATATATTATTTATTTAATAACTATACATTTTATGGTCAGTACTTTTTCAAAATTTTCTGTCAATTTTGAGCTACCAACTGCTCATAATTCGTGAAATGAACCTAAAAATCGCTGGCTAATGTGCATCACAGATTTGGGATTGACAATTATTGTGATCACTTTATTTGGTAAATTACCAGATATTGTCTAACATGAAAAGAATCAGAGCAATTGGGACATACGAAGTGAAATTTGACACTGAACTCCTATAGGTGACACTGTGGAGTTATTGAAAATCAGGGCTGTAAAAGCATATTATAAAGAATATTTTATCAAGGATCTCCCATTCCTATCTACTGTGGAACGCGGCTGCTACGATTGTTGGGGCACAGAGAGTTTGCATTACCGTACGCTTGGTTTTTATATTAATCAAACGTAAAACTTAATACCGCATATTTAATATAAGCAATTATTTTACATTTAACAACAAATAACAATTTAAAAAAAATGCTCACATCAATGAAAAAAATAATTAAAAAAACCTTATATTTTGGATTTATTTAATATATTCGCCCCTGACATGTATGAATGTAGCATTACATTATATCACCAATTATTCTGGCAGCGACATCCCGTCGTCGTAGTGAACCCCCCCCCATGTCTTCATGATTATGGCCTCCAGCGTCTTCTTGTCAGCCACCTGACAAGAGAATAGCTTGGATACTCGGCCAACTTCACGTGATTCAAAAGACAAAGCCACCATGGATACACAGATATCCCTTTCTTTGTTAGGTTAAAAGGATACTTAAAACAATAATCCAAGGATTCCTTTCTAATAACAGCTCGACTGATATTAAAGTATAATGTATTTTAATCCAATAACAATAAACACACTCGTATTTTTTAATATATTAAAAATATTTTTGTACTAAATGAAGTAGTGCACCTTAAGTCACATGTCATATCAGAGGTTTTGCTTATAAATTTGGATGAACAATTCTGCATTTTAAATCATAAATATTAACTTAATAGAATTTAGTAATTGATATTACTCTTAATATTTAAATGCAAGTTGCGTTCGCAGAATGATTCCTTCCGGCGGCCGTAGACTAATAAAATCCAAGAAAAAAAATCAAAGGGGGCAAAAGTCACAAAGCTGCGGATTATAAGTTGTCCATTTGATGACCCCCCCCTTTTTTTTATAAATTTCTACTTTTTATTTGTTTATTTATCTTTAACCATCACCGGACAAGTATTCATATTTGTTCGCGTGCCATAGGATTTCGAGAGATTGTATGTAAAACTGTGATTGTGGTTCGCTGTAGCTTAGGTATATAAAGATATATACTCTCCCGAAATAGTGACTTGCGTCACAATTCGTTGCATTAGTTTAAATTTAATTTTTTTAAATATTATTTGTAGCCTAGTAAATAATAACTTATATTGATAATATGATATTAAATTTTAAATTTATAAATACTAAAATTTAATGTAAAAATAATTTATTTAAATTTAATGATATTTATGTAATAATTTTTTTATAAAAATCTTATATTTATGATGAATTTTTTAAAAAATAAATTGAACAGAAATATTAATAAATAATTTTATTTTTAATTTATAAATAAAATAATTAAAATATTAAAATATACTTTTTATTTAATGGAATCATGTGTCCCTGACCCCAAGACCAAAAGGGTCAGCTGGCTCTGTACTCTGATGGAAAAAACATCGTGTTGGGTTCAGTAGACACAAATCACCGTTGGGATTTCACATATTATGGAAAGCAACGGGTTGTAATAATTTTGTTTTCAATTATTTGTACTTTTAAACCAAGTCCCTTGATTTTTGGTTTCATTCCCTGGGTAACGTAGCTTTTCAATTGTTATCTTATCGAGATGAAACACCCTCTTCTTCTTCTTTTTTTTTTCTTTTTTTATAATCCTTTCCTTCTTTTAATTAATTAGTTTTACATATTTGAGTATAGTCATGCAAAATTCTAGCGAATCTTATGTTGATATTTGATACAGTATCCTGTAGATAATTGCCGTTCAAAAAAAGTTATCTCTGTAGATAATCGTGACGATGATCAGTAGCAAGCCACTACCCACAAACTAACTTGAGGCACTATTAATTTGGTTAACTTGGAAAGTAGCTTTGAAATGCATAGCTAATGCAGTTCTAAAGTGTAGTACTTCACAGTGTTTTGCATTTTTTCAGCCAAAGGATAGGTCATACCAATCGTAAAAGTGCCCCATTACTTTCAGCAAAGTGCGCCGTCTCTTCCTGGACACCGATTGATGGCCTTGAAAACCAATTATATGAGATGAAATATCCAAATTGTTTACGGTAAAATAAATTACATTGTCAATATATTAAAGTTGGTATCACATATCACTTATTAACAAACAGAAAGTAATAAAAAAAAATTTAATTAATATAAAAAAAATTAAGTCATATCACCAAGAAGACGTTTTTCAATTTTATATCAACGAAGGTAGAGATATGTGTATGCGCTTTGAGTTCCGCAGATGTGGAAATAAAAGAAATTCATATTACTTTGGATTAGGTTTTCAAGTGAACCTTCGGGTCAATAATTAATGGCAATGTTCATACTTTTTATTTTCCGTCCGGTAAGTGCCATTGCTTGCAATTGCATTGCTCGCTTTTCCCCTCGTCTCCTTTCCTTTTTCCATAAGCCCTGTGGGCGTTAATAGTTAAAAGTCGCCTGGTTTTAAGGGGGCGTTGCAGGCGTTGTTGCTTGTTAGTCAAACATGATGAAAGACGTAGCCAAAAAGGTGTGTGTGTGCGTGTGTGTGTGTGTGTGTGTGTGAATGCGCTCAGTACTACCAAGAATGCAATTGAATCTTGAACTTTGTGCAAGGAGCACTTGTGCAGATTTTGTTCCGCCAGCAGCCAAATAATCTGACTTGGTGAGGCTTAATTTAATTCTCGGAGCAAGTTTTAAAGTCGCAAAGAGAAGAATTTTATCAGTACAGAACGGTGAAATGCAACAGAATCATCAAAGTCAAATGGAGGAATTCTAAGTTCAAAGCACACGGACCAAGGAATTAAGAGCAGTAAATCACATGGGGGCCATGTTTTTCCATTGTTTAAGACTGGCGCACCCTATCCCAGGACTCATGCACTGGCTACAGTCCATTTACGCTCTAATCTTGGATTTCGGTCACCGGTTTGCCAAAGCAATTTGGCTGTTGTGCAAAAAGCGTACCCTAACAATTTAATCAAGAGGATCGTACGGCACGATCTTTCAATTGAATGGTTCGGTTTGATCGATGACATTTACAAATGTTTGCACGAGATGGTTTCTTTTCTGTAAAAAAAAATATATAAATATATATATATATATTATTATTATTATTGTACTAGAAATATATTAATTATTATATTTATAAATTTAAATTAAAAACTAACCGATTTATATCTTAATTTAATTTTTTCACAAAAAAATAATAATAATAAAATCGCCGCTTAAGCATGAATGGAAACAAACGAGATTTCTCTACAATTAACTGCAATAATTTTTAAATATAAAATTTAACATTCATACTTTAACTAAATTATATGACCTATTTTAACTAAGACACCCGCATATTTTAATTTTTGAAGAGTAATATAGCGGGAATTCAAACTCGGATTTACTGTGTGTAAATGCGCTGGACAAATCATTCAAGTTACTATTATGAGTAATAAATAAAATGGCTTAGTAATACAAATATTCCCTTTGTTCCAAGAAAAAAAGAAAAAGGAAAAAAAAAAACTAATATTCTTGTGCATTAGGACGATGCCTCTGCTTCTGGTTTCAATTTTCCAAGGAATTGCTCGGTGCTCCACTCTGACACGGTGGTGGTATATCGGATTTTTTTTTTTTTTTTTTTTACATTGTTACATCCTCATTCTATAAGCAGACTGGGAATAATTAGTCAAGATAATGTTATTCCTTTGAATATTTTTGGACTCATCCGGGGATTTTGTCCTCGGTTCGGTGAATTGTGAACCTTTCCAACACATACAGGCCATAGAGGACCAAATTAAACTATTTCACGAATTTTCTTGGAATTGTGCAAATTGGCATAGTCCTGGGGTACAGTTCGACAATTAAATTAAGCTTCTACTTTCACTTTTACCCCTAAATGTTGACAATCATTATAAGCTTCGAAACTCGAACTGGTGGTGGCACTTTACTTAAATTTATTAGATTTCCCACCGTTAATGTTAGCCAAAAGTGACACGTTTCATGTGAAGTACACTATATGTGTTGACGAATGCATGGAAGCGAGAGAAAATAAGGGGACAAAATTGCTTGACATTCAATAAAAATCCCGCACAAATTTTTGGTTTAATGATGACGCGAATCCATGGAGTAATAGGGGGTTATGTATTCCCCAAAATGAAAAAGTTCAACGAAACGTTCCGATCATGTCTTCCATTAGGTTCTTTAGGAGAATAGAAAAGCAGTGTTGTAAATGTTATTGCATCGAGCCACGTTACATCGTTTCGCAATCAAACTGCGCTTCCGGCGGACTTTATGTCGAACTTCACACATCAGTTGATGACGGAGATTCCAACGTTACGTTTCCTGCTATACATATTAGGGTCTCCGAAGTGAAAAAAAAAAAAAAACAAAATCCCCCAAGTCCCAATGATAAAAAGAAGTGGACTAAAAGACCTTGTTATGTTTTCAATGATCAATATCCTCGAATCTTGACCCTTCTGAATCCAATGTTTGGCTTCAACTGGTTTGGGTTGGAGCCAAGAAGAGACTTTCTGTAGGTCACCCAATCGCCTCCAACTCAAGAGGTTCTCATACAAGTTGGTCACATTAAATTTTCGTCATTAAATGCAACTCAACGATTAAATTGTAATACATGCCTTAATTATTTGTATTTTTCTTCTCTTTAAGAAAAGGAAAACATTTTGTTAACCCATCTACTATTTAATTTACTTTACTGAAGCAACTTTTGGTAAAGGGGCCGACACCGTCCCCTCAATCCATGGAAATATGCCCTGGAAAAACGATTCGGTGCTTGCTTCTAAGTGGCATATTCATATTCCCCCTAAATCTATAAGCCTATTCATTACACTAGAAAAGGAGTTCCTCACTGAATGCTAAGTTGTAACAACGTTAATTTATGGCAACACAGCAGCGTCACTTTTACCATTATGACTAGAAGTCCATTTACACCCATAAAATAAATAATAATAATAATAATAATAATAAATCATTCTGCATCCTTCTCTAGCAGATAAACAAGCTTGCTCTCGCTCGACGCTGCTGGGGGCGAGCTGTTTATAACCTAACCAATCAATTCAACCAGAATAAAATCCGACCAGGACTCGAACTCACCTGCATATTTAGGAAGTATGCGTAATTATCCAATATTGGAATTCAATAGCTTAAAGATTTTTTTTTTTATTATGTCAAAAAACTTAAGGCTCACGGTAATATTAAATATACATTTATAAAATTACCTCACTTACTTCTTTGACCGTGAGATTACCGTTTCTAACTCTTTTTTTTTTTTTAATTATAAAAAAGAGAGAGAGAGAGAGAGAGAGAGAGAGAGAGAGAGAAAAGAAAAGGGTATGCATGAGAGCTGAAACACCAAATTAACGTACGCGGATTGGACCGTGGTTATAGCGTTTACTTCCCAAAGAACATCATCAAGAAGGGCACCCAAAGAAGCAATTTGGGGGGAGGCAAAAGATTCGGTTGGCAGGGGCAAGGGCTCTAGTTATGTCACTTTGTGGAAAAGACATGGCCCTGATCGGGCAAATGGCAGCAGTGACTTTTTATTCTGTTTACGACTCAGATTTTTCACTCGGAAATATCTTATGAAAGATATTGCAAGTACACTTACGCATAATAAACCCCAAAAACCAAAAAGTGAAAATAAAAACAAAAAAGCCCACCTCCAGATTCTGCGGCACACCGGACGCTAGCCCCTGCTCTCTCTCTCTCTCTCTCTCTCTCTCTCTGCACGGACTTCCATCCATGTTCGTCTTTTCTTTCTCCGTCCTTTTTCTTGTTTTCTCGGGTTTCTTGCATTTTTATTTTCTTTTTAATCGTACTGTTTAAAATTTCAGTTGTCTCAATAATTGGCGAAGTGGCAACGTCAAGTTCCCCCCCCCCCCCTTTTTTTTTACGTCAAATGTTGACCTGATAGTATCCGAAGATTCCGATCGTTTCATCCATAGAGTGTGTTATACTCGCTATGCCACGAAATTCTTTTTTTTTTTTATGATAATATTATGATCTTATTTTCTGAATAATAATTTAAGTAGATCGATTTCATTAGTTATAGCGTGATAATAGGCTACATTTTTTTTTAATTGAATAGGATGTAGATATATATTATCTGTGTAATTATTTTTCATTAGTTTTGACTCCTCTCTGCATACAAATTTGAGAAGAAAAAATAATCGTGAAAATCAAATTCTCAGTTTCTGAAAGGTCAAAAAGAATTTGACGGTGGGTGCCAAAAATCAATATATACACGTGAATTAGCTTTTAAGTAAACAAGCATGGAATTTAAGCAGAACAAACAATAATAAGAGCAAGTATAGACTTTTAGTGCTATGTTCTTGATTCCGTAAAATTCCAAAAGAAATAGAAATTAAATAAGAGACCCCAACTTGTTTCTTTTAAATAAATAAATATATATATATATATATATATAATGAAATTCCCAATGATGAAAGAGTTAATAATAAAAAGAAAAAAGAATAACAAAAATGACATGGCCAAAAGATTTAAAAGGAAAAAAAAAAAAGGAGTTCCGAAGTCAAATATACAAGAAACCCAGAGGCGGAGAGGGCTTTATTAAAAATAAAATAATAATAATAATAATAAACCAAAAGTGATGGTCCAAAGACAAAGCTCACTGGAGCCGAGCGGAGCCGAGCCCCCAGGAGAAAATTACCCTTCTTCACCCAAACCCAAAGAATTAATAGAAACGGCAAAACGTAAGACCGTGAAACGGTAAATTAAAAAGTGGAGAGAGAGAGAGAGAGAGAGAGAGAGAGAGATAGAGAAATTAAAAAAAAAAGAAAAGAAAAAAGGGTGACGGAAGGTAAGTAACGGCGAGAATTGTCAGCTAGCCTGCAAGAAGGAGAGAGAGAGAGAGAGAGAGAGAGAGAGAGAGCGCGTTGGGAAGAGGCGACGGGAATCTTGTAAGATGTACGGTTGGATAATTGGATGGGACCCACCCCACAAAAAGCTCCACCCGCACCACGCCTCATTATTACAGGCCCTCCCCCACCCTCCCGCCTCTCCTGGGGTCCACCGTACTCCCATTTTAATATTTATTTGTACATATTACATACAGCATACGGATACAAACTATGTACGTACATAAAGGAAAATGGTGGGACCAGTTTTTAGTTTCCTCCGTACACGTGGCAAGTCACCATCCTTCGTGGTCAAAACATCCTGGGAGGCCCTCTCCCTATTCTTTGGACTCAAAAAAACTCTTAATTCAAAATGAACACTGTGTTTTATGATGAATTCCTTCGATATTATTTCTAATATATATATATATATATATATATTTATTTATTTATTTTAGTGCAGAATGTACTGAAAATTTTCAAGACTCACGAGTACTTAAAAATTTTCCAAGTTCGACTCCCTCGCTCTGTCACACAGACACACACACACACGCACACGCACACGCACACGCACACACACAGACACTCGCGTGTGTTGTTGACACGATGATTTATTCGGTATTAGGAGTCAAAAAAAGGAACAGTGAATTTGTCAATTTAGTTTCAAAATCAAAATTATTAGACCACAAATTTCAAGGGACCAATAAAGAATGAATTAATGTTAATCACTGCAAAGCAGGCAGGCCCCACCCCACCCCACTTAGACCCAGACGATGAGTAA
Organism: Bruguiera parviflora; assembly: GCA_019804595.1. Taxonomy (NCBI): domain Eukaryota; kingdom Viridiplantae; phylum Streptophyta; class Magnoliopsida; order Malpighiales; family Rhizophoraceae; genus Bruguiera; species Bruguiera parviflora. The sequence goes on from CM034046.1 coordinate 3,413,868, forward strand.
ACCAGTCGATAGGCTGCAACTTTGTTGACATTACGTACGAATTTGTCTTCGTAGATAAAAATATAAGATTCCCTGTGCTTCGCACGACGACGGGTCATACGTGGTCGGTCAAAAGCTCACTGTTTGGGGTTTGAATTTGCAACAGTGGTTCATCGCTTGGAGCAGCGAATCTCCGTCTGGGGGAGATGCCCAGATGCGGATGCAAAAGCCCTTTTCACATCCCTCGATAGGATATCTTCGGCTCACCTCTTCCCCCCCCCCCCAAAAACCCCCGGCTCTCTTTTCTTCTTTTTTACATTTTTTTATTTTTGATATTTTTATTATTATTGATCTCTAATAAAATTTATAAAAAAAAATTATAACAAGATGTAATTTTAAATCTTAAATTTATTTATTTATATTAAAATCAAATTTATTTGTTTTTAAATAATACATTTTTAGATAAAAAATTAAATAAAATTTTTAACAAGTAATTTTGAATATTATAAATATATTTATAAATTAATTTTTTTTTTCACTTATTCGATATATTTCTTGTTTCAAGTTCCCTCGTGTCCTTGTTGTCCATTAAAAATTTCAGATAAAATGTAGTGTTAAATTTTAAATTTCTTAACACTGAAAAAAATTTACTTAATCTAATAATTTTTAAGTGACGAGTTTTTTTTTTTTTTTATAGAGATATCAAATAAAAGTGTTAATAAATAATTCTTAGTTTTGGATTGTAAGCATAATCATAGAAATATTTGTAAATTATTTTCTTTACTTATTTAAACTATATATATATATATATATAAGTATAATGGTACAACATTAGTGTCGATAGATGTAAGTCGGCCAACATCGGTCAAAGCCTCGTGTGGACCCATTTCTTTGATTATTATGCTGGAAATGGCAGTTAAACGCGTCCTTGGGCCTTCACTCTCTACTTCTTAGGACCAGTAGTACATTGCTCAGTAACATCCCTTGCAGTCAGAATTGAAAATCCTCTAAAGCTTTGCTAAATCGTAAAGAGTAACAGAGTATGGATGCCTGATACCAAAAAGTGAATAAAAAAAAAAGAGAGAGAGAGAGAGAGATTAAGAAAAACTGTAGCGTGCTTGACTGAGAAAGGGTTGAATAATGTTTTGATTGAGGTGGGTTTTCGTCATTGAGCTGGCAAGTCATTTGTAGTGTATCTCTCCATGCGATGGCGGCCCATTGAGATTAATCTCATCCAGTACAAAATATAGACGAACATTTTCTACCCGGGAGCCCATGATCCACCAAAGCTCCGGTGAGGACCAAAGTTGTAAAAGCAACAGGCCGGGGTGGTCGAAAGAAGGCAAATATTTGACAGCCCAAGACATATAATGAGCGCCGGAACTTGGAGCGAATCAGGTCGGATACAATGAGCAGGTTTGGGGCTGAGCCCCCAGAAGATTGGATGCCGTAATAGAATGGAGGGTCCAGACAGCGACTATTTTTGTGAGATCTTACCGGATTTTGATCACCCCAACCCTTAAAAGATTTGTCTCCGTAGCGTTTAACCGCGGAGGATTGGATTGGATTGGATTGGATTGTTGGACATAAGGCATCTAAATGCCGTAAAAAGTCTTGCAATTTTCATAGTGTTTGTTGCTGCTGTGTACTTCTTGTCACCTTCTAGCTAGCTTCAATGAAATTTAGTCTATTCGGGCCGTGGATTTCAATTGCAATATGCTTGAAGCTTTTTCCGTCAACCTGTCTTGCTCGAGTGCCTAAATTTCTGAACTGCATACTAATAATGGCAGGAGCTTTTCGGGGTGCACTTTTGTGTTACGCTTTGTAATACCACCCTTCTATGCTTGTCACTCACTTACGGGGCACCCGCGAAGCCTCGCTATAAAAGTCAAGTAGAAACTTGAAAGTTAATTAGGACTCTTAAGCCACACCATGCTTACCAAAGTTTAATTTTAGACCCCACTCTACATAAACGGAGCAAATGGAGTGAGGATCCGCGTCAGTTTTCTCTCTCTCTCTCTCTCTCTCTCTCTCTTGATATATATTTTTTGGTGAAATATGTGGTGTGCAAATAAACAAAATAAATGTATAAACAACATATGATGTAAGTATAAATAATAACAATATATAAATATCACATTTTTTTTTTAAGTTATACACATATTTTTATAGTCCTCGTATACGTATTACTTAACTATACGAACATCACATTTAAGAAAAAATAAAAATAAAAATGAAAGACCTACATAATTAACGGAAAATGTAGATGGACGGGGAGAATCCCACGGGTGGATGAGGGGGGCCCACAAAAAAGAATGAAAAACATTTTTTAAAAAATAAACAGAATAATATTTCGTTGATTTGTTAATATTTAAAAAAAAAATAACAAATATTATTTCTTTTAAAACCCGTAATTGGCGCGTCCGGGATTCTGGATGGCAAATTTTACCATATGTCTTGGGGTTAAAATACGTAAACCCATCGGATGACTCACTTCTCTTGGTTGAAGTTGGGCAGTTCTAATCACTCATTCGATGTTGTTTTCTTTTTTCGGGTCAGAATGACTCGTTCAATGTTAACTAGAGAAATACCCTTATCTTGGAAGGCCCTGGCCGGATGACAAGTAGTACGTGGACTTTTTCCATCGGCGTGTTTGCTTGACCTTGCAAGGCCTGAGATTTGACGTCTTCCAGTTTGGCCACTTGGGCAACTGGAGCAAGCAACCACGGGAATTGACAAATGGTCAAAAATATGGCAGGCATCAGGACTCCCTACGTAAACCGTTTCTAGAACGCAAATATTTCATCACAAAGACAAAAAAAAAAAACGTGCACTTTCCAATGGCTTCTTATTCTCAGCTAAGTCTACTCTTCTACCCTTTGGTCTCTCTATCTCTCCTCCACACACTAGCCAGCCCAGCATCTTCAAAACCCAAAGCACTAATCCTCCCAGTCCCCAAAGATGCTGCCACTCTCCAATATGCAACTCATCTCAGTATAGGAACCCCATTTGTGCAAAAAACGCTTGTTGTGGGTCTTGGGGGCCAACATTTTTTGATGAAATGCAATGAGGATTATGAATCGTCCACCTTCAGACCAAGCCCATGTGGGCTCAGCTCCATGCTCCGTAGCTAAAGCCGATTGTGGTCCAAGGAATTGTAATCCCAAAAGCCCTGTAACGCCAAGGTGCCACAACAACACCTGCACTGTCTTGTCTGTCGAAGCTGTCTCTGGTAAACTTGATGTGGGAGAAATTTCCAGGGACAGAATAGCCATCCAAACCACAGACGGATCAAAATCAGGACCGCTCGTCACAATTCCTGACTTCATCTTCGCCTGTGCAAATGCCTGGAATATAACCAATCTTGCTAGTGGAACCAAAGGAATGGTTGGACTTGGAAGACCCCAAATTGCGCTACCAGAGCAGCTTTCCTCCGCATTCGGTGGAACCCTCAAGCGCAAAATCGCCATATGCTTGCCCTCCACTCCGAAATCCAATGGCCTCATTATCTTTGGTGACTCTCCTTACGTATTCTACCCTTATTACAATAAATCAAAGTCCATAGACGTAACCTCGAGGTTTAAGCACACCCGGCTCTACGTCAACACCATGTTCACCGGCTCATCCGTCGACATCCGAAGACCGCCGTCTCCGGAGTACTTTGTGAGGGTGACATCAATCTTGGTAAACAAAAAGGCCATCCCAATAAACCTTGAATTCCGTCAGAATGGTCGTGGGGGAACAAAATTATCCACAGTGGTTCCTTACACAACTCTCGAGAGCTCAATCTACCGGGTCCTTGTCAAGGCGTTTGACGAAGAGATGGCGTCCTGGAATGTCACCAAGGCGGCGCCTGTGGAGCCTTTCAAGGAATGTTATACCGTGGGAAACTCGGGCATGTCGCTACTTGGGCTCAGTGTTGCTCATATCACATCTGTGTTCGAGAACGATAAAAATGTGTACTGGCAAATGTTTGGGGCTAACACAGTGGTGGAGGTGAGCCGGATTGTGGTGTGTTTGGCGTTTTTGGATGGAGCCGAACGGCCAATTCCGACTACCTCTATAGTGATTGGGGCACACCAGTTGCAGGATAATCTTCTTCAGTTTGATCTGGATTCTTCTAGGATGTCTTTTACTTCCACACTTCTCCGGGAAGAAATTGAGTGCGCAAACTTCAAGTTCTAAATTTTCCGTTTACTTGTTAGAATTATTATGGTCGGCTTGATGCTGATTTATGCTTGGATTCATTCTGGCATACTTAATTATTTACCATTTAGCGTGGTAGGGACCTGTTAATGCTTGTTTATAATGTGATACAAAGGAATAATATACTATTCATATTATCTAATTTTGTCTTCTCCAAACTAAGTATCAATTTCATGGCTATGCTTTAAGGCATCAATAAAATCAGTTATGGCTGTCCCAACACAAAAGATAAAAAAAAAAGAAAAGGCTTTTGGATGTGTCGTTTTACGTTATGGAAAACTTTCGATGAGTAGACAATCCACTGTAAGATGTCACAGCAGGTCCGTGCTGTCACTTGTGAGAGTAAAACAGAAAATTGACTTCTCAGGCTATTCTCATCGAAATTTTTATTTTATTTTTTTAGTATAACTTATTTATAATTTTATATTATATAATAAATAATATATATATATATATATATATATAACACTTCAATTTCATTATCATAAAACAGAAGAATCACTTGTTATAAGTCAGAACAGAACAGAGAATCATGCGGGTCAGGGCAGATCAACTTGGACAAAAAACAGGGTAGCTTACTAGCTTGGATATGACTTACGAGTCATGGGCCTCATGCGGGATCAACGTGGCCACAAGAAGTCTATTTGCTATTCTTCCGAGCTCATATTTAAGGGTCTCCTCAGTGGGGTACTGGACCCTGCCTCCATAGCCAGATCTACCTAATGAGGACCATCTTGTTTATTTTTTTATTTTCTAAAGGAGTTTTGGAAAAAGTTGGGGCCCATGGCCGTCTAGCTCTTCGGCCCCCATCCTTTACCTTACATTTAATTGCTTGCTGCTAATATTTGATTGGATCAGGATCTTTGAGATAAATAACAAAACCCCACTCAACGCATAGGAGTAAAAATAAAATAAAATAAAGTAGTTAGTTCCCATAAGTGGTCCTGAAGAAGAGCTAAACACAAAACTTGGTGGGTCCAGATCAAACAACAAGAAGCTATCTTCCATCCGATACGGCCCCATCACCACCGCTTCTAAGATAGTCTTCCCTCCATCAACGGAGGCTCGGCGTGCCACGTTGCCTGTGACTTGCTTAATGGAATTAGTTCCAAATGCCGTCCAATCCTTGCCTGACTAGTTTCGAATCAACCTGAGGAACAAGCAAACCAACTCGGCTCCACCCCATTGCTTTCATCTTGAGAGACAGACCAAATGGGCTCATCTGCTTGGCTTGAGGAATTCCTCTTGTTTCCTCTTAAAATTCCTGCAGAAAGATTTTATATCTCACACTCGCGTCAATAGTTTCAAGGGGCGACATCCCTACTAAAAGAACCTCTGAGGCAACAATATGCTCCGACTAACCTTTTTCTGGGTGAGTTAAAATAATTCAGCACAAAAAGCATCGATCATTGTTGTTTTTTATTTGTATTTTTTTTTTTTGTATCAATTTGTTCTAACTCATTTTGAAAAAATGAATTAAAATAGGTTTTTTTAATATATATATATATATGTGGTAAGCACATGTCAATAATTTCATTGCATTCAACTCAAAGGGCCCATATCTCAAACAATAGGCATTGTCCGCAATTCAACAAAGCCCCCTTCTTGGAGACGACCACATAACAGGCCAGTTTCCAGTAACATTCTGGATTCCAGGTCCGTAACTCAAAGTCCTAACCGGTAATCTAAGTCAGTTATGATTTTAAGCAAGATTGAACTGGCCGTGCTCTACTGATTAAAAGGATTCGTTGGTATTATAAGGTTGTAAGTTTAAATTCTTTATCAGAGTGTTCGGTGAGACTAAAATCCTCCAATGCACAAGCCGAGCGTGGCAAGGGAGTGCATTTGGACTTTCCAAGGAATGAGTTCATAACAGAAGAAAAAAAAAAAATGCCGAGAGAGCAGAAGAATATTAGATAAATTAAACTTAACGAGATTTAAAATTCTAGGTAAGTTTTTGGGAGGCTCTTAGATTGAAACCGTTAAGAAACTTAAACTATATTCTAATTTCCCCTATTTGGAGGAAAACATGAACTGCATTGAAAACCCCACGTCATCCCAGCTGCCTCCACCGGTGAACCGTTTAGGTAACAAACAATTGCATCCATATTCGACCTCCCCTTGTTTCTTTTTGCAGTAGTCATTTGCATGCAAGAAAGATCTATAATTTTCTACCACTTCATGTTCTTTGCAATTCTTTGCCATTGTCCAAGACCAATAAAGGGCTCAGCTTGTAGTCTTCTTTTTCCATTTCATACTTATCCATGCCTTTCCTTTTGTAAATTGCATTGCCGAGTGTTGTCACCACGAAAATGAAACACTTAGTCATGGATCAACCATCTCCTGTTCATGTATCTAACTTTCCATCACATGGCTGTTTAGACAAAGATGATCGAGAGGTGGTCTCACACGGAACTTCAATGGATGGAGAAATTTCCATCAAAAATAACATTTTTCGCTTCTTTCCCAAGGGAATGGATTTAAACCCTTCGCGTACGGTAAGCAAAGTCTCAGAAGGTCTGATATCGTAGGACGGACATTCAAAATTTTTAACATAACCTTCTCTAGTGAAGCTCAATTGATAACCCTGTGATTGACTGCACTTGCTGCCCTGCAATGCGCATTTTTGGTGTCACGTACCCAAATGCTAAAAAATTCATTCGATGTGCAGGTTTTAGCAGAGATGATGGGAACCTTTATATTAGTGTTTTGCGTGTGTGGGATCATAGCAAGCACACAGCTAACAAGAGGTCAAGTTGGTCTCATGGAGTACGCATCCACAGCAGGACTAACTGTCATAGTTCTCATTTTCTCAATAGGCCCAATTTCCGGTGCTCATGTTAATCCTGCAGTGACAATTGCATTCGCAACTTTTGGTCATTTTCGGTGGTCCAGGGTAGCAAATGAATGAGTCATCAGAACCTCTTTTGGCTTCACCAGATGCAATTCGGTATTAGTTTTGATGTTCTGTCTTGATTGTTTTACAGGTTCCATTTTATGTGTTGGCACAAACTGTTGGTTCAGTACTGGCAACATATGTGGGATGGACCGTCTACGGCGTGAAACCGGATGTTTTGGCCACCAGGGCCCATCATGGCTGCATTTCTGCCTTCTGGCTGGAGTTTATTTCGACATTCATCATGATGTTCCTTGCAGCATCGTTGACATACCAAAAATCTGTAAGAAAATATTAAGCTATTTTAATGTGATGTCCATTTATACCAAAAATCCTAGAAGCTAGACCAATAGCTTAAATTTGACAATTTTTGCAGGTAGGCCAATTGTCCGGTTTTGTCTTCGGAATTTCAATTGGACTCGCTGTGCTTGTTACAGGGTACGCACTCTCTTCCATTTTTGGGCCGATTTACCTCTCTGGTCTTTTCCTTGATGCCCCTACTTTCTGTGCGACGAGCAGGCCTGTCTCCGGAGGGTCAATGAATCCTGCAAGGTCATTGGGTCCTGCGATCGTCTCCTGGAACTTTAAGGATATATGGGTATATCTTACTGCCCCAATTATCGGAGCCATCTCGGGAGCTCTCATGTATCATGCTTTACGCATCCGAGGCCAGCCTTGTAGTCCCTCTGACTCTGCTGTTGCCGGTCTGCTTGCTCACTCCATAACCTTAGGCGACGATGGGAACACATAAATTGGAGAAAAAGATTATGTACTTTGGATTGCCAAAAGCTGCTTTAGGGTATAGAGCTTGTTTTCATGACCCAACAACAACCAAGTGCAGCAGAAGGACGGGAACGAATTTGAGTTTTAACAGTTGGAGAGGGAAAAAGATTGTGGGATTTTTAGAAACATAAAAAGTAGGCAACCCCTGTAATGTTGTACGGAAGCAGCGAGTCATAATGTGGGCTCGTAGAAATCACAGAAGACAAGCTCAAATATGCGGGTTCAGTTTAATAATAGGAGTTAGTTGTCATGTTGATAAATGGGTCTATTTGGATTTTTATTTTTTCATCGTGATCTATGCAAATAATTGGCACCAATTTGGTTGCTGAGTCATTTTGGCCCACACACCTGTCCATTCTCATGTCTCACTTGATGAGGGAGAATCTTGGGATAATGACACTAGAAAGAGTCTCGTAGCTTTCTGAGATATAAATTATGGAGCTTGTTTGCCACAAATTGCGGCAAAGGATTTCCTCTCACTAAAGTATCGGTTGATTGCATTTGTACCATCCATTGTGCACACGCCATTTGTTTTGCCTATTGGAAATGCATTTTCCATTTTCTGTTTTACTTATCTGCAATCACTTGGAGACTATTCGAGAGGGAAATTAGGGCCATCTTACTCATTTAACCAACACGCACTTATCTCACCAAGTTACCAAATTTTGAAACATTCTCCGTGGAAAAGGCTTTAAATTAATGGCCTTGGTTTTGGAGGGTGCCCCAATAGCCCTCCCTTGATGTCACCCTAATATGTCCCGATGGATTTTGTCATTTTTGTTATTGTTTTTTCTTTTTCATCAAGACCATCAAGCGATTCTTGCATTTTTCATAAATTTTATATTTCTTTTTACAATTTCAATTTAAGATATCTAAAAGAGATAGACTTAATTACTTAGATGTTTCCTAAAAAAAAAACCCCCCCCCCTTTTTTTTGATATTGTGATCACTAATATTGCAGAATAACTCCCACAGATTATGTACTAATTCTGCCTTTCCAACTTAATAAAAAATAATAATAATAAAAAAGTTATCTATGTTTGAACTGTGAAATTTTCAACCAATTTGGTGATTCTACTCATATTTTTCCTTCTTCTTCTTCTTTTTTTTTTATAATTTTTCTAGATCCCATTTTACGTCATTGCATTTATGTCCCGACGTGCCATGTCCTTGCCTGAGTTTTCCGGATGGCACAAGATGTTGGACTAACCTCCTCTATAATCCATGTGGATGTGTGGTGCATGGATGAGGATTGGCCCACCGTTATACAAATGGATAAAATGCGCTAGGATTCCCACCTAAGAGGTTATGTTTTCAATTCGGACCTTGGAAGATGGCCCAAAGTCGATGGAGACAAAAGGACACGTGGCTTTCAAATGGCAATTGCAAAATTGATGCCTCCATTAGCACGAGTCACGATAATTGGTAGCAGTGGGCATGCTCGTGCCCTTCGTGCAATTTACCGAAAACTTAATTGCAGAGAATTTCACTGGACATCCATAATTTGGAGTCCTCGCCTGAGCTTTTTCTAATTGTCCATTTTGCGTCCCTCCCAGATTTTGTTGGAGCGCGCATTTGTGATCCTATTTGATTGAGATCAAGCATATTAAATTTGAAATAATTTTTCTTCTTTTTTTTTTTTTTTTTTACGGAAATAATGTACCGAATTTTCCTGAAATAAATTCAGAAAAGCCGGTAGTAGGCTCCACCTCTCTCCATGAATCGACTTGTAAGAAGCGCGGAATAAACTGCTGAAGTAAGCATCTCTGAAAACGGAAGAGGATTAAACGATCGGGGCCACCTTAACGTGTTATCCAAAACCACTCATGACAAGGAGAAGGACTCACTGAATGTGGTCCCGTAACTTGGAATCTCTTCATTTATCACCGTTACTTCCTCATCGGAGGCGACGTGGCCGCCGGTGATTAGAAAAGCCCCGTAAATGGTATGATCTTATCCGTGGAATTTATTTTTGTATGGAGTGAAAGAGTATCTTTTTTGGGCACAGCGATTATTAGCCTTCTTTCCACCCTGCTCCAACTACCCTTCTACACATATTCACAGAAAATTTAAATATTGACGACCAAAGGCTTGAATAAATCTGATCGTGTTGATAATTTTGTTGAACTCCTTTGTTGAGAGTGGCGTTTTTTCTTTCTTTTTTTTTTTTTTAAAGAAAATTTTTGGAGTATGAACTGAATAACAAGATTCGATTCTCATCGTCCCTTCTCAATATTTGAATATTAGACAATCTCCGAGATAAATGTTTAATGTTCAGGCTCTTAATTATTCCTAATGGTTGTCAAGCTTACTGTAAAATTTACAATAAATGAGATTACCGAATTAACAAATCATGTGGGCGAATGCGGCGACGCCGGCAGCTCAGATTCACGGCCCTCGCTCGCCGCAAGTTTCGTCGCATGTACAGTGAAATCGGAATTTTTCTTGGGTATTAAAGCAATTGATTAAAGAATCCTGCAATAGCAAATAAAAGTAATTTGCTCTGATGGGGTTCTTTCTTTCTTTTTTTTTTTGGGTTTTAATTTTAATATATGTGATACGTCGCAAGCCCCTAGCATTAGAGGAAACCGGACCACGGATTAATTATCGAGTGGATGAGAGGCTAAACCATGTGCGTGGTATGCAATATACTGAGTTCATCATGTTCTTAACTTGCTAATTGTGTTTTACTGTCTAATTGATCTGTTGTTGAAGTATTTTAATATTTAATTGAGTTTCACCGCACGCCATTTACGGCCCAAAAAGAAATGTCCCCAATAATATGATCTTATGACACATAAATACAAACCAAACAATTACACGTCATTTATTATTTAATAAATTGACAATCACTTTAATTGAGATTAGTTCGTTATCTGTATTATTTTTGAACGCATTGTACCGCTTATTATAATAATTAAATTGATAATTCAGTATACTTTTTATATTAAACTAAATTTGTGTCGTCGCGTTGAAGTTTATTTTAATAAAAATAAATTTAAATGTTTAAGTGGGCAGCAACAAAATTTTATATTTATTAATATTAAAATTAAATATAAGAATTTAATCAATTTTATTTGTATTTAAATAATACATTTTTATTACAAAATTAAATAAATAACACAATAAATAACCCTCGAATTTAATCCATAAATATAATCATCACACACGCACAAACGCACATATATATATATATATATATACACACACACACACACACACACACAAGTGCGTCACAAAATACTGTTGAATGAAATGAAGGGGTGGAATTGTTCGACGCACACGAATATTTGATCACGAATCAAACCGTCTCCAATAAGCGCGACGGTGATTAGGCCAGACACACAATATTCAACTTAAGCCACATCATATACGATAAACATCCCAACCCGCCAGCTTCGACGATGGCCCCACCTTATCCAACCCTCCGCATACTCAAAGACACACATTGGATCTTGAACTTAAGCGTCGCCGACCAATCGCATTGGATCTTGACTGTTCGCTGATAGGCCCACGTCCTCCGAAAATATGCAAAGCACCACAGACTGTCCCTGTCTTTCCGGCGCAAAAATATCTTCGTCCCGCCTTGGACAAGTTCAAAGTATTGTGCGCCTTGTCGCACGAAATTCCATTGCCCACATAAGAACATTATTATTGTGTCACATTTTGGAATTTCGAATACCCATATGATGTCGGGTCACCGAAATTTGTTGATCCATTCCCTTTTTTTTTTAAAAAAAAAAATTTTTGGAAGAAATAAACCAATTTTTATGGCTATGGTTGTTAAAACGACTATTTTAAAAGTTACTATTTTGGTGGGTGGGTGGGTGGAGGGGGGGAGATGTTGAAATATACAACAAAATTGATGGGTGCATCGTAATTTAAGAGAGGAGAAGGAAGAAAATTTAGTTAACATCGTTGTCACAATCTTAAAATTATACGTTTGCGTCGATATTTAAAAAAAAAAAAAGATTTATATTTTTATGAAATCTAAGATTCCTATGCTTTAAGTATCTCCCTTTTTTGGAAAGGGAAAAATTTAATTATTCCTTTGCCTTTGTGGTGACTTTGTTAGACGGTGACATTTTTACTTGCAAGGCCGTGGCATCGTAGATATCAAACTCCAACATGTAGAATCTAACCAGCCAACTTTTCGCTCTCGGTATCAAAGACTGTATTGTACACTACGATTTTTAATATATATATATATATATAAATACCTATTTTGTGAGATTGGACCCAATACCTGCATGGGCACCTCTTGTTCATTCTTTTACTTTTCAATATTGCCCAAGTTGCTTACCGAACACAGAAAAATTGTTAAACCATAGGCCACGGTCCATTGTTTTGGGAAGTTTGGCCGCTTGGACCCGTCTATTTAAATTTTATTTTAGCCAATTATTTTACAGCAACAATCACTTATTTTTTATGATTAGTTGAGAGGCGGAACTTCGAGTACCTCCTCCGAATCTCCCCTTTTTGGGACTTTTACTCCCTCTCAAAAAAAAAAAAAAAAACAAAATTACTAATTCAGTTGCGTACAAGAGGTTGATACTATTGCGATTGGATGCTCAAATATAAAATTGGTGGGGGGGGGGGTTATAATAAAAGTATAAACTCACTTTCGCGACTCTCTACCTTCTAAAAGTGAAAGCATGTGCCTAGTTCGTATAAAATAATTATCGACAATAACTGCCTCAAATTTTACTTGCCGTACTAAATTCTAGGAAAAATTATTTCTTCGGTGTGCCTACGTACGATTTTACCTATTTCCTCCCACTCCTAAACATTTGACACGAATTTTTAGATTGTTCAACGCCATAAGATGCCGAAAAAGACTTCAATTTAATGCGTAAATTCTTTTTTGTTTTTAAAAAAATTTTTTTTTTTTTACCCAGTGGTCGAAAGAAAAACTCCTTAATCTCTCTCTCTCTCTCTTGCCGTGGGTGTAGTCGGTACTGCGGTAGACAATTTTTCTTTTTCCTTTTCTTTTTAATCTCTAATTGGGTCAGACAACTTGTCTCGTGGGGAAGACAGGATTTTTTTTTCTGTAAAAAAAAAAAAAAAAATTCTCCTTTCAAATTATTCAATTGACACACGACACGAAAATAAGCTAGGAGGTAACGTGTCTAGCCTCCGATTAATGTCCCTTTTGAGTGTGTGAATGTATTGTATCGTAATTGCCTTTTCAATTTTTTTTTTTTTTATAAAAAAGAAGAAGGTATCGTTATTGTTTTTATTACGAGTTTTGATGAAAAAACAAGCCGCTAGACACAAATTGTGCGTTTGTTAATTAGACAATAGGATAAATTAGTATAAAATAGTGTCGTATGTGATAGATGAAATAGTTTTGAACATCAATAATATCTTTATATTTATTAAACAAAATATTTTTTTCCTATAAAATTTATCCGACAAAGCTTTTTCTTGTTTCGTGGCAACTGGGGGATAGCGGTGTGGTGCTCGTGGCGGCCAGTGATGGTGACAGTGAAAACAGCATTATTAGGAGGATTTTTAAAAATTTTAAAATTTTGATTAAATTATATAAAATTAAATCGTATTAAATTAAATTTTAACTTAATTAAATTAATACTGTAATCGTTTAATTAAATTCTTTAATTAAATTTTAATTTTTAATATTGAAAAAAATCGTGTTTAATTAAACCGAACAAAAAACCGTACGGAGAAACTGCTTCATATCATGAGGAGCCGCCGCCACCACATCAGACATCGCCGCAAATAATCCGTCGGTGCCCGTTTAATCATCTTCCGCAACAGTATATATCATCTGGAGGCCGCTCGACGCACGATCTATACACCGTTGATATAGAAGCACGAGGCCACGATCGTACGCCGATTTCCTCTTCGGTGGGTCCCATCCCTCCTCCTTGGGCTCACGGTCTCTCTCTCCACGTCCTCTAGTCTCCGTCCGTGGGTTTTGGGCGTGTGACTTTCCTCAGAATCACCGCCCGCCAGTGGGCCCCAACCTTCCTTTATCTTTATTGGACAGCTCAGTGAAAAATATAACAGGCCGAATAAAGAATATAAAATACAGAGAAAAGGGATGTAAAATGACGATAGTACCCTCCCCATTTTGCTATAAAATCGAAAGACCTCTCGGGCTCACCTCTCCTATGTCCGATCTCCGTGAGCGTTCTAGTCGTCAATCGGTTTCTTTTAGTTTTCTGTATTGTGTGTGTGTTTTTTTTTTTTTTTTTTTTGGAGATTTTGAGCTCCAGAGATGTTGGGAGTATTCAGCAGCGGGATCATGTCGCCGCCGGAGGAGCTCGTGGCGGCGGGATGCAGGACGCCGTCGCCGAAGATCACCGCCGACGCGCTGATGAAGCGGTTTCTCAACACCAACGCCTCCGCGGTTTCCCTGCAGGTTGGGGACGACGCGCAGCTGGCCTACACTCACCAGAACGAGTCATTGCTGCTGCCCAGGTAAAAAGTTTAACTCTTTGTGACCGTCCCTGCCACGCGTCTTCCCCTCCCCCCTTGGCCTGCGGAGGTCTAGATTAACAGTAGTTAGCTTCCGGAAAACGGTAGTTAATTAGCATCAGTGTGATCGGAAACCCCTCCGTCGGGAGAGGATTAGAATCTGTGATCGGACGGCTTGGTGCCCGCAGGTTTGATTTCCTGCGGTTCGCTCGATGAGAAATATTTGGACTTTAACTATCATGATCGGTTTCTCAGAAATTAATTTATTATTATTATTCATCTTTTACAATTGTAATATCATTAACATTATTTTTTTTCTGAATTACATAAATATTTAATTCAAAATATTAATCATATAATATAAAATCTTAATTCTTTATTATAATATATTAAAATTTATTATATTATTATTATTATTCGCAAATTATTAAAATTATACAAATATTTATTTATTTTTATATAATATTAATTCTGCTTTTCATAACATTGGCAAGTTTCATTTTGATGCTTTTGATTGGCCTCAGCCCTGCATGATTGCCACGGCGTTTCGTATATTGACGAAAATGAAAATATTTCTCTATACGTGTACACAAATAGTATGATTCTGAAAATCTTACTTTTAAATACATTTCTTTTTTTAATCCATACTCGCTCTTGGTGCACTTGAATTCAAGCGATTTATACAATGATCGTATAATTTACTTTTTGATTACTTGATGGGTGGATTTTTTTTAAGCAAAGTAGAAAAGCTATTAGATAGAACAAAGTAACATGTGAGATGTGTGGTGATAAATCTGAAAAATTATTAGATCTATTTAGTTTTTGGGTCTCCGACTATGAGAAAAGTCCATATTTCATAATTTTCATTTTCAGTTTTACATAAAATTATGACCAAAAAAATTCACATAAAACGTTTAGTTACCTCGCTTTTATCATATTAGTTTTTCATTTTATGGTGTGCGTTTTCTCTTCTGGTATATCGATATCTATTTTCATATATTTATATTAAACTAGTTTATTCACTCGAATGGTATAAATTAAAGAAAAAGTTTGATTGAGATAGGGACGTGGAAATATATATATATATATATATATATATATATATATATATATATATAAGGGTATTAAATAGAACTGAATATATATTTGATCTGTAAATTTTAATATTTTATTTTATATTTTCACTGTAATATAGAGTGAGACTAATTCACCTACTACTAGGTGCGGAAATATCTAGAGAGCAACTGTTGCTCGCGATCAAACGGGCGGTTCGATCTGTTTTTTGTTTTTTTTTTTAATTTTTCTTTGGGGTAGACGGACGGCCAGATCTTACTTGTGGGCGACTTTGTCGTTTTCGAGCTGGGTGACTTGGTGTTGCTGGGGACCAAGTGGCCTGAACTTTCGCCAAGCCTAGAGATTGGTGAGCTAGGCCTATGGACGCATCATCCGATGTGACGTGGGCCTAATATTAAATTGACCCGGTGAATTATCTTATAAGATTAAGATTACCATGTTGATGATATTGGTCGAGCCACGCGCTTGAACATTAACATTCCTAGCAGTTGGATTCCTTTCGGTGCGATTATAAAATAACATTCTTGAGAACACAAGCAAGACTGATGCAAAATAAAAGTATTGTATATACTTGGTATAATAACCCACCGTGCGAGGAAAGCTTGGACATTTTCTTGCGGTTGAGACGTAGCCTTCTCAATTTTACTGGCTGGCAAGAACTTATTAGAGTAAGGAAATCGTAGTTATAAACAAACATTAGGTAATATTTTGATTAACAGATGATTAATTTGTGGGTTTGGCGACGAGTCCAAATCACACGACGAAAATTAATGCACATTAATATATGCTTCCATCTTTTATGATAGAGGTAAACTTAATGATTAAGCTTCAAGTGGTCTTGTTCTTTTTATGTGAAAAGTAATATTTATATATAGCGCGGTGTGCGATAATGAGGGGGCATGATATGGTGACGATAAAGATATTGGTCCGTTGATAAGGACCCGAGTTGGTGCGCCAACCTGGAATCGTGGGTTGGTTCGCAGATGATGAAATGATAAGGAGAAGTGTCTCTACGTTATGACAATGGCCCCTAAGCGGATTTAAATGCTGTAGGTGATGGGACTTGAAAATGAAAGTATCAAAGAAACGCATCTAATGTCCTTTTGTTTTTTCCTTGTTAGTTGTGCGGGAGGGGGGTGCGCCGGGGATTGTGGGTGGGTTGGATTGATGCCATCCTAGTAGATATTGTGGGCGTCTTTTATTTGTCCTAACCTGTTCTCGCTTTGCAAAATGACAGATCATTTGCAGTTAAAGATGAGATCTTCTGCTTGTTTGAGGGAGCCCTGAACAACCTGGGAAGTCTTAGGCAGCAATATGGCCTTGCCAAGTCTGCAAATGAGGTGGTTTTGGTCATCGAGGCCTATAAGGCTCTTCGTGACCGTGCGCCTTACCCTCCCAGCCATGTTGTCGGTCATCTTAGCGGGAGCTTTGCTTTCATTGTCTTCGATAGCTCTACTTCCACCTTGTTCGTGGCTTCTGTAAGTTATATTACCTACCAGATGCATTAGTGAAGTTTGTACATGTTGTTATCCAGCTAAAATGTTGGTATATACCGTGACAGGATCAATTTGGGAAGGTTCCTCTCTACTGGGGAATAACTGCCGATGGACATGTAGCTTTTGCTGATAATGCTGATTTGCTTAAAGGAGCTTGTGGCAAGTCACTTGCTTCTTTCCCTCAAGGTGGGTGTGTCAAAAGTTCTACATGTTGAGACTTTGAGTCGTAGTAGTCCAGCAACTCTGTTTGCTTGCAATACATGAGAACAGAACAAGGCCAAAAGATAATAGACGTTAGTCAGGCCATGCTGGATTTGCAAGCAATCAGTTGGGTGCAATTAATTTGAATATCTAGAAACAAGAACAACATTACGTTAAGAGGGGACAATTTATAAAATGACTCCATTTGGTTTTACAGGGTGCTTCTTCTCCACAGCAGTTGGAGAACTGAGAAGCTTTGAGAATCCTAAAAACAAGATCACTGCAGTTCCCGCCAATGAGGAAGAGATCTGGGGTGCCACATTTAAGGTAACTAATTTATTTCATCCT
Source organism: Bruguiera parviflora (assembly GCA_019804595.1). Classification (NCBI taxonomy): domain Eukaryota; kingdom Viridiplantae; phylum Streptophyta; class Magnoliopsida; order Malpighiales; family Rhizophoraceae; genus Bruguiera; species Bruguiera parviflora. Next base: position 3,431,292 of record CM034046.1, read on the forward strand.
CTTACATTCCCTGTGTTCATAATTTTGTTCTAATCGTCAATCTCGGTGCGATGTGTTTTAAGGTGGAAGGGCCGGCAGCTCTTGCTACCACACTAAAGTGAGGGGTCCTCCCCACTGGTATCTTTGTAATTGGCGAAAGAAAAGACGGTTTTTCTGTCAAAGTAACTTCGGCATGTGGCCCATGTGAGTATGTCCCACGGTGGAATGGACGAGTTGGAGTGTATGGTTGTGTAAAGTAGTACCGCAGCTTCTTTGTAGGTAGAGTTGTTGTAGGATCACCTCTGGATTCCCACCTGTGTACAACTGTGTTTTCTATGTCAATAAATGTCGTTTGTCGCAACCTAAGAGCTTGTGTTTTTATATTTAAAACGGAAATGTTGATCGTGATAGATGCTGAATGCTTAAACCTTAACAGTAAAGTAAAGGGATTAAAGAGAGAAGGACGAGTAGATTCAACTCAAGAGTCAAAGCTTTGTGGTGGATTTGGTTTCTTTTACGAGTCTCAGCATTCTGCCAAAGGCCTCACTTTAGAAGTTGAATCTACTCTAGAAGTTAAAAAATAAAAAAAATTAAAAAAAGAAAAGAAAAAATATTCGTAGTAGCATTTGGCGAGGATCAAACTAAGTACAATTACAATCGACTTCCAAGATTTATAATCCTTTAGTACGAGGAGTAATGTCGCTGCTTTTATCTAACTCATAACGCGATACAAACAGCATAACAGATTCACTCTGCAAATGTTACTCAAGCACTAATAATTTATATGCATGAGTTGGGTATCCTGTACAATTGTTACCAAGGTTAATTAACAAGATTATTTAACAAGCTCAATGTTTCTTGAGGACTCCGATACCTCCAAGTTTCAATCTTCACTCTTAAACTTCATAGATTTCATCGAGTTTTCTCTTCAAATCTCTTTTGATCTCTTCAGAAACACCCTTGGTATTCATGACTCGCGTGTCCAACCAAGCATGCATACTCGCAAAACCTCAACCTAGCCATCAAAACCTATGCATTTGCACCTCCCATACCTCGTGAGGTTTTTAAACGACTCCCCAGAACATTTTCCACTTGTTGATGTCCGAACCAATTTTCCTGTAGTCTACGCGAGGCATGTATCCATCCACAACTCTGCACTCCCTACTCAGTTTAACAACTCAACTTCTCAGGTCAACTAGCAGGCCAAGGAGCGTCTAAGAAAAGGGTTGATTGCGCAGATTATTAAACGAACGTGAAATTCAACTCTTTAAGGCACTGACAATGAGTAAAGAAACGAAATTAAATTTAATTAATTTTGGATTTTTGGGGGGGGGGGAAGTCAAAATCCCCCTTTTCTCTTCCCTTCTCATTTTAACTGATTTCAACGGTTAAAAGACGGACTAGAACGATTTTTACTTGCATGGGCGAAATCGTATTTAATTGAAAGGGTAAAATCGTCAGTAAAGTACAAAAAAAAAAAAAAAGAGAGGGAGCTTTATTATATATCATATTAAAGGCCGATTGCAACATTAAGCCTACGCTAGTTTCACTCTCTCGATTTTTTTTTTTTTTTTTTTGTCTTCTCTTTTATTTTTTACTGGTTTTTCTCTTTTTAGGGTTTTAGTATTCGGTGAAGATATCAAGAAAGTTAACCGAGAAACGAGAACGATACAGGTAATCTCCTTTCCTTTCTGTTTTTTATTTTTTTTATTTTTTTAAATTTTGGTTCCTTTTAAATTTTGATTCATTCCAACGCTTACGCTCGATAGGATGGCGAAGCTGCTGCAGAGACAGCAATTTTTGCAATTTTTTTTTCCTTCTTTTTTGTAGTTCTGTGTTTTTGGGATTTTATCGTGCTGTGTTTGTGTAGAATTTTTGTGGGTGGGATCGTCCAGTGATTCAGCTGTATTATATTGTGTTTATTGGAGCACGCATGCTGGTCTGTGTTGGTGCTGGTGAATTCAGAAGCTAAAGATTATATCTTGATCGTTGGTTTCCTTCTTCTTATTTTCCTTGCTAGCACGTAGATTCTAGATACTTGATTCCTGCTTAATTTATTCAGGATAAACTCGAGGTGGCAGGGGCTTTGAGTTATAGGTATCTGAAATTCAGTTTCTTAGGCAATCGAATGACAATTGCTTAAACAAGTTGAACGGATTGAAGCGCTCTGCCTGCTTATTTTATGGGCATTCTGTTTCGTGTGTGACAATTGATGATGCTAGATTCTTCTTTGTTTGGCTGGTCTAACTGCTTATGTATGGGTGTATTCGAATTCTTGTCTATATCGTGATCCATAACCAGTGGTCTAGGGGGCTTCTTTCTAGCCAGCCGATACCGGCATGGATCACCCAGGGAATAGCCAGCCTTCAACAGTAGGTGCGGTCGGAAGCACAACTCCGTTGCCATATGGGATTTCTCCATATCCACCAAGCCATATGATGGGATCTTCCACTGGATCACTTCAGTCACCTACTCAGCCTGCTGGTCTTGCTCAACACCACCTTGCTTACCAGCATATACACCAGCAACAGCAACAGCAACAGCAGTTGCTGCATCAACTCCAGAACTTTTGGGCAAATCAATATCAAGATATAGAGCAGACTACTGACTTTAAGAACCACAGTCTGCCATTGGCTAGGATTAAGAAGATCATGAAGGCAGATGAAGATGTAAGGATGATATCCGCCGAAGCTCCCGTGGTATTTGCAAGAGCTTGTGAGATGTTCATTCTTGAACTAACATTGCGTTCCTGGAATCACACAGAGGAGAACAAAAGGAGGACGCTTCAAAAGAATGATATCGCTGCTGCAATTACAAGGACTGATATTTTTGATTTTCTGGTTGATGTTGTCCCAAGAGATGATTTGAAAGATGAGGTGCTAGCATCTACCCCGAGAGGAAGTCTTCCAGTTGGAGGTCCAGTGGACTCTCTTCCCTATTATTACGTGCCACCTCAGCTTACTCCTCCACAGATCACTGCTCCAGGGACGAGCTTGGGTAAGCCTGTTGTTGAACAATCTTTGTATGGCCAACAGCCTCGTCCTCATGTCGCACAGCCAATTTGGCCACAACAAGAACAGCAACCCCCTGCAGATTCTTGACCGGCCTCCCTCGTTGCCATAGGTAAAAGTATTAAGAACAGTTAATGCACTTGGCCTTTTCTGGAAATTGGCTTTACTCTTTTGTTAGTGATATAAGCTTATCCATTTCATTTGCAAAATCCCGTGGAGGTGTTCCAGATAATCAGATAAACTATTCACGCATGTAAATTCTTGAAGGTTTGTATTTCCTTTGGGCTTCCTCGTTATTGTTCAACTGATTGAGATTTGCGAACTGCCAGGCAGCTCGGTTGCTGGCTTATTCCTATACTTATTGGGCAAGGATGCTCTGATCAAGTGATCACAAAATGGAAATCAATGGGAGATTTGGAGATGTGTGGGATGCCCATTACTTGGGTATATATCTGCTATGATTATAAGCAATTAATGTTGCGTGACCTTCTGAATTGCCAGCGATCCTTGTTGGCGTCTTGGGCGTTTAAACGGGACTGAAGGTACTTAGGTGTTCAAGCTTCGCACGTTTCGCAAGAAAACCAGTGTTCCCAAAACAACCCGTCCTCCCAAGCACTGGGACTGCTGATTTTATTAGTACCCAAATTCACCTTTAAATATGAGATGCATCAAAGTTTGCTGTATGTAACAAGGTACACAACTTTTGAAGCGTTTAAAAAAGGAAGGTTAAAAGCCAGCCGGTTTGAGGCAAGTCTCTTTGAGAGAGCTCATTTGGTTGGGATTCTCACTCATGTCATGGTATCAACAGGCTGGACAAACATCCTCCAAACTGCAAAAAGAAAAAAACCTTTTAGATTTATTTTCTCTTATGGAGCCAGTGGAATTTCTTCATTGAATAAAAGCCACTACCTGCTTCCTAAGCACTCAATGATATCACTAGTAAGAGTTGACCTTTTCCTATCATCAAAAGCAAGTGATGCAGCCTTCCTCAATAAAGCAGAAGCTGCAATGCACCCCAACACTGTCGGATTTATTGGACTGTAAAAATTACAGATCCTCGGTTGAAGCGTCAAACAGAAGTGCACCGAAAATACGGTCGGATTTACTTGTTGAATGGAATAGAGAGGGAGTAACGTGATATGATATTCAAATTTCCCTCGGTGGCCAGGATGGAGAATGAGTAACGTAACCTGATATTCAGATTCCCTTCGGTGGCCGAGATATGTTGACGTGCCCAAGACAAAAACACTGCAACACTGGAACCATTGAAAAGGATACATCATGGTTAGTGAACTGCCTGGCACAGTAATCAAGATAATGGTGTTCCGTATGAAATCTACATGCAGATACCTAAGATGGCACATGGTTAGTTGGACAAGGAAAAAACATAAAAGAAGTTGGTGTGGCAACCTAAAGATGCCAAACTTATTTTCCACAATGAGAGACAGTGACAAGGGCACAGGTAAATGGGATCAAGCATCCTGTAAGAAATCTCACTAGGGATGGTGGTGAAAAGAAAGCATATGTACAGGGAGGCCATAAAACCTTGACAAAATATAAGGAAAATTCGTGAAAACAACATACAGGCATGCCCATCCATCCACCCACCCACACAATGTATATGTGCACACACGGTACTGCGGAAAGAAAATCTTCAGGATAAGTAAAATATCTGATGTCAGTAGTGCAAATATTCTGTGCGCCGAAAGCTCAACGCGATGACTCACCTTCCAGAAAGGATATCACCCTGGCCCCCACAACGCCGGGGTGAACTGTAGATGCTCACTGATTTTACTGCACCAATTAACAACAATTAATATCAAGCATGTTCGCCATAAAAGAAGTGCCATTACTTCAACAGCACATCAAATGGTGAAGAAGGTATGGGGAGATCAAACTTGTTCAATTAGACCAAGTGTGCAGGGTAAATAAGGCAAGCCATGGCATGATCACATCCATGATTAAGCATTGCTTTTCTTCACAAATGGAATTTCAATTCAGAAGGCACATTAAACTAATTATCCTGGCATCCGGATTGGTCTTTCCTAGGGATGACTAACATGATGACTGAGACACCAAGTTCGACCAATAAGTACACGGGCTATATCTTATGAGGCATTGCCACTTTAGGATCTGAAATAATGGAGTCAGGGGACTCTATAGAGCGTATAAATTTAAAGATAACGCAGCACACATTACATGCTTATCCTACAAGACTAGAAAATGTAGTTATTCCATACCTGTCTCACCATCACTGATCAGGTCAGATTTTCCTTTGCGTAAAATGGTTACACCTCCAACCCTGATCAATTAGATGATACACATCAGGAACTTCCACAAAGATAAGAGAGACTCAATCATAGCAACCCTAATAAATCTGCACCAATTTTAAATTATAATATGAGAATTTGAAACATAGCAAATGACATAACAGTATCATCTCATATTAGTGGTACCTCACACACTAGACTAAAGGAATGAAATGGGAAAACGGGACATACAAACACAGATAACTGGGGTCCATTTATATGAAATTTGCCCTAGAAATGATTGTCACAAAGACTAATCTAGAACCTAGTTGTCCATCCGCCGGACTCTACATAACCAGTTTCAACAATGATGGAAAATATGAAGCTTGAAAACAGACATGCATCAAGTGCCTGCGCAAGATAAGAGAAATATAACGAGAAATTCCAAGACAACTTCACCGCTTGGCAAGAGACAGTAATTGGCCATGAGCCTCTTTATCAGTCACTTCACAACTTAGAACTTTCTGCACCAGTCGCTTGTACTCATTCACATTTGGGGTTAGCACAGCTAATGGGTACCCACTAACAAGATCAAGACTGTTTGTCACAAGGAAGAGTCCATCCTAGGATATATTCATTTCATCAGCATAAAATCAGAGAGCAAATTCATAGCTGTAAAACATGAGGATAAACAATATAATCAAGCACATATCTTTAACTCCTGATTATGTACCCCATCTATGACAATTGGAACTTTTGACTGCCTTGCCTTCTTCATTATCTCACTCACACAGTCCTGTTTATGGGCCACAAGAGTAGTACTATTACAGAAATAGGCACAATAGACAGAAGATAAAGGACAATAGCAGTAACAATGAATCATAGAACTGAAAATGGAAGCACCTGCCTCAGGCATTCATAGCATAGGAACCTCTAAGAAAATCAGATACAGAAGGGAAAATCAGAGATTCTAGCTCTGCAAAACTCGAAACGGCAGGAGATGGACATGCCTCACAACATTGCTAATGAAGCTGGGGACCTAGATGACTCATTGACTTATATCATAGCCATGTTAAAGGGGGGACTCTAATGAGACGAAAGGAACTTTAAGAGCTCCAGACTTTAGACCGTGAATTCCAAACTGAATCTAACCAGTGACTTCCAAATTAGGGCAGAAAAAAGGTACCCGAAGAAATGGGTCCCTTCCAAGGCCAGGGCCAACAACAAGACAATCAAATCTCTCCATCCACTTATCAACCTCAGCAACAACGTTTTGTGCCACGAACTTTTTCTTCTCATCCCTAGAGGCACATTATTTCCGCAAGAAAAGTGTTCTGCTCAGAAGCCAGGCTTGTGATCTAAGCAATAAGCAAACTACTCATTAAAAGGTTAAAAAATAAACAAAAAGCAGAATTACCCAACACTACATGATTCTTCCAAAACAGGGTGGACCATGAGCTCAGGACTATAACTTTTGATTACAGGAGCAGCTTCTTTTGTGCAAAATACATGGGACAAATCTGCGCCCTGAAAAGCAAAGAAAACAATCAAATCAACCCCAAACTCAAACCAAAATGCAGTTACCTATCAGTAACTTGGAAAGACAAAAATATGGACTTTGTTACAGCAGATAAGAAACAAACTTTCTTACAGACCGAGAAACAATGAATTTGAGAACAGTGAATAGAGAAAACGAACGATTTTCAGAGCTGAAATTGCAGCAAAATAAGGAGCACCAGTATACTCCCGACACCCGCCAATAACAGCTATTTTCCCTGTTAAAACAGATTTGAAAGACTAAAAATAAAAATAAAACACTTAAAATGAAAAAAGATTCCATCTTCAACTTCGCACATGGTCAAAATCCCACCAGAAAGTGAAAAAAAAAAAAAAAAAAAAAAGTGGGTTTGCAGCAATTTTCCCTTCATACCTGCCTGGCCCTTGTATTTAGTTGGGTCAAGTTTAGGGGTAATAGCCCTCAAAATATTAACTGCATCAGCTTCTAAATTGGCACCACCCACACACTTAGCCTCTAGCATTCTGTGTTGGCTACTGTGATCTCCTCCTCCTCCAATACACCTCATCAAGAACTGTTGCCTTCTGGGAACAGCTGAACCCAACGCGCTATTCACACCATGCTTAAGTACCATCAGCAAACCAGCACACTGTCTTATCACCGACCTACCAAATTGGGGGGGGGAGAGAGGGAGAAAAAAGAAAAACCAAGCTTTTCAGAGGAAAGTCTCAATTTTGGGCATAAATTCAATACAAAATTGCCAGAATTCAGCTTTGATTCATCATAAAAAAACCAGCAACAGAATGGCGAGGATAGAATCCAGCGTACCCAGATTAAAAAAAAAAAAAAGTCAGAGAGGTGGACGGCTTTGATTAGTTCGAAGTTCAGTAGGCTCCCCACAGCCTACTGGATTCGAGCTGAGTTAGTGTTCTCGTTTTGGGTTCTATAAATGGACGTTTGTCTTTATATGTTGCTGAAGAGTACGTGTCCTTCTTCATTTAACAGCCGTCGATCTCGGTGACCGGATTTGCGTAAGCCCGAGACAAAATATGCCATATTTTCTGTTTTTTTTTTTTTGTCCTTAATTTGTTTTAAGAAAAAGAAAGTTTCTTTCTTTTTAATTTTTGTTTTTACCGAGTGGAAAAAGAAAAGCCAAACGGGGCTCAAAAAGCTGCGATTCTCTTTTAGGGTCACGAGGAGGACAGAACAAAGGCGAAGGAGGGGGAGGAGGAAGAAACAAGAATGAACCCACAGACAAAGCTGAACGCAATAAGGTCGGGCATAGTTGTGATCGGTGCCTTAGCTTTTGGGTATTTGACTTTGGAGATCGGATTCAAGCCCTTTCTTCTAAAAGCCCAGCAACATCAACAGCAACAACAAGAACAAGGACAACAACAACAACAACAACAAGAAGCTCTTCTCAGAGACAAATCCCCAAGTCAAGACTCGTTATAATATTTTCCCCCAGGTTCGTTTTCTAAAGTTTATTCTTTCTCATTTATTTATTGTTTTGTTCGATATAGCACTGCTTAAAATGTGTACGTTCTAGCAGTATCTACGCCATTTTAGTTCTTGGGTGTATTGGGTGTTTGAATAATTTTCTTTTCTCTACGCTTATTGACTGATTTTCAGTGAATAATCTCTTCAAAGTTGATGGTGTGTTGGTTTTGGAGTGGATCTGATTTGAGTTCGCTTTTGAGGATTGCTGCTTGCAGTATTTAAAATGGTTGCTGTTGTTTTCATACGGTTTGATTTATTTGCAACACTGTGCTTCAATTGCAATCCAATTTTGATAGGAATTAAGGTCAGGTGGATAGAGAAAACTAAAGAGAATAAGTAATTCGGTCTCATAACGGAAAATTTTAATGTGCCACTAATTTTGAAAGAATTGTTTTCATTTTGTAACTCTGTTAACTTTGGAATCTTTGTGCAAAAGCCAATTTAACGCTAGGCAATACATTGCAGATGAATAGAAAAGACGGTAGAGAAGATAATGGTGAAGAAGAATGGTGGGAACTTTGGGATCGAAAGCGACAAATGGCTGCAGTTCAAGTTCTCTGTTATGCAGTATATGCCATCTACATGGCCCATGTGTATTACCAGACACAATGTGATGAGTCTGCTGCAACATCTGGAGAAGGCAAGAAAAGGAAAGTCCACACATGGGAGAGGGAGTTGGGAAGCATTGCAGAATCAATTCTTAATGTTGCAGAGGCAATCAGGGAGGGAAATATGATTATCAAGAGAGCTACACAGCATGTCTACTCGGAGGCAGAAGTTTTTGCAGAACTGGTGAGGATAGGAGTTGAACGGCACCTACGCTACAAAGTCTACAGCTTTCTCACTTCAGATCCTGCCAGGGTGAGGGCTCTTTTTGGTTGCCCTGTTGATGAGCGCATGGATCTTCTGAGACAAATGATGTATGGTCCTGAGGACCCTTGATGGATCCATATTTTGGCTTGTATGCTTTCCCTGAATTGCTTTTTTTTTTGTTCCTTTTGTGGTTTACTGGGTAGACAATGGAACTTTTGTCTTACCCTGCAGCATTTAGCTCGTATATGACATTTTGGGGATTTCATTTTCGGTGGTTCAGAAAATATACATTCAGGGGATTTCAAGGGTCTGATAGGGTGGTTATTTTTTAAAACTTGGGATGCACTAGTCTTCCAGTTTCTCATTCTAATGCCTCCAGTGGCATATGCTCCTCGTTTTTCATTAAGGACAGAATATTTCCAATCCATAATTGACCGTGGTTGAAGATTGAGATATCTACATGTTCGGTTGATTATGATGAGTTTTCCTGTTTGTGCCTGCGTGTGATGTTGAGACTTAAAAGTTTTAGAGTTGACTATTCTTTACATGCTAACTGTATGCTAGCTTGCTCCGGGAATTCGATTAGTGAGTGTTTGCCTTGGAGCAAGGCCTCTCAATTACTGCTATGTTCGTCCAAGTGTTCCATGTTTTCCTGAACAATTATGGAACTTACTTTATACCTTCTCATCTTCGGTTGCCTTCCGTGCACGTGCATGGTGGTCTGGCCAATGCTAGCGTATCTAAACAGTTAAATTCCAAGGAGTCTGCCAACGTTCACGAGCATACTTATTATTTCCTCATCCGTTTGGATCTCGATACTCGGCACTTCGGATTAGAGCTACTTCATTTCTGAGATATCTCACGAGTGTAACCCATAAATAAGGAGATGACAGAGACTCAGTGTTGTGCACTCGCCTAAGTTCTTATCAATATGTGTGACAATCGTCACTTTCGTAGTCCGCAATGTATTCCCTTCAAGGTCCAAAGAAAAAAACTATATTCCCAATCTTATCAAGTATACACGAAGAATGATCATTCTATGCATGTTCAAATTTTAAACTTAACATTGCAAACTAAGAGTATGATGGTGTCGTGATCGTATGATATAAACTCACATCTGTAATAGGTCACATTGGTCGTCTCCATGCATCGAAACTCTTAATGTATTCAAGAAAGGTTCAGCGGAGGTGAAAAAAGGGTTAGAATCCCAGAAGGAAAAGAAAGAAAGCCAAGATCTTGAGCAATTCTTTCCCTGGTTCGGATTCCTTGCCTCGTTACTTTCCAATTTTCTGCTAATGTGTGGACGAACCGATGTTACGAAAAACCAAACTGAACAATTATCTTTGTCAACAATATTCAATGTTTTCCTTTTTTTTTTTTTTTCTGTATACCAGCGTAGAAATGCAAGCATGTAAATTATTTCATCTCTCCCATTGGCACTAAATCCACATAAATAGAAATAATATCATAAATTGCTCTAGCTAGGCTTGAAACAAGTCGAGTTTATCTTTATAAACGCTTCTGGGGTAAACATGGCTTTAGCAGTCTCGATCATTTAAAAATTGATTGATGGGTCGACCGTGTCCACGAGAGGGATTTTTTATCTGCTGGGTGTTGGGCTAAACTTTCAGGAGCTGAAAGAGTAGGATCGGTGTCAGTATGCCAAATGCACGAATGGGTTGGCTCTCAAATGTGGATCATTTGTTTGCCCTTATTTGGGTCCCATGACGTCAAATTCTGAATTGTTGCCGAAGGACGAGACAGCAATGCGTGGAATTGATACGGACCCGACGGTCTGGCGTGCACATTGATGTGCTGGGGATGACATGATTAACACACCTTAACGAACGCAAAGAACCTCTGTTTTTATTATTATGATAAAAACTCATAGTGCAATCGAGCAAAGCAACTACTTACATGACCATCTAATTCAATTAATTAATTAAGGAATAGTTGTACATAAAATTATTTTTAAATTAATTATTATTAAAAATTTAATGATAATTTATAATATATTTACATATTCAAAATTTTTAGATAATAGATATTTTTTTTTAATTTTAAAAAAATTATAATTAATGTATTGTTGAATTTTATATTTAATATACAGATTTTATATTTATTATAATGTAGATAGGCGAGTAATTTTACTTAAAATTATTATTACTTAAAAGATAATTTTTTTTTATAAAAAAAGTTAAATTAATATATAAATGATTGATTTTAATTTTATTTTTACAGATACAAGCAAATATATATATTTTTTTATTTTTTGTTATTATTATTATTATTATTATTATTATTTGGTTTTCATTGATTTGGTACAAATCTCACTTAGCAGTTAAATCTTTTGTGTTTTTGAGCAAAGCTGTTAAATCTTTTGTTGACATATTTTCTGGATTTAGTCTCTCACTTCAAGTTCAATATGATCAAATGTAAATCATTTACACTAAAACTGACACACTGAATTAACTCGCTTATTGACTGGAAAATACAAGTTTGATCCCTCTGTTTTTATTTTTTTTTTTTGCATTTCTTTTTTTGGCGTAGCGATTTTGAAAAAATTCAAAAGGATAGGATTTCATTTTTGCTAATTCCTTTTGGCAATAATTTTTCTATAATTACCGCCCAATTCTCTGCATGTGGGGAGAGCCAGGCAATCGTCCTGATTATCTAACTCATTCACAACGAAAACAACTCTCCATCATTTTGCTCGAGCAGCGCGGCCCAATAATGAAGCCTCAAACTTACAACACGCACCATCAAGATTCGCACACGCTGCCTACCCGTTACCCGCACTTATGACAAGCAGCAACCCGCGGTTCCCAATTGCATTCGGCATCCCACTCCCCCGCCCGTCTCTCTCTTTCTGCAACGTCGTGTTGTGTGTCAAAACTGAAAGCCCTCCCATTTCTCAGTTAACTCACAAACTAGCAAATGGTTCTGCTTTTATTCTCTAATATCTCTCTTTGGGATATAATAGAGCAGTAAGAGAAAAAGGAAAGTGGTTCCAACTCATTTCCCATGGTTCTACCTTTGCTTGCTTTGGCAATTGGCACCCATCATTATTGCTTTCTCTCTTTGGCCTATTTTTTTCTCCACTCTTTGCATAATTAAACTGACCTGAGAAGGAAAGAAGTTTGATTTGATAAACCAAAACGGGAATGGTTCGGGTCGTTTAGTTTCTGTTTGCCATGAATTTTGTTTCTCCTTACACACCGCACTTTCTTTCCTTTCCTGTACCATATCTGAAACTTGTCATCACTATTAATGCCGGTTCAACAGTACCCAGGTTCAAAGATTGTGTCTTTAGCCCAAGTGTCTAAGAACCCATCTCAGCAAGAGCATGAGACCATGCAATTCTTTGAAATCTTTAAGAAATTCAAGCGCTTTAGGCTCTTTGAGCCATCTTTGAGGGTTTTGGGATTCTTCTTCGTTATAGTTAGTGCCGTTTGCTGCATCTTTTACTTTGATTACGGGTCTGTTCTTGGTAGAGGGTATAGATTTCAGGGTAAATCTGAGAGTTTCGTGTGGTTGCACTTTAACGGGCGGAGTCAGATTAAAAGGTTCGATTTCTTGACAGAAGAGGGTGGGGAGTGTGATGTGTTTGATGGGGATTGGGTGTGGGATGAGAGTTATCCGTTGTATCAGTCTAAAGATTGCAGCTTCTTAGATGGTGGGTTTAGGTGCACAGAGAATGGCAGGCCTGATTTGTTCTACACCAAATGGAGATGGCAACCCAGGCATTGCAACTTGCCCAGGTTCCTTTCTCCTTTTCTTCTTCTTCGTCGTCTATGCCTCTTTAGGAGACTTTTTGGTTGCTGAAAAAGTGCGACAAAAGAACCCTTCTTGGTTTCGAACATGTACGATAAGGATAGAAAAGCGACTTTGTATTTTGGTGCTCAATTTATTATGTTTATTTATTTATTTATAATTTAATATTATAAACATTTATTTTATTATTTTTATTTTAAATAAATTTTATTTATTATATATTATAAAATTCCAAGTAAATTATATTAAAAAATAATCAAAATAAAAATTTACTAGTTTTACTTGTAATTTTCTGATAGTATTTGGAATTATTAGTGCCTGTTAAATTCCATTCAAGAAAATTTGGCTATCTCGTCTTTTTACTGTCCCCAAGTCTGCTCTTCCCTGTTTTGTTGCAAATTATTTTCGTCCTTTTATTTGGCTGATAAGCTTTACCCGTGAACTTAGGATAGAGATAAAAGGGGGCAATGACTTTTTTGCATTAATCCAAATTTCCATCACGTCCGCCAAACAAGCCTTGATTTTGCTTGGCAATTTTATCACAGGGTAAAGATTGACTTGATAAATGACATTAATTCACACAAACTTATGATTATGGCATGTGCATTTTCAAGATACGTTGTATTCAACCAGCATTGACTTCTTTTGGTTCAAACATAATTGCCTTTATATTTTTATATTTAGTTTGGATATTAATGCAGAATACAGAGAGATTTCCCTTTTTGTAATTGTTTTTTTATGATCATTAATGCTAAACAGATTGGATGCGAGACTGATGTTGGAGAAACTGAGAAACAAGAGGCTAGTATTTGCCGGAGACTCAATTGGAAGAAATCAATGGGAGTCCCTCTTGTGCATACTATCTTCAGCAATTCCTGACAAGAATTCGATTTATGAAGTGAATGGAAGTCCAATTACAAAGCATACAGGATTCCTGGTGTTCAAGTTCGAGGATTATAATTGCACTATTGAATACTACAGGTCTCCCTTTCTTGTGCTACAGGGGCGCCCTCCTAGTGGGTCTCCAAAAACTGTCAAGTTAACCATTAAGGTGGATCAGATGGATTGGAACTCTGTCAAATGGACGGATGCTGACGTCCTCGTCCTCAACACAGGGCATTGGTGGAATAATGAAAAAACTACAAGAGTGTAAATTGTCCTGATCTTAATCCCATCGGTGTATTATATGCATGAGCTTCAACTAGGCTATCATAGGATTAACCTTAATCTTCATGTCCTATCCAGGGGCTTTTACTTTGAAGAAGGAGCACAGGTAAGATTGGATATGAGGGTAGAACAGGCATATCGAAGGTCCATAGAGACTCTGATGCAGTGGATAGAAAATAAAGTGGACACAAGCAAGACCCAAGTCTACTTTCGCTCATTTGCCCCAGTGCATTTCAGGTCTGTTTGAAGTCGTTCTCACTAATTCTGTTCTTCTGCATAACAGTTTTCCATCAATTAGTCTTCCATGATCATTTTGGGCTACTAGGAGAGGGTTGCTAGTTGATGCTACTCAATCAATTTTGGTGTCCCTTTTTGCGTTTTGGTAGCTTTTTTTGTGACATTATGTTAAGGTCCTGAAGTGAACATTTTTGCGCAAGAATTAGGCATTATTTGGAACTTGGATAATTATGCCATGCTGTGCTCTCTCGTACAGTGTAGTTTAAGCTAATTCCAATTGTTGCTCCGTGTTAGTTGTTCTTCTTGTGCTTTACATATGTTGTACGAGGAAGATCTCATTTATTGGTCCATCGCAGAGGCGGAAGTTGGAATGCTGGTGGGCTCTGTCACTCGGAGACATTGCCAGAAATGGAGCTTGAGCCATCGTTGGTGCCATCAGAAACATCGGACAAGCTCAAAATTGCATCCGATGTGGTCTCAGCTTACTCGAACCAGCGCGCGAAAATTTACCTGCTAAACATAACAGGAATGTCTGCACGAAGAAAAGACGGACATGCGTCTGTATACTATCTTTCCAAGCCCGCCCCCTTGCACCGGCAAGACTGCAGCCACTGGTGCTTGCCTGGTGTCCCGGATTCGTGGAACGAGCTGCTCCATGCACTATTTTTAAAACGTGAGGCCACCAGAACGCTTAACTTATCCACCAAAGTATAGCTTGTTAGAAAGAAAAACAATAACAGAATGGATGCTAAAAGGAGACAAATATGTGAAAAAGATACCAGTATATGCGAGGAAGAGGTACAGCAAGATGTGGAGAAAATACTATGAGCGAGGACAATGGAAGAAGTTATATATATATATATATATACATAGCAACTGACTTTTAGCTTTGATTCTAAAATAAGATTATTATTTTTTTAATTTTTAATTTTTTTTATAAAATATAAGATAAATATTGTATTATAAATATGTAAAATAAAAATTTTATTTTTAATATGAGATATATATTTTTAAAATAATTTTATTTTAATATAACTGAAGTTTGATTGATTATACAGTAACACACATGCAATGAATTTTTGTTTTATTTTTCTTAATAGAATAATGGAAAAGATCATCTTCCTGGGGAGATGAGAACCATGAAGGGCTTTGCAGTTTTACAGACGCAATGGCCATTAGTTACAGGAGAACAAATTCCAAGTAAGGGCTGGTGGTTGGGCTCCAGAGGGGTTTTTTGTTTTGTAATTTTGGACTTGAATCAAATGTGATTGCCTTGGAACAAAATGTAATTAGCAAAATATGCTCGTCAAATGGTACCAATCGACCTGGATGAAACAATTTGGCAGGAGTATGGATTACGTGAATAGTAAAAATTAAAATAAAAAATGAGAACGTAGCTCATATTTAAAATCCTAACGGGCACAGCCGTGCAGGCTGCTTAACCCATTAACGCTGGAGCAGTGGCCACTGGTCAGTGGGTACTCCACCAAATTCTTAAGCGAGAGAGAGAGAGAGAGGTTGGCAATGGGAGGCTCAGCGGCGGAACAGAGCCGAGCGAGAGACCTGGACAATCTGCTTCTCCGTCAGGGGATTCTAATGGGCTCAACCCTCGCCCCCGGCCCCAAAGTAAGCCCTTTTAAGCCCCTCTTGGACAGTTTAACCAACATCCCTTTAGCAAGCTTCTATATTCGGCCCATGTTTACTTGTGTAGTATCTGTTTTTGCAGTTGCAAGAGGATAGGATCTTAAAAGAGTATGTAAAAGATACTGGTAGCTGCTGCTAAAGGACTTGGATTTATCTGGATTTAAGAATCTCAAGGTCATTAAAAAGCTTTATCTGCTTTTAGAGATGATTAATGGCTTTCGTTTTTCCTTCTTTTTTTCATGTAGTGATTGTTATATATCTTAGATTATAAAGAGTAAGCAATTATTTTAATATACTGTTTGGTGTAGGTTATCATGGTTTCCGGGTCATATTACTTCTCAGAATATACTCTTGCTATTACAGGCTTGAAGATGTTAGTAAGCCGAACGCTGAGGTAGCAGCCCAGGGTATCATGGATAGAGTTAGTGGTGTGAATATTGATTGTGCAACACTTTCGCCGGTTGAAGACAAGGAAATTGATTTCTACAATGATTTTTCCATTATACCAGGATATAGTGCATGGTGGGATTGAAGGTTTCAAAGAGCATGCTAGGGTTATTATACCAGGATTGACACTGGGCTTTTAGTGTACCATCCGGCTTTTCCCTCCTCAAGTGAAGTTTCCTCTATGCACACTTACAGGAACTCCTAGAAATGCTGCTCAGTATATTGAATATGCTCACCTAATTAAATGGGGTGAAGCAACACATTTTCCCCCCTTTCCCATTCTTCAAGAGATTTGGAGCTAGTTTTTGTTGTCTTATGATTCTGTATTTTTAGGTTCATGGTGGAAAGGCTTTTGATCTAGATGACCATGAACATATGAAGTGGGTTTATGCTAAGGTGGACCATTTTTTGATTCCTGAATAGTCCCTTTGTGATATTGATATACATTCTGGATCCGTGGCTGTATCCCACAGGCTGTCAAGATGGTGGAGCTTTTTGGCTTTCAAGGTGTAACATATACTCTTGCTTAGGTAATTTGAAGTAAAAGAAGCTAGTTTTGTATTTTTTTTTTAAATTAAATTTACATATTCGTAAGTGTTGCCAGTAATGTTTTGATGTTTTTCCAAGTTTACTTCCCCTGCCAGCCTACCGTGATGGAACAGATATGTACAATTCTCTTTTATAGGGTATTGTGAAGAACATCATACCAGCTATCCCTTCCACCAATGCAATCATATCAGCTTCATGTGCACTAGAATTCTAGGAACCTTTAAGATTGCATCAGTGTGCAGTTAAAGTGTATCCAACTTTCTAATGTGCATGCCACTTCTTTTTTCTTGCTTAAATTTTGGACTTTGTTTTGTTCAGAGATCCGACACTAAAGTAGGTTACACGAGTGACCCTGACTGCCACATCTCCTTTTGCATCCCATTTATTCCCATACTTTTCTCATTATCTTGTTTGCTGTACTCAAGCACAACACCAAACTTTAAAATGCAGATTCTATATTTTTTTTTATCAGCATGAGGAATGCCTTCCATTTTTCCTTCTTAAAAGAGAATCAGTTTGTTGCTACTGTCCTATTCTGCTCATAGCCTAGTTCCTTGGTCACTTATTCTTCTGTAGAATTTTTCTCTGTTTGCAGCAATCAAGTTTAGCTGGCCTTTTCTCTTGACTTTTGCCTCATCCGGCAGGTGAAATCCTATGCTGCAGTAACTGAAAAAGAGGTATGCTCGAGTGTTGATGGAGTCTAAGCTTAGGCATAATTCTGCTATCACTCGTACCATGGAATTTCCCGTTGTGTAAGTGGTCCTCTGAACTTTGGCCGTATAATGTGCCAACGAAGAAGTGTTGAGTGGGCCATTTCTTTTAGTGAATCAGTTGGTATTTATGCTTGTTGAATCTGGCAGCTTATTTTTGATTATTACAATTTTTAAGACCTTTGAAATCACTTTCTCTGCCTATGACATCTGGGAAAAAGTATTCTTGATTATTTGAATTTCTTGTATGCATCAAGGTGCGGAAGAACTCCGCGCAAAAGTGACTGAACTAATGAAGGACTGTCTTGTTTGTGGTCCAGGTATTCTTGTTGAGCTTGGCCGTTCAGTTGCATTGCAGCAGGTGATTTTCTGGTTCTTCTGTGCTGGGAATGAGGAAAAATTGGACATACTAGGGCTTGTCATTATACATTAGACACTATGTTCGAACTTTTCGGTCCACTTGTTTTATTATCTTAGGATTATCTTTGTCCTGAGCTAAAAGAAGTTAGCATCTGCTCAACGGGCGATTGTAAATGTTTTTCTTACTAATTTTAATTTGTTTTCTAATGCACAGGCACATATCAGTTTCTCTGATTGATTTTTTTTTTTCTTTTTTTTCTGGTAAACAGTTTGTCGATCTGCTCGAAGATCATTCCAAGTTGGTCTTGTCAAAGTTAAGTAAGCGCACCAAATTTTGAAAGAGATGACCAGGTCAAACCTAAGTTTCACCACTTTCTGAACTTAAGGGTAAACTGCTGAGGGGGGCACTGTGCATGTGGCTGGTACAACCAGCAAAGATGACGAGGAAATGTCATGTTCTGAGAAAATTGCATTCATTTTTAAGGGAGTTCATCGATCTGAATTTCCATCACGTGCAGTTCCACGCGAGAATGTTTTATTCATACTTTTTAACTGGAAGTCGCTTTCCATCACGCTGAGTTTCGAATGAGAATGGTTTCTATTCATTGTTCCGACCCCAGATCGCCGGCACAAGGAAAATGTGAAAGAATCTTTGTCGGCACCGCCCGCTGAAATAAAAATAGTGTGTGTGTGTGTGTGTGTTTGAATCAAATGGTCATACTTCATATTTATTTTAATAGCTCATTCTCGCGTTTAGACGTGCCACGGTCGGCCAGACCCAGAGGATGGAAAGTAGCTGACAAGCGGGAAGGGCGGAAGGCTACTAGTAAAAGCCAATCGGCCGTCTACATTTGCCGACTCACAACTTTGGTTTGGGGCAATCCACAGCATTGAGGATCTGAAATGGCCAACAATGTCAACGGGACAAACATTAATGTCAATGGCGGTTACGTTGTCTGTAAAACTCTGCTGCCTCCCAGGGACTAGGCTAATCTAGGGAGGTTTGCACTCACCACCTGCAAACTAACAATTCATTCCGACATTAAAGGACGCTGCGGGGTTTGTTTATTTTCAACTTTTTTAAATTTTATGGACTTGTCTTTGGATAAATAAATCAATATGCAACTAATAATTTCGAGCAATACATGACTTCCATTTCCGCTTTCCACTATAGAAACTTCATAAAATATCTGTTAGCTTCGAAGAAAGCAACTTTACCCAATAAACAATTATCAATTATTGAATCCCCAGAGGCAAATTATACGCCAATTGTGAACAAAAGTTTTCTACTTGAGAATTACCAACTGGGAGGAGTTGGGATGAAAAAATTTGAAAGAAAAAAAGAAAAAAAAAAAACACCAGTTGACTATAGTTGTGACGTGAAGTGAAACTCAGAGACTTGGGAAGAAAGACGGCGAAGAGGGAGAGCGGGCGGCGGAGGGTTCCTCAAAGTGATGCGACGTCGGTTTGAAAAAACATGGGGCGTAAAAGAGCTGTACGCTGAAGGCAGCAGGGTAACTAAATGGTGTCTTCGAGGAGAATGAGAAAGGTACAAATGTGAAAAACATTATTGTTCACTGTAGTTAGAGCAGTAGATAGAGTTGTTTTGAACAATATTCATGCTTATGGATTAGGAGACTCTGAATTCTGCAAGACCCTTACGTTGGCACCAGCAATGCCATGCAGAAGGGCGGGTCCCCCGGCCAGGCCAGCCGGCTAACCGCGTGGACCACAAAATAACCCCCATCATTCAATCAATTGGTCTCCTGGAGGAGTAAAGAGCTGCAGGATCTATATAAAGTGGAATACAATGAATTATGAAACGGTACTTATCAGAAAAAAGGGTTAATGTGTGTAATTGACCCTGCAGTCACCTCTTTATTGACCTTATCCTTATGACCCCATAAGTTTTCATTCTTGATGGTGAAATAAGACACTAAAATTGTAATAATTTATTTTAGAGCATATGAAATTATATAGTCATCGTCATATGTAACTTTTAAAGTATTAGAATTCCGTTTTTTTTTTCCTTTTTTTTTTTTTACCAAAATTAAGAAAAGGAAAAAGAAACTAAGAAAAGGAGAAAGACATTTTAAGTATCTAAGTCGTGGACCGGATGAAATAAGAAATCAGGGCAGCCTGCCCTTGCCCATGATTATCTGCTCTCGTGCACCAGTTCCTGAAGCTACTTCAAATTGTCATCCAACACAAAACCATAGTTAATGGGTCTAGGACCCTTCGAACTCATGTCGAGCTGGGCCAAATCAAAAGATTCCCAAGTCTGAACTTCTATACGATATAAATAAAAGCCGCCGCCCCCTTCCCCCTAATGCCAAGGTCGGCAACAGATCAAGACGGATCCTCCGGTGACTACTTTGACCGGCTTGCACCAAGACAGATTAGTAGATAAGCAACTTCTTCTACAGTTTAGGTTCATACAAGTGTACGCATGGATTTTGGATTATGAATTCTGAATCATACCCTGTTCCCTCCACAGAGAGGTGTATGCATATGTGTGTGTGGGGATGAGGGAGAGACAACTCACATCCATTTACGACCATGCATAATGTTAAAAGGGATTGAGCCTGTCTTGGATTAGATATCTGGGTGTGGGGTGTTGCTTGCTTCTCCTCGCATGTTTTTCCCCAGCTGGACAAAATCAACTCATGATTCTTGTGCGGTTGTGGACTTGGCCAGACGGGCCAACTGCCACTAAGACCCCACCAGCCCACATGCCCTTGTACTTCATTCACCCATCTCTTCCCCCCTCACCCCCTTTTCCTCCTATTTATAAGCCTTACATTCCCGAGGCACTAGAAAAAAAAAAAAAAAGTGGGGGGGGAATGAGAAAGACTTCAAAGATTGAGAAGTGGATCTAAACTCCTTGTTCTGTGCCTACATACACACCTTCAAGTTACACATCTGAGTAAGCAAGCCAAGAAAGCGAGACTGATATTGTTGGGCTGCCATGGAAGTGGGCATGGAATTCGAAGATGATGTGTTCTTTGCAGACTTAAGCAAGCAAATTTCTCTTCTAATCATGGAGGATGACGAGGACTCAGTTGCACGTCCTTCACTTTCTTTCCAGGTTTATTGTTTATTAGCTCTATTCTTTAACAGATGTCTGTGATATACTCTGTAGTTGATGAAATTATAGCTGAACTAGAATTTAATATGAACTATCCAGGCTTTCTCAGGAGGGAATTGTCCAACTGCACCATCCCCATATTGGTGTCAACAGACTTGCAAAAGAGAAAGCAAAGGAACAGGGGTTTTTATCCCCCAGTCATCTCAGCCAAGAAGGAAGCAAAGACAAGGAAGATATGGCTCATATAACTCAAAGTCTCACAGGCAGCAAGAAAACAATAGAATGGTTTCTCAAATGTCCTATCACAACAATTCTTTCAACCCCAAGAAGGGCTGAAGCTGTGGACATCCTTCTCAAGTGCATGATTCAATAATTTCAACTAATTTTATTGCAAAAGGGAGGTGGCGAGACAGGGACTTTATATCCAAATAACAACATATATGTTGAAAAATGTTCTAGGAAAAGCCTTGCTTCTCATTAGGTCTTGGGGAGGTTCATCAAAGGTTTGTACCTCTCAAATAATGGAAATGTATGGTTGTCCTTAAATATTATAGGGCCTGTTCTGCTAATTATTTTGATTGCTTATTTCATGTTCTCTGTAATTGCATAATTCTCTTGGGTGCCTGCTCTGGATTGGTGTCCGCCGATTCATAGTAAATTCTTATGAAGTTCAACCTATCCCAACTTTATTCTGCGAGAAACAAAGCAATTGAACATCCACGGGGAGTTCCCCCAACTTTTGATGCACTTTTGGAAAGTTACTTTCCAATTCATATCAGAAGAATTAAGATGGGTCAGTTTCTGGAACAATACCTATATTGAGCTGCAACTCGGATAGTGTCTTTGGACAATCCGATAGATAAAGGAAGATATTTTCTAAGATCTCCAAATGACTAACGCTAAGCAGAGAGCACAAGCGACAGAGCGATTTCCTACTTGCAAGCCATAACAAAATTACACTTTATGATGGTCGCTGGATTCTCGAAGGGCCTATTGTCAAGTTATTTTAAACAGGCTTTCAAACTTTCCTTTAATCACGATGCGTGCGTTTGTCCATCAAGAATTTTTGTCAGCTTTAATGATGATTTTATATGTGTAATTAATCGTGGAAGGGACCCAGTAATTTGCCAAACCAAATTTCTGCTTGTCCTCGTCATTCTCATCTCTAGCTTGACCAGCTTTTATATGATAAGCTAACCATTTACTGAGCCCATGGCATGTCTATACGAGGACTTATGGCCTCGTACTCACTGTTTCATGGCTAAAAAAAGGACTCAGTGGGGGGTATAGAACAGTCACCGGAAACTCTCAGTTGGGTCACTTTTAGTTTTTCGATGGAATGCACTCAATGGATGCTCTAGCTCCTGCAGTTTTTTATTTTTTTTTCCCTTAATTTCTTGAGATTAAGCAGACCAGATTTGCATTACTAAGCAGACATAAGTTTAGACATTTGTCTTTCTCTCCATTGTCCCTAGAAGAGTTGAAAAGCTCCTGTGAAGTTTATTTGAGTCCACCTCCCTTTCAACTTTGCATTTTGAAGGTTGTTTTGTGTGCAGCATTCCGTCATCTTCGAGTGGTCTGTTTTGGACCTCTCGATGTTTTGCACACTTGTGATGCCATCCTTCCAGTCTCCGGTTCCCATTTTGTTGTCACTCTCAAACTTCCATTGGTGAGGGAGGGGGCTATACACAAGTGACGCGAACTCTTTCTTTCTCGATGGGTACATAGAATTCAAACTTGCTTAGGTAGATGTCTGATTGACTAATTGTTTTGTCCAAAAATTTAGCTGTTCTTTTCCTCGCAAAGTCTCAACCTAACTCCGGCTCAATCCTCAAATGGGTTCACAATATGACCCAAAAACAAAGTGAAGTATAAAAGCCGATTATGCCCCAGAAAAATCCGGTGAATAATTGAATGGAAAAAATTGGCTTTGGTGGGTTACCACACACGTTGGATCTCACGTCACAAAAACGCCCACTTGGGGGGAAGACGTTTCAAAAAAGAGAAGACCTACATCTGGTCACATGCGCCACCGAAAGTACACGAAAAAGTCCAATTACGTGGCAGGGTGGATTTGGCGAGTGAATCTAACTGGTGGATCTCATGCGCAGACAACAGTTTTTTTTTTTTTTTTATAAATTATAAAAAAGACATATAGTGTTCAACAAAATCACGACGAATAGCACAGTTATTGTACATCTGACACTGCTTGCTGTATAATTAATACTTTTTTTAATAAATAATAAAAAAAAAACAATTACTTTTTAGGTGTGAAACTCCCATGAGTTTCTGTCTATATTCTGCATGCTCTCTTTAGCTATTTAACTTTTTTTTTTTTTTTGTCCGCGAAAATGATGCAAATTGCGGCACCCTAAAATCGCATTCGGAGTCCTTCAAGGAAAACTATAATAACTAGAAATTTAAGTTTTTATTTTTAAAACTTCCAACTGTAAATTTTTTAAAAATTTATGAAAATAGAAAAAAAAAAACATCAAATGTTTTAACGGAGAAAAGAATAAAAAACAAAAAAAACAAAAAAAAAAAACAAAAGGCTTTCGGTGACAAAAAAGCTGCCCCATGACAATGGGCCTGCAACATTTGCCATTGCTCGTCGGGGGATTCTATGATTATATTATTTTATCCTGATTTAAGTAAAAACATAGAGTCATAGAAACGTCTGTAACTTTTTGAAAACTAATTCTAAATTTGTGTTAGTTTGTGTACGAAAAAGAAATTGTATTAGTTGTATAAAATTGCAAATAGTGAAGAATTATGTGATAATACGAACATTACCACTGTTAGTCATGACCGGAGATAATTGTATCCAACCCCAGTTATCTCGTGGCCTTAAACAAAATGGGCTTGGACTTGGGCCTATTTGGGCTTTCTACCCAGATTTGCCAGTCCGGGTCCAAAGGCAGCCCTTTTTCCATGAGGCCAGACTTGTTTGTTTTAACCACCATTTCGAGGAAGTTGCATCGATGGCGGTCGCCAGCCTGCCTCAACTCTGCTTTCTGCTTCTCCTCCTCCCTCTCGCTCTCCTCGCTTTCCTGGCCATAATAGTCCGGCCACGACCGGTCAAGATCCCAATCAAAAACCGCCATGTCTTCATCACCGGTGGATCGAGCGGCATCGGGCTGGCCCTGGCCCATCGTGCGGCGGCGGAGGGGGCCCGTGTATCCATCCTCGCCCGTTCGCTCGACAAGCTCGAGGAAGCGAGGCAGTCTATCCGGCTCTCCACCGGCATTGACGCGGCGGCGTTCGCGGCGGACGTGAGGGACTTCGACGCCGTTAAAGCTGCGGTGGACGAGGCGGGCCCTATCGACGTTTTGGTGGTGAATCAAGGATTGGGCGTGCCTCTGGAGCTGGAGAGGCAGGAATTGGATGAGGTCAGGTCCATGATAGACGTGAATTTGATGGGGAGCTTTAACATGATCAAAGCTGCTTTGCCTGGAATGAAGAACAGGAAGGACCGTGGGCCCGCCTCTATTTCACTCGTTTCATCGCAGGCCGGTCAAGTATGGAACTAAAAACCCAATCTTTTACATTTTCTTCTCCTTTTTTTTTTTTTCTTTTTATTTGGTGCTGGCTGAAGTGATAGCATTTCTTGGTAGTTACTGAGAATGAGAGAGTGAATAAACGCAATGTTTATTTTGGGGCTACCGTGTTTTAGGTGGGCATCTATGGATATGCAGCTTATTCAGCTACAAAGTTTGGCCTTCGGGGACTGGCAGAAGCATTGCAACAAGAGGTCATTGCTGATAACATCCATGTTTCCCTTATATTCCCTCCAGACACTGATACTCCTGGTCTAGTGGAAGGTATGCATATGGATTTTTTTTGGGGCGGGGGCGGGGGCGCCGGCTATAGTTGTGAGATGATTGAGAATTTCCCAGCTTGCCTTTTCTAATTGGTAGATGATCTCTTCAATGAGTCCCAGCACATGGGGCTTGAGTTTGTCTTGCTTTTGAAGAGTTGGCACTCAGATAAATGCTTCAAACTCAATTCAAGATATTTTCCTGAAAGTGTTGCTATTATATTATTTTATTCCAGTTTTCTCTATTTGCCAATAGCTCCAAATTGACATTTTGTAAGTTCAATTCTGTTTCTAAGAAATTTTCATTACTCACTAACCACTTGCAATGAAGAAGGCATGGCAACATATGCTTTCTTTGTATTGAGTCTGAAATCAAATTCAAAGTTATAGTGTACAGTCGGTGCATATTATGTCTATGTTTCTTTGTATGTCCTTCCAGTCAAAAATACATCTGCTCCCAACATAAGAGTTCGCTCATGTTGTAAGTTGAATGATCATGTAAACTAAACAGTGGCAGCTGATTGCAGAAAACAGAAGAAAACCGCAGCTCACGAGTATCTTATCAGCCTCTTCTGGTATGATGAAAGCAGATGAAGTTGCCAAGAAAGCTTTAGATGGAATCAAATCAGGTGCCTTTATTGTGCCTTGCAACTTTGAAGGAACCTTACTGTCAATAGTGACAGCTGGTTTATCCCCACAAAGATCATTCTTGATGGCTTTTGTTGAGGTGGTTACTGCTGGTATTGTACGAACTGCAGCTCTGTGTTTCCAGTATAACTGGTATGGAAGTATAGAGCAGTGGCACAAGCAAAGACATGGTATGCTTCTGATGTTCCTCCCTGCATTTAGTTCTCCTTTTCTCTGAAAGGTGAGCACCTTGTGTCATTGTGCATGGTAAAGTAGTCCAAATTCAGGTTCTTGTTGATACCAAAAGGGCGTAAAAACCTCCAAACATTGTTAGTATGCAACTTCATTTTTCTGGCCTATCCTGTTTTAAGTCCCTTTTGGACAGACATTCTTACTCAAAAATTCCTTCTAAAACTGCATACAATATTGTATCAAAATTAGGTTCCTTTCCTGTTTTCAACCCGAATGTCATTAATGTTATTGTTGTTTTTTCTTTGATGATGAGGAGTTGCATCGGTGATTTTTTCCCAACTTTGCCTAGCAGTAATGCCTATTCTTCATCTTTCTTCTTGATCATGGATGGGTTGCATGCCTTGGTCTGTTTGGTCCCTTTGCCTTCTGGTTGTGGTAGATATTATGTGACAGTCAATGAGAGAGCAATTCCAAGAGTATGCAATCTGGGATTTGTTGAAGAGTCTGAATGTAACATCATATCATTGTTCTACTTTTTACCTAAAAAGCCAGCTTGCTGGCTGCCACGGTGAAGTACACTATTCTTTAACATCCTTCACTCATTCCAATCTTGTTTTTATCACGACCCAGATTCTATGATGTATAATGTCCCCAACTCCAGTCTTGTTTTCATGGTGATATAAGTGATATGATGTATAAGTTTCTATGTTTCTTTTGCTTCAGGAAGCTAGAAGTTCTTCTTGGTGCTTTATATTGGTTAATACCTTATATACGACAGGAAGCTTCTGATTGCAGCGAAGGGAACATCTTTCTTCAAGCCTACTTAATCTACTGGAATGTCGGTGAAGTCAACCTTGGCATCTTAGGATCGTTGGCTGAGGCTCGTTTCTTCCCCACATGCCATTGTATGTTTTACCATGAAGTATGGGTTAGCAGACGTTCAAATGAAGCAATTTTGGGTCTTAAGCCTGCATAATGTTATATGTTTATTTTTAAAAAATATATATATATATATATTTTAGTTTTGATTTTTTAGGATAGTTGCGTAATGTATTTTTCATTTCCGTTTGTGAAGTCAAATCTAGATTATGGCATTATTCTACCTTCTTCCTCTAAAGCCTGCAAGCCCCTAGCAAAAATTGGATTTTAAACCAAACTGCGTTTTTATAGTAAAAAAATGACTGGTGCCAAGCGCAGCTTTGTAAGCTATGGCATCCTCCAATCTCGGAGCGAGCAACAGGAAGTCAAAATCACCGTTGCCGCGACACGGTCTAGGCTGCACCTTGTGTTTCCCTCCAAAAAGCCAGGAGCTGGGACGAAGTATGTCTGCAACAGTATCTCCCCCACACCCTAGAAAGATATCTTCAACTTTTGTCTATTAAGAGGGAAATCACTAGATGAAATTCCCAAAAAAAAGCCAAAAAAAAGATTTTTTTTAAAAGCCTCTTACTTTATTGGTCTACCCTTCTGTTCGGGGTTAAATTAATTGCGACAACGATTCAAGATGAGCTGCTGAGGAAGATGGCTCTGGTAAGTGTTGACAGGAGGTGACTCCATATAGGAAGAATAGTGTGCTAAAGCCCTGGAGGGTGCAACTTTGGCCCTCGCTATAGTGAATGGCATAGAAGATAAGGACTAAAGGAAGCAAAGCGGGCAAGTCTCAGTTCTGGGGGTGCCGATGGGCAGAGCTGCAGAGTCATATGAGATGGGACCTTCTTTTGTCTTCTTGTCTGGTGGCCCGCTTCCGCACCCCAATCGTATGCGCTACTTGAATTTTAGTTTTGTAAATTGTTGTTTCAAATGCCTACGGCAATTTGCATATATGTACGGTCGTCCATTGCCCTGCAGATGAAGTGACTGTCAATGCTCGGTACCTCTCCTGGGTGCTCTGGTCTATTTCTTGGCTCCGTTTCTGGCGGTGATTGCGTTAGATGGCATGTGCTTGGTGAATCAGTGAGAGCTAGAGTCTTACAGGGTCTAGTTTGCGGTTTTGTAATCACCGTAAATTTAGCTCTTGTGTCCGAAATTGCGGTGCCTTATATACTACTGTTTTAATTTGTCACAGTTCTTGAGGGTATAGGCGTATCTACCAAATTATCAACAAACAGATAGCAGAGGCGTCGTTTTCGTTCATTAATAAGCATCCTAACATCTTTGGATTTGGTCTTGGAGAACACCGATTTTAGTTTCAATGGAATACATTAACAAGAGCCCGATGCAAGGAAGATCAACCTCGTGGTTCAGAGACAGTTCACGGGGGTTATGAAATACATCGACCGCAAAACTAGTTTTGAGTTGCAGTTTGCCCGTTGAATTGAAGACACTGTTGGTGGAACCTTAAAAGACGATTTTGTAATCAACCACCAAACAAGACATATTCTGGGAGATAGACATCTCTGTGGAAATCGTTTTGATGTTCTTATTTGGACTGTGAACAAAAACAAATAAATAAGTTTTGGTGTTTACGTCTTAGTACGAGGGAAAAGCAAACATTAAAAGCTATACAGGGCGATTTAAAAATACCAATAAATCGTAGCCCTATGCATGACACGCTTCAGGAGTATTTTCAACTCGGCACATAATGGATTCACATGCACGACACAGCCTGGAAGGCAAGCATATTGGTGAGATGACACGGACAGGTACAACCTAGTGCATAAATGGGAAAATAATGAGCTAAACATGTGAAGGCAGAACATTCATTTTCTTGCACACTCAAAAGAAGGCGAAGATTCCCGTGGTATTCCACATCAATCTCCTCTGAGTTAATTATTACGGAAAAATAAAAGTTTTGTGCCCAAGGACAGTATGCAATGGTAGCTACAAGAAGTGCTTAGTCGTAGATATAGAGGCAATGCAGGACGCAAAACAAGCAGCAATCTGGGTTCTCAATGCACGTCACTTGCATCGTGTGCACTCAGGAGATACGGAGATCATTCGGACCCAAACTCCACGGCATCAATGATCTCTCTGTAATAACCAGAAAGGGAAGGCAGTGAGTTGTGTTAACGTTAACATTTTTTGTCATGCTCTGTGAACTTTTAGCACTGAGATCATAAAAATTAAGTGTTCAACTGGTCAAAAGGAAAAAAGAAAAAAAAAACAGAGAGAAGCTCCTCATGCTTCTAGTTAACATGTTGATGCATCCTAAGAACAATGGATTAGACCAGCTTTTGCATGTAAGCTCAAACCTTTACATGGTTAACTTCTGCTCCATCTGGGATAGTGCAAAAGATGTGTGCAGATGCATTCAAACTCATATTTTGTGTAACTCCATTGCTTTCTCCATTATGAGACGGAGAAATAATCTCTTCTAACTCCTTTCCCTTTGTGAAGAAGTTTGTATTTCCCCCTGTGAAACCAGAAACAGGACTGGAGGGTCCAGTTTGTTTTGGGGTAAGATCTATCCGCTCAATCATTCGTGCAACACCAGCAATTCCTGCACTGACCTCCCGCTGAACTCCTTTGCTCAGCTCCTTGACTGAATTGTTATGTGCAAGTAGCTTCTCCTTAATGCCTTGAGTACTCCTGGATATTGATTCTTTGTATCTGTTGCAAGAAATCCCCATCGTTCAGCCCAAAAAGTATATTAGAACCAGTAAAGATCAATTTGATTGGCATTAGCAACAAGTTGGTATGCTTACCTAGCTGAAGCAATGGACCATTTAGATTTGATAGACTCTGAGAAAGATGACATGTTGGACCCCTGAGGAGTATCAGTTGTTTCAGACTGCCCAGTCAGAAACCTGGACATGAATGAACCATTGAAAAGTGTGACAGCAAATCATTACAAATCATCCATCCACTCTTGAGCATAAGATCAGCTTTAGCAAGCCAACTTCAGATGTCTGAATTGATTTGGCAGAGAATACAGGAAGCCAATTTAACTAATGACACCCAATGTCTTTGGGAAAACATACATTCAAAACCAGTACCTGGGTTTGAGAGGGGCATCTCTATAGATAGAAGTAACAGAGACTGTACTCGTAACAGGAGGGACCACAGAAGATGGAAGATGGTGGCTGGTTACTGATGCTCTAACAGAATCTGGTGAATTACTTCCCGGTGAAACGTAATTTAAACTTTGACCTCCTTCTGGTGAGGTGTGTGTCCGCTGTACACTTTCAGGGGAAGCAAAGATGAGAAACTCAGAGGGACTATGTCCGGGAGATCTCTGCATCTCCCTTCTGCAGAATGGATGAACTCTGCTCACAGCAGAAGCTAGATGCTGCATAATGTGCTCATCGACATCCAAGTCATCTGAATAAGAAGCCTGAAAATCCAAAAGTCAGAGCCAGTGCAAATCCAGATTTTTATGAGTCAACTGTGCATGCAATGAGATAAAGAAGCAGTATAGTTTCAAAATAAGCCAAACAAGCACCTGCTCAACATGATAATCCTCATTCGTAGATGCAGCAGGAAATCTACACCTTGACCTTAAAAGCCTCTCAGACTCAATGGCATCTAGAAGTTCTTGGCTATAAAATTGAATAAGAAATGAAGGGGCATAAACAGAACCATTAGCCGTTTAGCTGGCATTCAAAGGCAGAAAAACTGAATTTGTAATCTATACACATACACTCCTTCCAAGAGAAAACAGAGAGATAGGGACAGGCTTCTATAAGCGCAATGCATACCTGGCAGGGTCCTTGAGAACCACTGACTGCCAACATATAGGGCACTCTTTGCTTCTTTGCGACCTAAATGGAAAACCAAGCTCAACACACCTTGCGACGGTGCAAAGAAATTTACCACTCAAGAAATAAATTTGGATCCTCATCTTCTAAAATTAGAAAATAAAAGTACAAACTTACCACTCAAGAATGCACTGGAGATGATATTCATGTTTGCAGCTGGTGACCTGAGACGGAAAACAATGCCCAAAAGGGTAATCCTCACTTTAAATCTATAACCACAAGGCTTTACTTTTTCATTAAAAATTAAAATTAAAATTAACAAAATTAAATCACAAAATCCGTCTTGTTTGAATGAATATGGATTTATGGAATGACGATTGAAATGGACTTAAATGAGAAGGCATATATTACAAATGCCACTGACATGCAATCCACACGGACTAGAGCCTTGCACTACAAGGGTGGAGATCGTACAATCTACTCTGATTCCAATCAAGCCATTGGGCCCTTTCCCCCCCCTCTCTCTCCCTCTCTCTCTCTCCCTTTTGTCACAGCCACAAGATCGCTCGTGCGCACAGACACACGCCCAGAAAAATCACACAACACCGATGAAACAAAAGACAAACAAGAATAGAGAAATGATGATGTTGACGATAAGCATCAATGTAGCCATCAAAAAAAGGGGAAAACAAACGACGATAGAGAGAGCGAGAGAGAGAGAGATACAGTGGGAGGGTCCTCGGTGGAGAAAGGGTCGAGGCAGATACTGCAAGCCTCCTCAAATGCGCCTTCGAGAACGGCTGCAGAGGAGGAAGAAGAAGAAGAAGCCGACGAGGCGAAGGACGGCACTGGTTCATCAGTCCCTGAAACAGAATACGATGAAGAAGAAGGAAAAGCATCCAAATTTTCCATCTTTCTGCAGTCGCCGCTGAGAAAGTGGATCGAGGGAAGGAAAATAGCAGAAGAAAAAGTGAACGGCCCAGAGAGCGAGAGAGAGAGGGTGCTGGCAAAGAAGAAGACGAAGCCGGGGGGAGAGGAAAGATGAAGGAGACAAAAGACGCGGGGACCGGCAGGGCAAGAATGGAAAATTACGTAAAAACAAAACAATACAAAATAGGATCAAAGTCGGAGCAACGTGGGGGAAAAAAAGGGAAAAAAACAAAAAATCTATACATCAAGAAATGTCATTGTGGGCCCTCCCATACTTCTGTTCTAGTGTATTGTAGCAGCGACTCCCAGTGTCTTTGGTCCTCTCCCTCTTACCCTATTTGAGGTGGCAAAAATTGATGTGATTCTGTATTTTGATCTTTGCTCCGCCGTCAAATGATGGCATAAATTCGATTGCGAGAACAGTTGAGCCGACCCGTATGAATAAGTCGATTTTTTTTTTAATTGTTGAAGAATTCGATTAATTTGAAATATGATTAATTTGAATTTAAAATATTTAAAATTTAAATAATTATAATAGCTGCGATCACCGGTATCGATGCTTCTGTTGTTCCGATTTTGAGCCCTTTTCATGGGGTGCTGATTTGGAATTGGACATGTATGTGCTTATTTAATGCAGGGGGGGCTTTGGTCCATTTTCAATTTTCATGCTCTACTTGGATACGATGTTTTTCGGCTCCTGAATGGACGGGTTCTGGAAGGCTCTTGCCTACTTGTTGCCGCTTTTATCTGTTAAAAACACTCAGAGCCCCGCCGTACAAAGTGCCAATTGTAGTGCCAACCCGGGAACTTGGGATGCTAAAAGTAAGAATTTTGACGATGGACTTGATGTTAAAAGTATGAAAAATTTCTTTATCACATTGTAACAGAGAACTGTAGAAAATCCATTTGTAACGGTGGTATTGTTGTGTCTTTGCGAACAAGTCTGTGAGAGTTGCTGTGGATGCAGGCTGCAAGGTCTATGGATATTGGAATTGGAGAGGTGCTGAAAAGGCGAAAGAGTTGGTTAAAGGCTTGGGATCGTTTTGATTTAATTTGCTTTCCTGTGGTAAGCCTACTGGAATTTTACGTGGAAGTGTTGTTTCAGGCATCAAGATTCCTAAAGGGACTCCTAACGGTTTTCACGTTAAAGTTGAGAACCTGTTCAGGGTACATAAATGTTTTTTTTTTTTTTTGGGGTACACCAGATACTAAAAAGTTTGATGGATTGGAAAACTCCTTTATTAAGATGCATTCTGGGCTTTATATTTGTTTCTCTAGCTGATCATTTTCCATGGCATTCGCAGTTGGAGTTTGGGAGATGCATCTGGTTTACAGTAACACCTTCGTTTCACAAGTCATAATCCAAATTCTAAATCCGATGTGGTTAAATCTCCATCAGTGCATGCCATCAACAAACTACAGGTACTACTGCTTGTCGATGAGTTTTTTTTTTTTTTTTTTTTTCTTTCTAGTACAGCTGCTTCTTTTCAGAAGACTTCCCGGTGTTCAATGTTTTGGTGAATCATGGCCATGGTATGCATAATGCATTGCACATCGAGTTTATAATTTTCAACCAAGTTTTCAGACAATTGCATGCACCAGGTAGCTGCAGAATTAATGTTCACATGCACAATTTTCTTGAGTCATTATATTGTAGTGTTTGGAACAAAAAAAAACAAAGCCTCTTTTTATATTTCTTTGGAGGAGGACATGCCACATTTACTGTTTGGGTAGGTTGATTTCATGCTCAACTCTTCAAAGCATCCATCTCTAGCAGCACAGACAAGTTTTACATGACTGTAAACAGCAGAAGTGGACCAAGGTTGGTGTGTGGCATCAACTTTCGAACTCGCTGTTGTAACATCAACTTTTTCACAGCAAGGTTTCACTTTGCTGCACAATTTTTGTTGCTCATTGTTGTAGTCACCTAAGAGTATATGTGCCCGTTCGTGTCTCACAATAATTTTTTTTGGTCTTTATCCTATTCATCGAAAAAAAAGAGATGGATGGATTATTAAGCAAGTTATATTACAACTCCATCTTGAATGACTGAGTTTTTCAATATGACGGTAACGCCAGATCGGATGTAGAAGCCCTCAGAAGATCTATCAGCCTCTTGTATACCCTGCAAATGTGTGTAAGGAGAAATGGAGAACAGGTCAGACAGCTAAGGGTAGTAAATTTATAGACTGCAGACTCGGCCTGAAGATTTCTTATTTGTCAGACATCGTATGAACGGATGAAACCAAGTTTCATAAAGAAGATTGGTAAGGAGACAGAAATGACTTGAAGTCTAAGGATCGAGGAAGAAAAAGGCGGTTTTGTTTATTACATATAGAGTCTAAGGGGTTTGCAGATTATACCTCCGAGTTATGGATAACTACATTCTTCCCAATTCTGGCATTTTTGTCAATGATGCATTCCCTGCATAAACAAAACAACACATGCCATGAGGGACTAGGAAAAATGATCCTACTGTAGTATTTTGGCAAAGACAAGCCAGGGTTAAGGATGTTTCATACTTGATTCTTGTGTTTTCTCCTATTCCAATAGGGACTCTCCCTTCGGCCAGCAGTGACACCACTTCGGCATCAGTTTCATAGAAGTCAGCACCAAGCATCACAGTGTCCTGCATTTAAGGGCATTCCTCAGTTGACAACACTGGAATGTAGATTGCTAGGAGTACAAGATGTTGCGGATGATAAGGTAGTCTCTTATTTTCATACAAGATACTGGGAAATGCTTTCTTTAGCTAATTCTTCGACAAGGAACGTAAAGCATATGACCAAAGGTTTTTATTTGACAAACCTTTAAATGGACATTGGAGTTAATTCGAGACCTGATACTGACCACGCTGTGTTCTATGAAGCAATTGGTCAAGAAACTTCCATGAGATATTATGGAATCAACAATCTGCACAAGAATGAGATACAAACCAACTATGAAGTAAATACTTGGGCCGCATCTTGCTGTTCACTGCATAATATGACTCAGTCAACAGGAAGTAGAGACCATCCACCTTGCTATTGTCAATCTTGGTTGGGGGCAGGTTTCTTCTTGATGTATACATCGGCTTTGTAGCATCATAGAAACTGAATTTTGGAGGCTGGAGATTAGAAGACGCATAAGATCATCCATTAATGACACAAACTCAGATCACGTGGATCAAGGGCAGGTTTCAGTCAAAAATTCATTGGTTAGATACGAAATTATGGAAAAGTGACAGGTAGGTTCTGGGGCAGTGGAACTTACATGCTCAGTGAGGGCAAGATTTGCCTCAAAGAAGGATCTGATGGTTCCTATATCTTCCCAATAATCGTTGAAGAGATAAGCCTGGTCAGAAGTTTCCGAGCAGCATACTTAATTGAGCTTATGTGTCTACTTAAAAACATGTTTCTACCTAAATAAAGGATGAACCAGACATTCTAGACACCTTTATATTGGCCAAATCAGATTGCCAAAGAGATCAATACAGACCTTAGCAAAGAACTCTTTTGCTGAGGCTGGGATTATCTCTGATCCGAAGTCATTTGCAGTTGGGAAACGCCATCTGACACAGCAATATACTCCATCATCATATTTACAACAGCATTTTTGTATGTGCACACACGTGTATGCCACTCATTTTGTGACAAGAAAGACTATAATTTTTCTCAAAATTGAGTAAAAACCTCAATGGTTTCAGTACCTTAAAAGATTGAGAAGTATCTCCTTCTTAAACACGTACACTCCCATTGAGGCTATGTATGGCTTTTTTACAGCCTCGTCCTTTGAAAGCCCCAATACTGTAGTATCGACTTCCTAAAGTCCCAATAACAGTTAGCACAGCCATTCAGAATTTTAGGTCCATTCAAGATTCAAACAACTTGGAAAAACTTACCATGGCCTTTAGGTCAACCCCTTTAGGTTTTTCACTGAATGAAAGGACCCTCCCCTTACCGTCTATCTTCATAAGACCAAAGTCTGAGGCACGGCTATCATGAAAAGGAGTAAATCTCAAGACATAATCCATAAATCTTGCATATGAACTGAGTGGTTAAGAATTAACACAAGCCAAAACCACTTCTGGAAAACCGAGTGAGAAGATCAACTCTGGCAAAAATTATAAGCTACCTGTCATCCATTGGCACACAAGAGATAGAGATATCTGCTCCACTCTGGCGATGATTCTGGCAATCAATAAATGAATTTTTAATGTCTGATGATCAGATAATAAGAAATTAAAGCATTGCAATATGTGTAGGAATGAATTTGACTGAATTAAAAGAATAGTTCCAGTGAGCTATGCCTCTTTTTTTTTTTTTGACTTTTTACCTGAACAAAGTCCATATAGTCCATCCTGTACAGGTGATCTCCAGATAGGACCAGCACATCCTCAATGTCTTTGCTTCTTGCATCCTATAGTAAGGAAGTACATCGTTAAAAACCTATGCTTGTTATCTTCTCGAGTTTAAGATTGTCTCCCTCTTTTTGTTAACTTAACAGAATTGCAGCTGAACTTGTACAAGTTGCATCTGATATATTTGAGTAGCCACAACTTTACCTCAAAAAGCCAATGAAACTGTCTCACAGCATCTGCAGTGCCTTGGAACCACCTTTTACCTGCCTCTCCAGGGGTTTGAGTGGCTGCCAGAACCTGAATTCAAGTAGCAAACTCTGCAATAGCCTCTGATAGGCATATATATAATTGACTTTCTAGGTTCTATCCTACTTTACCGAATCATTTTTCAAGTTTGGTCTTTGTGGGCTAGCTTGTGTGTTGTGTAGCCAGTAGATTTGAACTACATTGAGGAATCAGTTGCTGCAAAGTCACGAAATGGATTCCAAAATGTACCTCTACATATCCGTCGCCAAAAGTGACTCCACTCCCATAGTTGTAAGCGCGAGCAAGGTGTCTGTTCAGTGATGCTGAGTTGAATTGAGTGAGAATGTAAACTTTGTTTATTCCACTGCCAATGCAGTTACTCATTGGCACATCAATCAGCCTGTAAGCTCCTCCAATTGGTACCTACAATGTCGAGTCCCATGATACATCATTTGCTAGCAAGCTAGCTCCAAAGGAGGTGTAGTGATCATAATCATGATGACATATCA
Source organism: Bruguiera parviflora (assembly GCA_019804595.1). Taxonomy (NCBI): domain Eukaryota; kingdom Viridiplantae; phylum Streptophyta; class Magnoliopsida; order Malpighiales; family Rhizophoraceae; genus Bruguiera; species Bruguiera parviflora. Next base: position 3,467,633 of record CM034046.1, read on the forward strand.
TGAAAGAAGTTCTCACAGCAGGCTTGGCACGGCGCTTGGTAAGAGGGAAAAGGCGAGTACCGGCTCCTCCACCTAAGATAATTGCTACAACTGTCCGCGCATCTTTTCTTTCCATCTCCAAGTCTCTCAACTACATATCATGCACCCCACAAACTATAACCAATAAAAGGCTAATGGATTTATCTTGTCTTAATTATGTAGCTTTACATAAGGTGTCCTAGCTAGCATTCAGTGAAGTTCCTGATGTTTTGCCTATTTATTCATATATCTGTGCTTGATTAAACGAGGAAAGATTGAGAAAGCAAGAGATCAAATCTTGACCATCTGTACACAAACATGTTGGTTTAAGAAAGATAGAGCTTAATTATCTTACCTTGGATTCGCCTGCAATATTTGCTGTGAGGGACATGCACACATGTAGTCTGTGGACCCGCTTACCATGAGCACCTTGACAATGGGGTTGGGGCAACTTAAGCTTATTTCCCATTAGGTCTCCATTGGCAAACTTAACAAGTCTCAAGTTCCTCCCTGCCAATTCTGCTGTCCCACGTAGCTGACCGGCGGCTGGGAGGGAAAACAACCGGCCATCGGCCGGGACTGCCATTTTCTTGGGAAGTCAAGGAGAAAACTGAAACCGAAAAACTATAGTGAAGAGCCTTTCTTTGTAGGGGCCTGGGGCGGGCGACCAAACGCGCAAGAGGGGTTATGGCTGAGACTGAGGACCAGCTTAGGTGGAATGCATGCCATTGGAAGATCGATGCCACGTTATCCACAATTAATTGCATCCACCAATTTCTCGTGCTTGTACCATTGTGTTGGGGAAGAAAATAATGGTAGTCCCTGAAAAGCCCACGATTTGTCTCCATATCTACGCACCGAGGAATATACTCACTGCTCTGCATGCCGTCTGTGCAATTCGTTTTGAAATTATTTTGAATGATAGCTGTATATTGTTTCTTGGGCACCCCCCCTTTTTTGTGACAACGTTCATCAAGTGAATCCCCATGTGAAGGATGGATAGATTGCATGAATTTTTGTCATGAAGTTGGCTATACATTGTTCATTGTTCATGCAACCATGCAAGGGGTTTTTTTTTTTTTTTTTCCCTCCCCAGTTTAAATGAATTTGGTCGTGGATTTGATCTCAAAATTTTTTTGAACGAATGAAAAAAAAAGAGAGAGAGAGAGAGAGAGTAAGCTTTACGAGCTGAAGTTAGCCAATCCCACACAGTAGAGATGGAGAAGGTTCACCAATCAAGAAGTGGGATACCCATTGTAAGAAACTATAGTGGTAATTTGATTAGATTAGGTTTGCCAATTGGATGTAGTCCACGAATCACATAATTGGCTTTCTCTTGGCTATTGGCCTCTAACCATCCTAAGTCATTCACCCGTTTGTGTTTTTTTTTTTCACTTTTTTCAAACTAATTTGGTTTGCATTCCACTTTTCACATTTCTTTTTTCTAATAATTTTCCTTCTCTATTTCATTGGAATCAAAAGGAAAGACAATACATCTATAATATTCTATTTTAATTTGTAAAATGTAAAAATTAAATTTAAAATTCAGATGATTTTATTGTAATGCCACGATCTCTCTTCGTCTTGACCAATGAGGTTTCCGTCATGACCCTAATTGTAGCCCAATGTCGCCATTACGCATTTGGGCCCATACAGGTTCGAAAGAGTCGAAGAAATGATCTTCTAATTGGTAACTTGGACCTCCAAATACACCGACACGGCCTCCATAAAATCCGCAAATGAAGTCAGGAGAAAACCCCACAGCGAAAGTCTCAAAGTCAAAGTATCCAATGTGCTACGAGGCTGGCGTTCTGACTCAACAGCTTGTGAAATGGACCATAAGTGAACGCAAGCAAAAGGAGATGGCAGCAGGAACAACTGGAGCAATGCAGATTGCACGCGAAGAAAGCGACCACCTTCCTAACTCTAAACCTTCCTCTTAAGGACCCATCACCCACTGCCCACCGTCTTTGGTTCATTTAACAAGAGGAGGTGCAACAACAACTGCTTCCACGACGACAAGAGCAATGGCGTCTTCAAGAATGTATCTTTTCCTCCCGTTCTTTCTTTTCTCCTTTATTTTCATCACCGATCCAGTCGAATGTGATGGTAAGAATATTTCTCTTGATTGATATCTCCGTTTTTTTTATTTTTAATAATTGGATTCGAGAACATTTTTCATTTAGGTTTCTCTTTTTCTTCGTTGTTTTGGGTTGTTTGTTTCTCTCATTTTTAGTCTGTTCAGCGCCAAACTGAATACTTACATTGGGGGGAGGGGGAGCATGGTTGTTCTGTTTTCTTTTTCCTTTTGATTTTCTTGAGACCCCACGTTAGACGAGATCGGATTGCTTCCGCTTGATCTCTCTGGGTGAGTTTGTTTTAGTTAGTCAAATGATTGATATGGTGTTTTCTAGTTAATGATTGTCGCGTAGATTTACTTTTCTATGCGTTGGATGTGTGTGAGATCTGCACGCTGGCTGCCGTGATTGGATGTGCTCATTTCAGCAAGAAATCAAGAATAATGAAGGCCTGTTTGACTTCAGTTTCATATGAGACTAAGGTCGTTGGGGTCTTTTATCTTCAATGATTAACAAGTATTAGACTGTCATAGTGAATTTCCTTGGTCAGAGTTCTGCATCGGTTAGAGTTTTCTTAACACAAACTAGGATTGCACAACCAACAAGCTAGGGTTTCATTTAGGGTCGACATGAAAAAATAGGTAAATTTCTGATATAATTTGTATTCTTCTGTATCAGATATGATGTCGGGTCCATGTGTAGCTTATGATCACAGTCATCTTTCTTGGTTTGCCTGATTCGTCCACCCACATGACCCAACTCATTTCCTCCTTGATGGCCATATGGAAAATTTGGATTCAATCATTAAGTGTGCATTAGGTTTAGGGATAGTAGAACCCCTCCTGAAAGATGTCAGTAAACACAGATGCCAGGATAGTCAATTTTCCACACTGCTTGAGATCAATGGAATAATCTCTTACAAATGTATTTTAGGGTTATTCTTTGTTCATCAGGACATGTGTCCCCATTCCCAATTAAAACATGATTGCACTTCGCCAATTTATCCAACTAGACTCCTCTTAACTATCTGAAACAAGAGATCCAATACTTGATTGAAGTAGCAATCAATTTAATTCTGCAATACCATGGACCACAATCTTGGAAATTGTGTTATTGATGTTCTTCAGTTTGTTAAATCACATCCCTTCCAACAAAATGAGTTAATTGGATTTGCAAACACATTTCTGGGGTTGCTTGGATTTTTCATGAGTTGGAAAGATATTCTTTCTCTAGACTTAAAGAAGGCCGATGACCTTGTTGTTAGATAAATGCCATATCCTCTGCAGTCTCTTCCCTTTGCACACTCATACCTATTATAACTTCCCTTTCTGTTGACTAGTCTTCTCTTGATCTTTTTGTTTGTTAATATGTTGTTCCTGTTGAAAACACTCCCTTATCACAGTGGTGGGATGGTAATTACCGTCAAACAAATGAGATGTTTATGTTGTTGTCTCTTCTATGTTAACATGAGTTAATTTTTCTACATGCTCATAGTGCACAGGCAGTACAGTGCTTGTATTGTTTGCCCAAGTATGTGGTTTTTATGTTGCTTCCAACCCCCCCCTGCAGGGGTGTAATGAACGGGTTCAGTGACATCTAGAAGCATGAATATCTGGAGATATGCTCATAGTCAATAAAACCATGGTTAAAGTGGCAAAAATGCAGTATTTCTTGATGTACCACAAAAAGGTGTCAAAATGCAGCAGCAGCAGTTCCATGCATTCAAATCATGACTCTCTTCAAGTCTTGTCTGATATCTTTACCCTAAGCTTTCTATCTCCACTATTGATCTGCAGGTGAGAATGATGCTCTCCTTCAAGGCATCAATGACTACAGAAAATCCTTGAATTTGTCGGCCCTTACAAAGAACAACAATGCAGCATGCCTTGCAGGGGAAATGACAAATCAATTTAAGGATCAACCTTGTACAAATACCACAGGCTCCAACACGGTCCCAGGCACTGAGCCTCAGTTTTCCAATTATCCAAGCCTTTTAGACCGTTGCCATTTGAATGTCTCAAATACAAGGGATGGAGTGGTTATGCCCGCTTGTGTTCCTAACGCAACACCAAGTCTGGTATTGGCAAACTTTACGGAGTCACAGTACTCACAATATCTCAACGACACTGCATATACAGGAGCTGGTATTAGTTCTGATGGCAACTGGGTTGTTGCCGTTCTTACTACAAGTACACCTGGGGGAAGCTTTGTTACTTACAATGCAGCCACATTGAGTACCAAGATTGGTCTGCTCGCTTACTTTCTATGGTCACTGATCGGTTTTTTGCTTTTCTTGTAAACTAATATGTGGTTACTCCTTGTTCGCCTAATTCTAACTGTTATTGAGTTAGAGGCGGATTATCAATCAGATGGGCATTTTTTTTCTCTCATGTTTTACAAATTCAACAACAGATCAGATACAATTTCTAATAACACCTCCTTAATGAGCAAGAACTTCACTTTGTGCAAAATTTTCTCGTCTCTCTATTGTGGTTATGGAGCTTCTAATGGATCATTATTTTGTCGCGACAACAACCGAAGAAAAGAGAATAGAGCTGTGCATCGGGTACAATGCTTTGTTGTCTGATGTAATTGTCTGCTGAACGTACATTGAAATTAGCCCACAAGTATTCGTATTCCTGAAATGTCCCGTGTGGAAAGGCCCCAGACACAAGACGGCTGCGCAGAGATCAATATTAAAATGGATGACGAACCAACTTTGGAGGCACCTCACACATCCACCAGTCCAATCGTGGGCACACAGATTTTGAAGCCCAAAGACTAATCGACTTTAAAACTTCATCGAGAGGCCAGCACACATTTATTCTCTTGAACATTATTGACTTCAGTAAATCAACAGACTCCGTTATCCTTTTTGCTACAAATTCAATTCATTTTCCTGTGAATATAAAAATGGCGTCTAATGCCAATTATCAGTTCTGCATCTGCAGGAAAATTGCTCCACAACTGGACACTCTATCGTGAAGCCTGGAGCCATTTTACAAGGGAATCATGCATTTAATTCCCACTGCAATCAAACTCTCTTTATTCAGGGGGGAGTGAGTAAGAGATACCTTCTAAGTGCAAGCATTAGGACCCATGTAGTTTTCGTAATCTTCTCCTTAATCATAAGAAGCAATGCTGAGCTTAGCACAGTCTTCAAAATTTGGGCCTTTAGTCCTTTGAAGAAACCCAGTGTGCCTTCCCTTTTCCAGATAGCATGGAGTGCATCTGATACAGTCATCTTGGTTTTCAACTGAACTTCTTCAATTTCATTTTCATCTGATTCTGCAGCTTGAAGCATCACTTTACACCTGCCAATAGTTCATGCCTTAATTTGGTCAACAGTGCCAGAAAATGGTCTTTATGAGAGGATATTTGACATTGACTTCATGTCCATTTTGGGGAACAAAGAATAGTGATTTTGTTCTGCAATCTTTTGTCAATGCTCACATGAAGCAAATTTAATCAGGTCACTTAAAGCTCAGGGAAGAATGATTGGATTAACCACATACCTAATAGCTGGGTATGTGATGCAGGTGGCAACACACTTTGAAACTGCACCTAGTATGAAAGCAGAAAAGGCAGAGAGAGCTTCTGGAGATGCCTCAGTACCTGATCTTTTGCTGAGCTGCCCTTGCAGTAGTCTTTGTTTCAACTGATCAAATACTGTGTACTGCAAAGCATAGAAGTCTCCTTTCAGCCTAAGTGATATACTGTAAAATTCAGAGTCTCATCAATCGGTGTTCACCCAAAAAGACAAACCAGTAACCTAGATTCTAGAGTACTAAACTATAAGTACAAACAAATAATATCTCTTGGAATATGACCATGGAGAAGCCATCCCTGAAAATTTTTGGGCCCATTTCTAAAGTTCGGAATCTCAGAAGATAAAACCATGGATTTCAATTCAACTGGCCTCTATACTATGATCCAACTCTGGCTTCCAAAGAGCGTACTCTCGAGTTTACAAGATAGATAGTCCATTCAGTATGAAGTATTATTATGTCCATGGAGCAATCTCTTTGTTCTAAGATTGGACCAATAACACCAATCAAATTTTAGATGCAACCCACTCAGACAATCTGACATTGGAATGCAAATTCAAGTACCTGGATGGAGGGGTTTGATGTCAGGAGAAGAGATATTCCGAGACCATCAAAGGCCTCACTCCAAGTCTCCTCAGAAAGGGTTTTCCAAAGCCCTCTGAATTTTCCAAACGTGCTTGTTTGCATCCTTGAGGATGCTGTATCCAGTGGCTGTAAAATGAAAACATAGTTCAGGATAACTCAAAGTGGAATTTAATAGCTAGTGTTGGAACACATAATGAAGAATAAGTTAATACTATGTGGAAGAAGAAAAATTTTCAATCTGTTTGTAATCCCAAGAAATGAATCCAAACTTATCCCTAATTGCAATTAACATAATTTTTCAGAATCACAATTCTCATGATTCCTTGTTTTTCTTGCAATGACTGCCCAGTTGAGAGATTGCCTTAATCGTTCTTATTCAATCAAAAGATGCCCAAACACCATATCTGTGTAACAAGTAGAACTCTGTAAATCAAGGATCATAACAACACGAAATTGTTCTCCCCCAAGGAGAGAAAGAACATGTCAAGTACAAGTCCCATCAACAGTACCTGAGTTACTATGACAGTACAAGCCCCAGCAGCAGCTGCAACTATCAAATTGGCTTTAGGTCCAATGCTCTTATTCCCACTTTTCTCCAAGTATAGTCTCTTAAAGAAACTATATCCATAAAAATATATAAACTGTGAGATAAAAGACTGCAAGTTCTTGGTCCCAAGTCCCTGGTACAATGAGAGAAATTGACGGGAAGAAATTGCCTCCCAGAAAACATCAGCAATGTTCCTGCATAAGCAATAATCATAATTCAGCAGCGATCTCACCCTATATGCAGTAAGACTCAATCCAATTCACCTCAACATTGGAAAAATATCCCCTAATTTAAATCCGAAGAATGCTAGAACAAGATCAATCTTATAGCCACCAATGGTCCAATTTCTTCTTCCTCAAAATGGGTTAAGACCCATTCAAATTGTTCAAAAAATAAAAATAAAAAATACAGCCTATAAAGCAGGCAAAGAAAAAAACACACACCTTTCTATCGCAAGAAACAGAAGGAACTATAACACCATACAAAGGGTTAGAAAGTCCAGAACTTCTGAATAGATTCATTACCAAAAGAAAAGCAAAGGCAGAGAACAAAAGAACACAATACATATAGGCTGAATGGGACTGAACAGGGAAAAAAAAAAATCATACTTGTATTTCTGTTGATGATGGGCTCGAACTTCAGCTTGGTACTTGGTCTTGCAGGTATCAAGAGGGTACAAGATGGTGGTGCTAAACAGAGCACCGATGGCTCCTGACGTTGCCTCTGACAAGGACTCCAGGTCAAAGGCCATGAATTTGATTGATTATTGTTAATTAATAATAAGTGTATTATTTGTGTCCTGTGATCTATCACCCGAACGAGGCCATGCGCAAGAAGAAGGATGAAACAGTGGAAACTGGTAGGTTTATGGAGGAAACTGAACGTGACATCATCGAAGACCCAGACCAGACAAGATACGGAGTTGTGAGAGAAACAGAGAGAGAGAGAGGTCTGGTTTGGCAAGCAACTGCGTCGGTATCAGTATCGTCTGGGGATAGCCTACCCTTTTTGGTCGAAACGGTGTCGTGTAGATCTGCGCTCTCAGTCATTAACTGTTAAATAATTAAATTTAGCAGTCCAACGTGGAGCACACTCATTAACATTAAAAATCCAGAGTATTATTCCGTCAACGTGTCATCTCTATAAAAAAGTTAAAATAAAAAAAAAATTAAATCAGGGCACGGTGCCGTTTTGTATTATAGGATTGCATTCGGAATTTATGTTCCGGTTTAATTGGGCCGAACTGAGCCCAACTTAACCATATTTCTTTTATGGTCCACATCGTTATATGTATATATATATATATTTTTTTTTTTATTTTTTTATTGTTTCAATTAATACACTGTACTTTTAGGACAAAACACAAAACAAAACAAAACAAAAAGTACTTTGCTAACCGGGTCAAGTTTTACCATCTTGCGGAAGGATGTAAAACACCAAATCTTAAAACAGATCAGTGTTCGTCGAAAAAGTTTACAAAAAAAAATATTGATTAATTAAAGTTATGAAATCTTTAGATTAATTAGAGTATTAATATAGACTCCTTTGGTAATCGGATATAATTCTCTGTAGTGGAACAATAACGGGCTTAAAAAATGAAATAATTGTAACATATTTTGTCCATCCATCGACGAACCTCGTGGTAAAAGACTCTTAACAAAAAAAATTTTTTTTTTTTGGAGCATATTAGATTTTTATTTTTAAATTTTTAAATTTTAGGTTTTAAATTTAAAAAAGAGATACAAAATTTATAAAAATAATTAAAAAATTATTATATAATTTAGGAAACAATAGATCCTTTGATAAAAAATTAATTAAAAAAAAAAACGAACAAACAATTCGTTGTGTTGCCTTGGCGATTTCCAATGTTTACAAGAAACTGGAAAGATACAATTATAAGAAAATAATAATAAGAATAAGAATAAGAAGAAGAAGAAGAAACTACAGCTACGTGCATAAATAAGCGAAAGCTACAGGAGAAACAAGAAAAGAAGAGGGGAAAAAGAAAAGAAAAGAAAAAAGAACAGCGCCACCACGACCAATCATTTTTATTAATTTATTTATTTTTGAAAAGTAGATTCCCGAGGGCCCCCCCCTTCTTCCCTCCCCTTCAAAATTTGCACTGTCACGCGCATTCCTCCAACGGCTCTTTCCTTCTCTCTCTCTTTCTCTCTTTTTTTTTTTTTTTTTTTTTTTTTTTGTGGTTCATCTCCTTTACATTCGAAACCCTCCGAATCCAAAAGCCAAAAATAAAAATAAAAAAGATAGGGGCAAGATGCAAGATATTTTCGGATCGGTTCGCCGGTCGTTGGTGTTCAAGTCGGCGTCCGGTGACGATGGAGGATTCAGTGGCTTCGTCGAGAAGATCGGTTCTAGCATTCGCAAGTCGCGGATAAGCCTCTTCTCCAGGCCGCCGGTTCCTCCCGCGCTTCCTCCGCCTTGTAAAAAGGACGACGCGCCGCCGATCCGTTGGCGGAAGGGCGAGTTGATCGGTTGCGGTGCCTTTGGTAGAGTTTACATGGGGATGAACCTCGATTCCGGCGAGCTTCTCGCCGTTAAGCAAGTCAGTTTTCATTATACTCCCTCTGAATCTCTCTCTCTCTCTCTCGCTTCGACTAAATTTTATTAGTTGTTTATAATTTTAATTCTTTTGCTGTTCTTGGTTGTGGTTTTACAGGTTTTGATTGCAGCCAATAGTGCTTCAAAGGAGAAAACGCAAGTAAGAACTGGATTCCAGTTTTTACTTACTTAAAATCGGCGTTTGGTTTCTCTTTTTATTTTGATTCGAAACAAATCTTCTGGTTTTTGGTTTTCTAATTGATAGATTGGTTTGTCCTGTTCTGAGAAAGAATAGATGATTGATTCGCATAGACATGTATGCAATCACAGTATTTATTGAGGACATGGCTTTTCTGAATTTTAAACAGGCTCACATTAGAGAGCTCGAGGAAGAAGTGAAGCTTCTCAAGAATCTTTCTCATCCAAACATCGTTGTGAGTATGATCTTAGTTCTGTTTCTTACTGTCATCTTTAGTTGGTTGTTGTCTAATTAATTTTTTTCTCCCTCTCTTTGTTTGTCAGAGATATTTAGGGACTGGTAGAGAGGATGATTCTTTGAATATTTTGTTGGAATTCGTTCCGGGTGGATCCATATCATCGCTTTTGGGAAAATTTGGTTCATTTCCTGAGTCAGTAAGTGATGGCTGTTAAATTAGTGTGTTTTTTTTTAATGTTACTCGATTGGTCACAATCATTTTCTGAGCAGGTTATAAGAATGTACACAAAACAGCTGTTATTGGGACTGGAATATTTGCACAATAATGGAATAATGCATAGAGACATTAAGGTATTCCCTTATATTCCCTTGTATGTATTGTAAAGATCTCTCTCTTTCTCTCTCTCTCTCTCAACACATAGTCGCAAACTCACACACCCCCTCCACCCTGGTTCCCCTTCAATATTGAGCCTGCTTCAATTACAGGGGGCAAACATTTTGGTTGATAACAAGGGATGCATCAAGCTTGCTGACTTTGGAGCATCAAAGAAAGTAGTGGAACTGGTACTGTTACATTTTCTGTGTACTACTGGTTCTGTTAGTGGGATTACTGTCCTGTATGATCATAATTTTTCTACTTTTAGAGTGAAGTTAAGTTTCTGTTTTTGATATCACTAATATTGCTACATTAATACAGGCCACCATAAATGGTGCCAAGTCAATGAAGGGTACTCCATATTGGATGGCTCCTGAAGTTATTCTCCAGACCGGACATAGCTTGTAAGGCCAATTGTCTTGTTTCATATTGCCGATGTTCATAATCCACAATATTTTGACTTACCCATTAGAATTCAATCTATTGGTGTGCAAGAGTATACAAAGCAGTACTCTTTTATTTGTTTGAAATGAAAGAATGGTATTTGTTTCATCTGAAACTGGTAACTGTAACAAAGCACCAAGATCACAATGATCATTATAGAATTTTCAGTTTAAATGAGTGTGATAATATTACCACGTTGTAATTGTTATGCTGTTTGTTTTAGGATCATATCAAGTTCAAAGGTGGTGAAGTATCATGGTTTTGCATTCTGTGCACAAATGAGATCATGCTTTCACTTTGAGATACTATTCTGTTGAATCGTATCTCATGTGTTTTCCACAATGCATTATATCAAATGGCATAGAGATGGTCAAATGACATTTAACTTGTGGAGAGGCCACCATTACTGTAAATTTACTGACAACCTTTTTTTGGGTATGAACTATAAATTTCTCTCATGCATTATATGCCTGTGTCATGCTTCTTTCTCCAGTAGCCAGTAGAGTAAATGAATTTTACATCTGTGCTGACGCTTGACTCTTTGAGTTTATTAGCCCTAATATGCAAATTTTGTAGCTCTGCTGATATATGGAGTGTTGGATGCACTGTGATTGAGATGGCTACAGGAAAGCCTCCATGGAGCCAACAGTATCAGGAGGTACACCCTTTATGCATTTTGCTGAACATTTTCGTCATTTTGATTAATTTTTAATAATCATGTGTAATACTGAAAAAGTAGGTATGGTATCCTTCAAGTTCATCAGTTTGCAGGGTATAATAAGGTTTCTTTTTCAGGTTGCTGCTCTCTTCCATATTGGGACAACCAAATCTCATCCACCTATTCCAGAGCATCTCTCCATTCATGCAAAGGATTTTCTACTAAAATGTTTGCAGAAGTATGGTCTCAATATCAATTTATGGCTTTTCTCCTTCTGCTCTCTCCTTTGTTTTGGTTCGTCTCCCCCAATTGCATTTCTTTCTCAAGGGAGTCTAATTTTAGTTTGAAGTTGCTTATTTCTGGGTTGAAGCTGCAATTTTTTTTATTGTCTCTATTAGATTTGAGATGGAACTTTATGATTTGATCTGTTTTGTTTGTCAATTGCTGCATGTGCATACGGGGTGCAGGGAACCAAGCTTAAGGCCTACTGCATCTGACTTATTGCAGGTAACTCTGATATGTTTTTATTTCTCCTTGTCCAATATTTGTAATTTAGATACACCTTAGATTATTTGCTTAGCAATTTATACAAGCATTGTCACAAACAATTCTTCTACAAGTATCAACTTAAACAAAATATCTATTGGCAAATACGTTGAATGTGTGACGGTCATTTGCTAAAGAGTGGAGGGAATGATTTCATGGCAGATATAGTGATGTGGTAATATAATGTTTGCATTGCAATGATTGAACTTCAAATAACAACTTTGAACCATTTCTAGTTATATCTAGATGCCTTTTATGAAAAGGAAAAGATTATATCTGTGTCCCATTCTTATTTTTGTGTGCCTTTATCAATTTCTAATGGAATTTACTGCTGATAACTGCCTTTAACATTGTTTCATTAATAGCAGAGACTAGAAGTAATATTCACAGGATACTTGTTTTTGCTTACCATTTGCAGCATTCATTTGTTCTTGGGGAGTATCAAGAAGCTCATTTGGCTTCCCGAAGTTCAGTTAGGGTAAGTTTAGTAAGACTTTTTTTTTCTAATATTCTATTCTTTGGATCTTCAGCTGTCAAATAGTATTTTGGTTTTTTCCAGGGATCTGGAAATGCGATGATGAGTACTGGGATGAATCATAGGAACTCGTAAGATTTTAACTTTGTATAAATTCTTCTTATACTCAGTTTATGCAATATCTTGACCCACTATTGATGTTGCAGTATGAACACTGCAATGGGAATGTCTAGCTGGGATGTTTGTGAGATGGGTAGTCTGAGATCGTCAACTCATCGTGAGAACTCAGGACCCGGGTACTATTGGTCTGCAGCTAACTCTGAAGATGATATGTGTCAGATAGATGATAAAGATGAGTTTGTGGTTATTGGATCCTCTAAATTTAAGTCAACCTTAGCATCGGCTGATTTAGATAAGGTGACAAATCCTTTTTGGCTTGATCATGTAGTTCTGTGTTGTGAACATATTCCAGTGAGTAACAATGGGCACAATCATTTATTTGATCCAGAGTTGTAATCCTATGTGCGAATCCACTGATGATTGGCCATGCAAGTTCACTGATGGTCCAGCAAAGTTCACTGATGATCCAGCAACAAGGACAGTTGGGACTAACTTGTCTTCTAGTCAATTGATTCCTGAGGTTTGTGACAACCTTGATACATCTGGTAAGGGGGAGAATGACTTCACATTTCATTGCGGACCACTGGCAGCTGATGATGATGATGAAGTAACAGAGACAAAAATTCGAGCCTTTTTGGATGAGAAGGTATATGCACTCACAAAGAGCTCTCATCTTATGAAAGAAGAAGAGGATTGCCAATCCTCCTTTTTTGCATAATGTGATGGATTTCAATCATTGAAGTACCCATAATACACTATAGTCAAATATGAACTGAGCATTAACCTAGGAACACAATGTTTTTTAGGGCGTATTTGGGCCCTCAAGAAAAGGTGGCTTCATTAGCCTAGCTCTTACACTTGTAGAGAGGTCCCCCAGGCTAATGCCCTGCTGCATCTACCGGGATTGGCAAATATGGCCGTCGGTATCAGAGGATTTTTTTTTTCACTTTAAAACACAGCAACTGCTGCCATAGGAACCAGTGGACTAACTGATTCTTCCAATTCTTCCAGTATTCCTGTTCTCAATTTTCACCAGTTCAAGAAGAAGATTTTCTCATTCTCAAGTTTTTCTTGCTCTTTCTTCCTTGTCAATTTCTCTGCATGACCCAACGAAATGAAATTATAGTTGGAAAAAATACTCTTCCAACTAAAAGATGCATGCCATATACATTTTTCCATTGGCCAAGTTTTGCTTTTGAAAGTGTTGACTTTTTCTATAAACTTTCACCAGGCTTTAGACTTGAAGAAGCTGCAAACACCTCTGTACGAAGAGTTCTACAACACATTGAATGCCACGCGTTGCAGTACAATTAGATCTGCAAATTGTGAAAATCCTACAAATCCACCAAGCTTACCCCCCAAAAGCAGATCACCCAATTGGCTACCTAGCAGAAGACTGTCTAGAAATGCTGATGCAGCCAATAATGTAAGCCTTAGTCATACCAGTAATCAATCAAATGGACACGCCATCCATCATCGAGCTCTACAAGAAATTCAGGCGCCTCCAGTTAGTGAGTGGAAAGAGCTTCTTCTTGATGCGCAGCAGGAAACTGTTACCCCTAGGTTGGCTTAAATTTATACAATGCTTCATTTAATTCAACTTTTTCCATAGTTCATGCATGTCCTTATCTCAATTCTGATAATGATACTGGTTAAACTTGTAGCACAAGCTTCTCTGAGAGGCAAAGAAAATGGGAAGAAGAGCTTTATGAAGAGCTTCAAAGAAAACGAGGCAAGTTAATTAAATTCTGACTTTTGATTTCCCATCCGTGTGCATCTTAAGGGGGACTGATCCTAGGACCATCATTTGTTGTATGTTCTATGTTTTCCTTCTTAGGCTGAATTCTAGACATCAGAACATCTAACCATTCTTAAGCGTTAAGTTATCTTGCACAAATGACTGCTGCCTGAATGGGACCCCAGTAGTTAAAAACTCAAACGTCCACCTTGAAGGTCTTGGGTTCCTTGGGAGGAAGTGCAGGATTTATGGGATAAGGGAGAGTTATGCCCGTAGATTAACACAGCACAATGGCCTCCAATGGACCAAAAAAACTTACTGCTGTGTTTAGAATGTACAGTGACAGTATTCTTTGTGACATTTGGTTGCTTTAGAGGATTTTTTATCCTTTTTTTTTTTTGAGGATTTAGAGTGACTGAAAATTAGAGTTTTCACTGACCTGCATCAGTCTAGCATTTTATCGGTAACTTGAACTAACATGCTATTCCTCCTGTCAGAATCATTGTGTGTCTTTTTTGCAATGAAATTGCAGTGAATTGGAAAGAAGACATTTCTGAATTAAAAACCATGATTATGATCATTTGAGAACAAAATATGTGCAAGGCACAATATGAACTCATCTGACACAAGAGCCAGAGAAATGAAATTGCTATTCTTGTTTATTGTGGACCGGTGGATGAGACAGTTTTCTTTCTTTTAATTTGAGGTAAATGAACTGGATTATATCAGTGCTTCTGGTGGTTTGACATTATTTATTGCAGAGATGCTGCGGCAGGCGGGTGCAGGGGGGAAAACCTCATCACCAAAGGATCAAATTCTGGGTCGACAGAGAGAGCGGTTACGGTTTGTATTCCCTGGCAAATGATGTATGAATTTTCACTCGTATTTTTATTGTTGCCTGATAAAAAAATGTGCTTTTCTATCACTAATGTATGTAATTTATGTACATGTTGGTGAGTGTTGTCTAATAAGATACAATAGCCATCTTGCCACAGGCAGCATTCCAACCCCATTGTACTATACCCTTGACCCTCGTGGTTCCACAAAAAAATTTGGCACAGGCAGTTCTTGTATGCCTTTTTACCCACCCATTTATGTGAGATGATAATGCAAGTTATTGTGGGTGCAAAAACAAAAGAGAACATTTCAGAAAACTTGGTGGCATAATGCAGTTTACTTTTCATTATTGTGCTTGGCAGCAAGACTTAAATATTAATGTAATGAAACCCCTTTTACTCCTGTTGAGGTGAGATGAGTTAAATGTATGTCATTGTGGGGTGGAAAATGTAGAAAATGTCTCAGAAAACATGCTGGCATGATGCAGTTTTACTTGCATGTTTATAGATGAACCATTTCATTTACTGAGCCTATCAATGCTAAAATGTTAAAGTAATAGAACCTGTTGGATGATCAATTAAAGATTGAAAAAGTGTTTGTTTGTGAAGAGATGTTCTTTAGGAAACACTTGAAGAAAAAGGACTATAAATGAAGTAGAAATATATTCATTAAGGAGACGTGATTACTGCTTAATGTCCTAATAACAAAATTGAGCTTGTGTGAATTGACAAGGTTATTTAGGCGACATTATCATTAATTTTTGTTAGTCGTCCATTTTGTTTTAAGTACTGGTATTTAGATTTGTAGTGAGGTCCAGATTGCATTGTGGCTTTGATCATCATAGCATTAGCATATCAAATGTCCTAGATTCAATGTAAGCAGGGATGGGTGTGATCAGACTGGCAGATTAAGAATATCGGGTGTTTCTGTAGTTCCCCTATTCTGTGTGTGCCAAGCATGGTATGCCCTTTCAAAGCTCTCACTTACGTGATATAATGTCATTATGATTGTGAGGGAAAATCTGCCGATTGATAATATGCTGATTTTCAGAATCCTGCCCAACCCACTTCCACTTTTTCCATTTTGTCGACCTTGTCTTGACAATTAGAATTTCTTTTCAGTCTGGTTCGACTCTTTGACAAGGTAGATGCACCATTACGTCTGATGTAGGCCACTTTAGCTACTCATTATCCTATTTGAATTATAGTTAAACCCATGGCTTTACACCCATTTGTTATTTAGCCCAATTTCCATGGACTTGTTCAAGGATGCAAGTCTGTCTTCCATGTTAACCACTCTGCAGATGCACTAGGCTACAAATACCTGTCTTATAATTCAGACATCTCAAAGACTAAAGAACTGCCATGGAGAAATTGACTCTTCGAAAAATAAAATTTGGATATGAATTGCATGTACAGCTTGAAAAGCATGCGCTAACTACTATATGAATAGATACTATCGGGCCACAGAATCTAGTCAAGATTTGTGATTCAGTAGTCAAAAAAATGAAAAGCTTCCTGCCATGAAGAAATTGATTGTAAGCCCACTGAAAGGACGTGTAGACAGACAGAGCAAAATGTGCCGAAATCCGTGGGAGTCTCATTATTTATTCGTTGTTCTTGTTCGTTTTGTATGTTTATTTTTCTTTGGTCACATGGTCTCACTAGCTGTTTGTTGAGACTTATTCAAATCAAAAGATGTTCAAGTTAGAACTGACGAGAAGGGAACGGAAAACCATTACTTTTTGCCTGTTTGACAAAAGAGATGAAAGGGGGTGAGGAAAGAAAAGAGAACAAGAGGAAAAGTTCTTGAGTGGGTATGCCATTTAGTCTAACAAAGTCCAAGATATAAGTTAGTGGAGACAGGCCTTTTATAGAACTCTATATTATCTCGAAATTACCCAAGACTTTGTATTTCTTAATTTATTGGGTTCACTGTGAGTGTTAACATTCTTTCTATTTGCAAAAGCAAATTGGCTTGTAAGTAGGTGCAGGACATGATGGTCGGGTTAACCATTTTTAGCCTTTTGTTCTCCTCTCGTTTTGCCTCTGTTCCCAGATAATGCAGATTACACTGTAGCCATTTTCATGCTTTCCAATTAACCACCAAAAAAAAAAAAAAGAAAACACTAATTAACATCCTCTTTCCTAATTTTCTCTAGTTTCTGGTTTCTCTAACTTCTTTTTCTCACGTAATAAAAATTTATAAAAAAAAAAAAATCAACATAAAGAGAAAAGCAAAAAAGCGAGAAAAAAAAATAAACAGAAGAAAAGAAAATTCATTTCTTTGTTGTCATTTCAAGTCACTGTGCAAAGGAACCTAATCCAGGAGGGCATTTTCGTTTCCAACATACGTATTACTAATGATTTAACATTGTTTTTAAACGTTTTTGTCTTTGTTTTGTTTATTTATTTTTTATTATTTATTTATTTATTTATATTTTTTGAGTACCTAAACATGTTTTGAAACGTGCTCTCCCTTGGAAAAAGCCTCTCTTAATTATTCTTGTAGAAGTCAAAGGAGACCATGAGTTAGGCAAGAAAAATATTTGGATGGACCTAGAAACCGTGGCCGCCTTTGAATTCTCGGCCTGCCGCCTACTGATTGAACAAGACGGAACCTGTCTTGGCATAGCTCCCCCGTAAAAAGAACAATCATGAATATATCAAAAACTGTCGTGTTCCCTCTTGAGATTCAATGCAATTATTCTGTTTTCACTCTAAGAATCAAAGGTTTAACCATGTTCTTTGTCATATATTATATGGTGTATGATATATTTGTTTAGTCTTATTATGTTGTTTGTAGGATAGTGAGTTATGAGACAACAGGTAATTTTTTTTCTTTTTTTTTTTTAAAGTCTGTTTATTTTTGTAATTCAAACTAAAACCTTTAAAAATGCATGCTTTAAGTTCTTATTTACTAATGTTTTCTGGCTCAAGACGTTAAAAAAGGATTCAATAGATTCAATCGATGCAATCTCGCTAGACTACCACCAGCAGCTCTATCAATAATGGGAGGTGAGGTCAAAAAACAAAAGGGAGCTACCCCTTTTGTTGTCTTCTCATTTTTATTTTCTGATTTAGTCGTCCATACATTGAAGGGATCCTATAAGTTACAAATAAACAGAAATGATGATGAGAGGAACAGCAAACTTTCCAATTAAGAAGACACAAAGTGCATGAAAAGTTATGTTTATGTTGGATGAGTCGGGCTGCGTCTCTTTTCTCTTTTGGGTAGTAAAACGACAGCCTCTAGACGTAAAAGACCGGGATTCCGCGAGATCTACGTGATTGCAAGAAAAAAGATCAATAGAAATATGAGAGAGAAACCGACAGACATCAATAATGTAATTGGAGGGGAAAACGGTGAAGAAATAGAAACTGTAGAAAGGAGAGAATGTAAAGGTATAGAAAGATTAATATATATATATATATATATATATAGATAGATTGGTAGAGAGAGTGTGTGCAGTTTACTTAAATAAGAAAATAAGAAAAAATTAATTTTGTTGTTTTCTTTGAGTTTTTTTTTTTTTCTCTCAAAAGTATATTCATAGTTTAAAGTTCCAACTATAAAACAAAAAGAAAACATCTCCCATACAAGTTTTCCGTTGTCGTTCTAAATAAATAACAAAAAAAAAAAAACTGGTAAAGTTGTTAGGTTCTTATTTCCGATATCGATTTTAGATTAGTTTAACAAGTCGTGGATAGGCTTGGTCACAAATAAGATGGGGTAAATGAGATTTGCTTAATTATTTATTTGTCTAAGAGAGTTGTTGCGTCTTATTGGTATGATAGGGGGAAAAAAAAAAAAAAAAAACTCATCGGGACCATAACGTGAAACTGATTTTTTGGCTTATAAAAAACAACTATAAGATTTGTAAGGAATTATAAAAATAATAATAATAAAATAAAAAAAGGTATCTTCCTGAGCCTATTAATTCAAGATTCTGTCGACTATTTCCTTCTGAGGTACATTGGCATGCCTCACGTCTTCCTTTTTCCTGCCAAAGGGGAAAACGTCGGCGGGGGAGAAAAGGGTCAGAAAAAAGCTAAGGTGAGTTGATTTGTGAGTTATGTAGAATTAAAATTTATTATTCGTTTATAAATTATGTATTTTCTTTTATAAAAGTTTAAATGTTTATATATATATATATTAATACTAATCTGTTTCTGACTTTCTTGTGATTTCTTATCTCTATCCACCAAATTGGGGCTGCTGCCGAAAAAAAGGGAAGATCCTGTTGCCCCACCTATTTCTTTCCAAGGGCAAACGAAATCTCTCTCTGTCTACCTCTCTGTCTGTCCCTCTCTCTCTCTCTCTCTCTCTCTCTCTCTCTCCCCCTTAGGTACAACAGGTCAAGGCCTTCACTTAAAAAAAAACAAAAATAACAAAACAGCGTAAAGGCAGATGGGAAAAGAGAAGAACCAACAATTTCAAGCACCTCAATCCGGCCACCTAGAAGTGAAATCAGATGGATAAGCACGTAGAAACTCTAGAGGTTGTAAATTGAAGGGCAATTTTATGGACCATTTCAATGACTCCTAGCTGTACTAGAGAGTCGTGGTCCTGGTCCTTATCTTAAGGTTGCTTCTCTTGGTTAGCTTCTCGGGAAGGACCTACCAACATATTGCTAATCAAAGCCTACTGGCCTAATGATAGTCTAATATTAATCCCCATTAGTTTTTGCTATGCCGTCAGGAATTTCCTGCATCGGACATTTGCATTTAAGGAAAAGGGGGCATTCTGTATTTGGTGAGATGGACGACATGGGTGGCCATTATTTAATGACACGATCTAAGTGCTTTAAGAAAGTTGGAATTTGATCCAATTTCTTGTCTTATTGATCAAGATCTGAATTCTATAGTCAGAGTGCAAACGGGTGATTTCTCGCCGACCTTTTAATTTCGGCCATCATTGAATCGATTAATTATGTTTTGTTTTGCCATACTATATATGATGTAATATTTACAAAAGAGAAAAAAAAAATGGATGCCATTAAATTCTTCCATTACTTGCATACGCAATAACACGTGTACGCGCGGTGCAGCACACGGAGAATGTCGCCAGGGTAAAAATAAAAAAAATAAATAAATAAAAAGGTGGAGGGATGGATGTGACCAGGTGATTTCATAACCACAAGAATAGTCACAATTCGACCACAGAGCTTGGACGAGGGGGATGACAATTCTGGGTTTAATTTTCTCTTTTCGCCGTTCACCTTCATCCGTTGTTTTTTGTTACAGTTTTTATCTTTTTTTAATAAAATTTGAGCTTGGCTTATAGGGAGAGAGAGTGACAACGATGCTGGTTTCCTTTGTGTGATGAATAATGTGTGTGTGTGTGTGTAAATTTGTGTACGGTTTATTCGGGCCGCAAAATTAAGTTCGGCGGATGCCATGGCAACAATGGAGTCTGCTTCTATGGAAAATAAGCTTGATCAGCAATATTCTTGTTATGTAAATTGAACTGTTTTAACTCTTTACATTGGGAAGCTATGTAAAGGCACGTAAATCTTGCTGATTTTGATTTGTCGTCGAAGTCTTTGTTGTGCAAAAGTACTCTTTCCATTGGGAAGCTATGCAAAGGATTGTATATCTTGCTGATTTTGATTTGTCAAAGCCTTTGTTCTGCAAAAGTACCCAACATGGCCTAATAATTGATGACACCCGATGTCTCTATGATTGACAATTGGGAGGGACCTACTCTACTATCCGTATCCCAAGAATGAACAATGAGCAAGTCGATTCGGGATGTTTTCATGTGTGTCAAAGCCTGGGTGCGAATGAGGGTGGGGTCTGATTAATGTGGATGGGTGAATAGCTTTTCATGCAAAGTTGGATGCTTTTGTTGGTGACGCCATAGTTATTCAGAAGACCCACAAGGATTTGCCAAACCCCCCCCCCCCACACCACCACCACCACCACCACCACCCTTTTTTTCTCTCGCATTTCCGCCCCAAAGTCTTCTTCTTTCAAACTTTCATTTATAGTCCAGACATTATTGGACTCGTGCACTCACCTCCACCGAGTTATAAATACGTTTATACTTTTAGCCACAAAAAGAAACAAAAAAAAAAAAAAAAACCCATTTCTATATCAAATTGTTGGGCACTATGACAATGTGATGGCAACATAATATGCAATGACAATCACAAAAGCCATTAATGTGGTTTTGTCTTTGTTGGACACACAAAAATTCTAAATTCCAAAGGCTAAATAAGTGGGGATTGATTTAGACCCCATGGCCAAGAGCGGAGCAAATAATGGGATATGGATGGAGTTTTTTCCACATAACACTCGTTAAATCTTGACCACATTTTGAAAACTCTCAAATGGATTCACTCCTCAATCGCCGACCTATCCATAATCCACTATTCTTGAAAGCCAACCTCCAACTCCGAGAAAGTGATCCCAAAAGAAACTAATACAATTTTGTCTTCACAGGGATTTCCATTCCAATTGGCTCTACAAAACTTTTTGCTCTGGCGAGAGATAGTGGAACCCGAGTTCAGCAAATGCACAATGGGAAAGGCGAGTAATTCCCAGTCCCTTAACCACCAAGAAATGCATTGAAGCCAACGAAAATGACACTTTTAGTAAATTTCTTTCCTTATCTGCTGACTTTACCTACTTGTCGTGACATTATTGGTTCTTGAAAACGCTTACGGATCATCTTGAGCAACATGGTTTCGTGGACTGCATATAAATATTTATATAATATAGACAGATGCTTAGAGGAAAAGAATCCATTAATGGGAGTTGGCAAAATGATGACCTGTATGCTTCACTTTTCAAACTGCTTCGGCAATCTTTGAAGTACCCTGTAGCATACAACGATGTGTTACGTGATTTATGAGATGAATGGAAAGGAGGGTTTTGCGAGGACTGTAAAAAACACTTTTCTTGCTAGGTTCTAACTCCTCAACACGACCACTTTAGAACTTTAGAATGAAATCTAGGGTACTTACAGTTAACTCCTTCCTCCCCAATTCAACTTTACCGGTAAAAAAAATTCTTAGCTCAATGTGTTAGCAAAAGGTGAAAATCTAGGTTAACATTTAAATTAATCACGTTTTTTTTTTTTTTGCGGTAAATGAAAGATGAAATATAATCATATAACAAGAGTTACCATAAAGAGACGTCCATCCTTTACGGGGCCTTATTGTTATATTCCATAAAGTGCAAAACAAATACCCGAAAATACCACATTATTCAATTGATTTTTCTTCCTTTCTTCTTAGTTCTATTCGGTTATTAGTATTGCGCATTTGATCTCTCATCATTGCCTATTCCCGTTTTCACTTTCTTGTAACAAAGTCAAAATTAAGATGTCAGCAGCAATTTGTTCTTCTTTAAAAAATTAATATATCTCCTTGCAACATTCCATTTCTTGACAAATGGTATAATGTTCCCCTAATGCAAGATTTCTTTTCTTTCTTTTTTTTTTTTTTTTCTAATTTCTCTTCGTGTCTCTTCTTACGACTCTCCAATTTAAACACGTGACTCACACAGCACGGCGCTCCTTCTTTTTTTTTTTTTTCTTTCTCATCTACTATATATATATATATTTTTTAGTTCAAATGGATAGTTGGCTACAGTCGAGTTGATCTAGCATTAAAAAATTGGCCGATCTTGCTAGCGAATGCCATGCACCTTTTTTTAACCAAAAAAAAAAAAAAAAAGAGAAGAAGAAAAAAGAAAAAACGGAATGGTGGCCATGCAGTTTTTTTTTATTTGATTGTTAACAAATGCTATATTTACAAATAAATCACTCAGTATTTTTCTGAGCAATCGCAATCGCAATGTGCGATATTCGGTAGAGTAATAGGAACCGCAAGCGTAATGACGAAATTCAATAGCGTCACATAAGAGAATGAACAGTTCACTCCTGTTCCGGCCGATTCGTTATCCCCATATAGCCTCTAAATTGAACTCGCATGCTGCTCAAAGAGAATCATCTGGATTCTGGGCTTGTAGTAATATTTTTTGAGTTTCCCATTACGAGATTCATGCAATTCAATTATAATTATTAATTGTTATATATATATATATATATATATATATATATATATACACAAAGATCTTTTAGTAAAATTTTCGAACAATGTTATCTGTATACCCACATGGAGCCACGATGGAAACTGAGAGAAAGAGAGGATACAATATCTATTTTGGATTTCGCCCCCGTGGGGTTTGAGTCTGCAAACATAGTAGTCGGTGGGCGCTGCTGAACTCGACAGAGCTACTAGCCCAGACAGCTACTGCATGACTCCATTCACCCCTGCGTTCACCTCACCCAACATCAATTCGTGGTCATTTTTTGATTGGTGATTTTATAAATTAAGGGCGCACCAATGGGATGCACGCGTACACACTTGTGGATCGGTGAACTCGATCCACGACGACCCCCTTTTCTGGCACGAGTCAGCCATTCCACCAGGTGGGTCCCCCCCTCCCTCCCTCCCTCCCTCTTACGGAAGATATCGTGGAACGTGGATATCCCTTCTTTTACCATCTGCTGGGAATGATAAATTGGATGCATGCTATTGTAATTAATAGTGAGATTATAAATGTGTAACGCGTTTAGCGAAGTACAGTTTCTTAGTGCGCCCGACGGTCAATCGTGCGTGCAAAATATGTGCCTGCCAAAACGGAGGACTGTTAATTAATCAGCTGGCACACGAACCGTCCAAAACCCAAACTCGATGGCAACTTTGCCTTTCGAAATGCGATAAGGCGAAGCTCCCGCGGCCCTGTTGCGTTCTGTCATTTTGCTCCGCCATGCTGTTTTGTTGCATTAAAAGGCTGTTTTATATTGATGGGCTCGTCACACTGTTATATTGTGCGGATCTATGCTGTCCCGCAAGGACCCGCCGATTTGCCTCCAAAAGGGATAAGACTCGTTCTCGCCTTCTCGGTTGTTGAACTTGAAAGATGCACGCACGATAACTAAACAAAATTAGACGTAACGACGAACCCAAAAAAAAAAAAAAAAATATATATATATATATATATATATATATTTTTTTTTTTTTTTTTTTTTAAAACAAAGCAAAGAAAACAAAAAAGTTGATCGCGTGCACTGACCTAATTTTATTGACACTTAAAAATTAATTGTTGATGGAACCTGAAGTGACTTGTAACGGTGACACAAAATAATCACATGCGATACTTTCACTCCTGGTGTGTGTTTTTTTTTTTTTTTTGTAAGAAAATCAAAAGACACGTAACGTTGCTCTCGTGAATTGCCCGATATACAGGTCTGCTTAAAGATTTTTTCTTTTTATTTTGACCCATTTTACTTTTTTAATATAATTTATTTATAATTTTATATTATATAAACTTATTTCCTTTCTTTTTTACTTTAAATAAATTGTATTAATTACATAATATAAAATTATGAGTGAATTATATTAAAAAAGTGAAATGGGTCAAAATAAAAAGAAAAAATCTTTTTGGAGCCATCGTTAGTATACTGGTATCCACACAGACGGTGCAGTTAGCTTGTTACACTCGAACGGCAAGAAACAAGTAGTCAGGGTTTTTTTTTTTTTGTCGCACACATCTAATTTTATGCTTGATAAAAATGAGTTTCACACACACACACACACACATATATATATAATATTTGGGTACTGAATTAATTCGACGATGTTAAAAAGATGAATAAAATTAGAAAATTCTCTTGTGAAAAAACCAAGTTAAAGGTTATTTTTCTTCGTTAATTAGTATGGTTTCTGTTAGAAGAGACGGACAGAAAGTTTAGGAGAGTTGGGGGAAGAGACACACACAGCATCTCCAAATAACGATAATGACCACCTACCACAACAAAGCACCGTATTGCTTAACAAAGGAATTCATGAGAAGAAGTGAACAAGAGGAGAATTTATTATAAAAAGGGTAAAAAATTCAAAAAAAAAAAAGGATAAAGGAAAATGAAAAGGGCAAGTAACAAACTAAGAATTGCATAATTTATTTTATATACACTAGAGAGAGAGACACAAAACAAAACTTTTGGAAATGGCCACCCAAAAAGGCTCCTCCCACCTTAACAACGTCATTGCTGTTTTCTCAGCATGATCACCTTCCCTGCACCTTCTGCTTGGTCTTTGAAACCCTTCCA
Organism: Bruguiera parviflora; assembly: GCA_019804595.1. NCBI lineage: Eukaryota > Viridiplantae > Streptophyta > Magnoliopsida > Malpighiales > Rhizophoraceae > Bruguiera > Bruguiera parviflora. Next base: position 3,492,723 of record CM034046.1, read on the forward strand.
GTCCCAGTTCAGCCCCAACACCCAATTCATTGCCATTGACCTCTTCGGTAGAGTATGCAGCATCTGCTTCCTCTACTTTTTCTTCAGAACCCTCTATTGTTTCTTCTTCTTCTTCTTCTTCTTCTTCTTCTTCTTCAGGTACTTCGTCATGAATCATGTCATTTTTCATCCCCAGCTTTTCCTTGTTTCCTTCGTTTTCCCATTCAGCCGCACCTACAGCGTCAAAATTGGGAGCAGAATCTTTGACAAGGCACAGTCGAAGGCGGCCGTGGCTTCTTTCAGCTTGGAAATTAGTGTGCACCGATGGGGGCCTGACGGTTTTGATTATCAATCTCCCATCTTCGCGGTGGGGCCTTACTTGAAGAGATTCTGACCCACTCATCGTTGTCAGAGGTGGTGGGAAACTGAGAGGTTTTCCTTTCTTATCTCCCAGAAGTTTACCCGGCTTTATTTGTTCCCTTGCAGAAGAATTTTCTACTTTTGAGTCCCAGGAGGACAATGAGAAAACGCTGTTTTCAATGATATCCGTACCAGTTTCACTCCCTAGATTCTCAGTGCATAATTGCAAGCTCTTTTCACTGAGCCTTGAAGAAGATCGCTTAACCAAGGGATGGACATACGTTTTTTCTTTTTCAGTTGATTCTTTGAGACCTTGTGAGGTGTTGGATAGAGCTTGGAGGAAGCTCCAGCCACCCAAATCTGGATTTGGGGACGCATGCTTATCATGAAGAAAGTGAGCTTTACGGCTAACTTCCTCATAATGGCATTGGTCTTCGGGTTCGTTAGTGTTGGAGTCTGAGAGGCAAGGTTTCAAGGGCAATTCAAGGGGTTGAGAGAAGTGGGGTTTTGGTGAAGATAACATGAGCCTAAGTGCCCTTGACTCAACAAGCTGCGACTCAAGACATGACTGCAAACCTTGGTAAAGTACTGTTCCCATTTATGGCTATGTAGTGAAAGAGAAGGCAGAAAGTTGCAAGACAAACTACAAAAGAATACGGAGGCAGAGCAAAAACAGAGGATAAAAACAGAGGAGATTGTTTTATGGGAAAGAACTTGCAGAGAGGGCAAAAGGAGAGGAGGAGATAGGGAGAGGAAATTGAACAAACATGAGAGAAGCGAATGGAGAGGGTGTGAATTTGTAGCCTCCAAAAGTGCCAGGGCGTAACAGTGCGGAGAGAGGAGGGAGAGGAAGCGAGCCTTTTTTACACCACTTGAAATAAACAAATATTGATCTGCCACAGACACTGAAAAAGAGAATGAGGAAACAAAAGGAGAGTGGGGACTAACCCCCCCCCCCCAAAAAAAAAACAAAAGAAATTGTACTAATTGGCAAATTTTTTTACAACAGGAACGAAAAACTTTTGTGGATTTTTTCTATTAAGAATGTCCTTATATAGGGTATGATGTAAATGTTGTTATGGAGAAGACAGATGGGAGTGTAACAAATGCTCCAAAATTTTACCAGCTCCCCTATTCCCTCCTCTTTCCTTCCAAAAGAAAGCCAACAAATAGTCAGGGGACAAAGGATTCTCTCGTATATTTCTTAATATACCTTTGATAGCGATGGCTTTTTTTTCTCTTCTTTTCCTTTTATATGCTTTAGCAAAAGAGAAAACTCGCAATCCGGTTTTTATTAGTATGATTATTATGTCTCAAGAGTCAAATTCTACACGTTGATTGCTGTCCGGCGGAATCATAACAATATAAAGAACCCCAAAAGAAAAAGAAAGAAAACAAAAAGCCACGCCCATGCTTTCGCAATTTCAGGCAAAAGTATAATAATTACCTTGAATTGAACCATCCCTGCGACCATACGTGTTGTGGACCGACAGAATTTTGCAACAAACTAATACCCATCTGCCGAATGTAGGGCAATAATCTCGTCGCTTAAAAAAATCGGGGATCCGAAAATTCAATGTTAGTTTGTCAGTGGGAGGGAATGCACCGCTTCATGGCTCAATTATTATGTTTTACGACGACGAAAAAGAGAGAGAGAGAGAGAGAGAGAGAGAGAGAGAGAGAGTCATTGTTATGTCAAACTGGCCTGACTGGAGGGCGAGCTCCAAAGTCCAATCCTCCATACCCCACCAAAGATTCGGAGGTAAGCAAGCAGTCTCATATCTCATGATTTGGTTAATAGGTGTTTTTATAATTATAAGTTACAGTTACGATAATAAATTTATTTTGTATCTATTTTATCTATTTCTGTTGCCTTCCATTAACCCAAATAATTTCCAGCCATTACTAGTTGTACGGACAGACAATGAAGACATGCTAGGGAGGCCTTCGAAAAAGAAACAAGCCATCCTCCACTAATGCACCCTTTTGCTTGTCGGTTAGGTGCTTTACTTTCTCAAAAAGATCACATTCAAGGCCTTTAAGTAGGGAAGGACTAACAAGAACCACTTGTACCCCTGGACCATGTGGATAGGCAACTAACAACCTACCCTAAACGCTTAAATTAATGCCGCAAAGTTACTGTTAACTTAAGAATGTTGCTGCTGGGAATCAGTGCCACTTCAGCGGCTTGTGGGCGTGAGAGTGACACTTCCGAGTCTGGAAATGGACGGCCGAGGCACCATTTTCAGGGAGCAACGAAATTGGCATCAGTTTCGTGTTATGTACACGAAGGCTTCACGCGTTGCCCCTCTTGTGACTGCACATGCAGGAACTGGGAAAAATTTTCTTTTTCCTTCTTGTGTTGATTATACAGCATCGTCTTGAAGCAATGATACTTTGAATGTTTTTGAGTGGTTCCCGTTCATTTGTTAGCTCATTTCCCTGTCTTGGTGAGGTATGAATCATCGTCTCCTTTAGGACCATCATAAATTTTAGGACCACGAAGACCTACAGGATACATATGCTTTAAAACCTCCTTCTGACTTTCAATCTTCTCCCCGGTCAAAAAACAAAAAAAAAAAAACAGAAAGAATAGAAGATAGGAATTTTGCTTTGAATTATCGCACCAATTATAAGTGAATTATGTGAAAACAACTCATAAGCAAAAAATAAAATAAAATAATGTTGTGAATTGATTGATACATTTTTCCAACCATCAATCCCAGGTCATTTGTTACCAGACTCGTTTATTTAATTAGCTCTTTCATTTTCTCCGGACAACGACAGACCATCAACTGATGTTGCCACTTGCTAGATGTTTACGGGTTATGACATCAAATTGCTATCTGCGAGCTGTGGTGTGCGTTGCTACAAAGATCTTTTGTGCACATTTACCTCGGCCTTCCTCATCTCCAATTTTCATCAGCTTAGCCAAATATTGACGTTGTTGTCGAGCAGGCCTTTGTAAGTTAGGGCAATTCCTCTTTGTCTCCTGGGACGCGATGAACGGAACTGTTTCATAATTTGTGATCCCGTGCTATTCAGCATCCGATGAAGCTATAGCTCGCAATGTCTACCATCTGGATTCTCAGTGATCTTTCCTATACTAAACAAGAAAAACAAAAAGGAAGGAATAAGATATTAAATGAATGATCAGCAGACAACGCTCCTAGGTCTAAAACCAGCTACCAAAAAGTCACCTTAGGCCACACTTTCTGCATCGTTACCCGCTAGGGTCCTACAAACAAAATTGAATAAAGAATAATAAATAATTTTTTAAAAAAATATTGTTTAAGTAATATACATGTATTAAAAGATAAATTCAAGTGTGAGTTATATAATAATTTTTTATTATTTTTATAAATTTTATATCTCTTTAAATTAAAAATTAAAGTTTAATTTTTAATTATTAACATATAATCTCCTTGCATGTTCAGTCTCACGTCAACTTCACTTACTAGCAGCAATTTTCACACTAAAAATTAAGGTTACTAAAATGCCGGGCAGCACATGATAACTAAATTCAATTGGTTATGACAAGGTCCCTTTCACAATAACTAATTCCTCTACTAATAAAGCGACACACTCTGTTTACGTCAATCCAATAGGACCGTCTACGATGTCAGCATTTTTTTTTTTTTCTAAAAAAAAAAAGTTACCCCATTAAGTTTGAGATTAAAACTTTGTTGTTATCTTTTTTTTTTTTTTTTTAATGTTTTCAATTCTATTCTTTAATCCAAATTCAATTGTGCTCCTCCTTTGTTCAGATCACTTCCTTTTTGATTATCTGTCAATAGAAATGCTAGCAAGGGAAAAGAAGCAAAAGCATGCTCTTAAATAAATCGGCTTTGGAATAGAACGATCGTCGACAAAATACTATGAAAACCGTGAGTGTGCCACCCTGCCTTTCACTTCTAGCAAGTAGACAAGCTTAAAGCATCAGAACTTGAAAAGCACGACATGTCCCCTTTTAAACTTCGATGACATAAGATTCCAATTTTAAATAGCTTTGAAATTGATACAGCAAGAATGTAGAGTTTCCAGTGCTGCACCAGATAACAGTTTAGAATTTAGAAGAATCGGGTTTAGAACGAAAAGGCAGTGCAAACCTTCTGGATAAGTATTGAGAAGTTACATATGCACCATTGCCCTCTATACGAATATTTAAATCTTAACAAAGTTTGTGGTCCTTATTTGCAAAAAGTGTCAACTTATAAACGAAATAAAGAAGCCGGTAACCTTTTCCTTGCACAAAAGCTTCTTTGTTAGTGATCCAAGAAAAATTGTGTGTGCCAACGGAGAGTGAGAAAAAGAGAGAGAGAGAGAAATAAAGCTTACATTAGATTCTATCTGTGTTACTTTAATTTTTGTTTTAAGTCTGTGCCCTACTCTAGAGTGAGTGAGTGAGTGAGTGAGTGAGAGAAACAACAAAAATCGCATCAGAATCCATCGACCTTTGCTTGATTTTATATTTACAGAATTGGAGAATCTTGAACTGAATACGTCATCTCCGCGTGGGCTTAAGCGAAGCCCAAAGGCTACCAGCCCTTTGAATTTTCCTTCACACACATATTTTAATAAAGAGCTCACTCAAGCGTACATCTCGGGAGGGAGAGACATGGAGCAGACGAGGCCTGTGGCCTCACGCTTATTATTATTATTATTTTTAAATTTTTTTTAACATAAAATTTACAAAAAAAATAATGTAAATTATGTGGGTAAAATGTGCAAACTTACTTATTTGTACTTTTACTTCACTTCTTTGCATATATATATATTAAAAAAATTAAAATATACTTTTTGCTATACTTCACTTACATCATTCTCGTGTACCAGTTCCATCCCTGTAACTTTTTTTTTTCCTTTAATGAACAGCTAGAAGTCCACGCCAGGCCAACTAGGACTTAAAACCCTCCTGTACCTTGCCAAGTGTCACAAGATTGGATCATTAAGAAGGAGAAGAGAATCCCAGTTAATGGCTGGCACAAGCATGCAAGTAGACAAAGCACTCTGCCCATCTTTTTGACCATGTTAGTGCCACCTTTTCTCCTATCCAATCCTTCCACTCCAAACAACGAAAGTGTACCGGGAAGGGAGAGCTTACGTAACCCATGCAAACATGTCATGCAACAACTGGTTGTTCCATCGCCGAAGTATGCCTGGAGACGATGAAAAAGCTTTACCTAGGCAGCATATATAACTATCACGGCCGAAGGTCGATCCGCTCAACAGACTGCAACTTAGCCTATTCCAAAACTCGCATGCATTGCTGTTCTGTACCGTGTAAAAGAAAACTATCTATTGCTTTTATGATCGGCGAGCCTTGGCATAATATATAATGGTAAGGTTACTCCATGAAGATCTGGGCATTCTAGTCAACAACTTCTTTATAAAAATCAAGAGTGTACATTCCAAATAACACCCCCCCTCTTTCTTTTTCTTTCTTTTTTTTTTGTTGTTGTTGTTGTTTTCCTTTTCATCTATCGCTTTAATGCCTTAGAAGATGGCGTTGAGAGTTTCTGCATTTGGCCCGCAAGTGGTTGTCAACAATTATGCTTCCACGTTTGAAAGTAACATTTAATTACGACTGAGGAATATTGGCACTACTTGATAAATGTAAACGTTCGAAGGGAATAAATCTTTCATGGATTAGTTTAGAAATGCCTTTCTAATTGTGTCCGAACTTTGAAGAAAAGATGCTTCGCTTGCTCCACTTGGGTCAGAATCTGAACCATCAACGATGGCTCCCATACCTTTAGCGAGAGAATGTACGTAGTTTTCAACCTCTAGTCTACAAAAAGGAAAAGCTTAAAGGAAGCCGTAAAGCCAAATTGTGAAGTCATAAGAGAATTGCTAGCAAAGAAAGCACTACTTAACCACGCAAAGCAACGAAATGTGGTATGCTCGCCGGACCCGTTCACCGGTTTACAGTTGAACTCCAATTTAACCTGTTCACTCTTAATCCTCTAACTTTTCGGTTCGATAATCCGCACCATTTGTCCTGTTAATTTAAGATATCGGTTTAAAAATCCTGCTCTCCTAAGCACAGATCATGCGAGGATTAAGATTGATGTGGACCGGTTCCGAAAATGGGCCTTAAGGACAGAGTTTTAACAGACAAATGGACCCCATCAAACGTTATGTTAAATTATCGACCATCAAGTTGGACCGGCGAGTCACATGCCCGCGTCCCTTTTATTTATTTATTTTTTTTTTCAAATTCAAACAAATATAATTTACATTTCATTTCCGTCCTTTTTTTAAATTCAAACAAATATAATTTGAATTTCATTATTAATCAAAGAAATGTAAATTACGTTACCTTATTAATCAGGACTATGAATCTATTAATGGGAAAAAATTCAGCGAAAAAATACGAAGAAATTTTGTAAAATTATAAACTGAAAAGTCAGAAATTTGGCTTTGGAATTTCTTTTTCTCGGAACTAAAAATAAAAAGTAGATATAGCACACTTACCGAAAAGAATTGCGTTTCATTAAAAATAAAAATAAAATTTTTGAAAACTTACAATACAATAAATTTTGAAACTCATAATTTTTAATATGATAATAAATAGTTTTTTTTAATTATTATTAAATCACAATGTTGGGTTCGGTGATTAGCTGCAGGCTTTGCACCATACGTCGGACTACGGAATTATCCTATCTGTTTCGGGAGTCTGGTCCACACTCCACCATAGTCGAAGCCCATGCCCATGAAGTGACGAGCTTTTGTCTAAGCTCCATTCCGCGCTGTGGCAGACGAAATCAATCGGATTTTGACTTTAAAAAGGGGCGTACAATACTAGAATATCCCACCGCCGATGCGGTCACACGGACCCATCTCGTCTAATTAATCTCGTTTTATCGGCCATCTTCGTCGGTTATGTTTAGTTTTGTACATTCATCATGCACATTAATGTAAAAATTATTTAATTATTAATTTTGAAATTCAAGTACTAAGAAGAACGTAAGATTATTTGTTAACTATTATCGTGCTTATGAGTATGTTCACGTTGTGGCTTTAAAAATAATTTTCGTTTTCTTTTTAGTTATGAATGGGTGTTAGGTCACTTAACGAACGCTCGACAATAATCAGCCGAATCTCATGATTTTCTTGATAGTATTAAATTTTTTTTTTTTTTTTTTTGGTTTAAATCTCTTTTGATGTAGTTGGTATAAATGTTGCTAGAAAAGAACTGGTCATACCAGCATTGGTTGTATGTTTGGAAAAGCAAAGAGAAAATGAAATAATAATAATAATAATAATAATAATGTTATATCATTATTTCAAAAAAAAAAAGAAGATAATAACATTGCTAGAGTTGAACAAAAAAAAAGAAAGAAAAAAAATTATTTTATTTTTGTTTTTATCGTTTGAAAGAAAATCCGAGCATGCATATTCGATTATGACAAGACAACGTGTGAATATGTCTTGATGCGCATGCATTGATCAAGTGACTTTCTTTGGCTTCATACACATGTTTATTATCAAATTAAAGATTTTTTCATAGTTGTATTATCATTATTCATAAAAAAAAAAGAAGAAAAAAGTCAGTGTGGATTGAAGTAACGCTGTAACAATATAAGTAATAAGAAAATCTATACGAATGCAATAAAACATACCAACAAAAAAAAATAATTAGATGCATGTTTATAATAATAATAATAATAATAATAAATTATATAAAAATATATTAATTATATTGTTAATTTAGTATTTTTTTATTTTTTTGAATTTAATTTTTTAGTGTTTTATAATTAATATACTTGTAGGTTTTTTTTTTTTTGGGTTAAAAAAGAAAAAAAAAAATACAGGAAAGAAGAGTACGGGGGCCGTGGCTGGGGAGAAGAAGGGCGGGGAGAGTGAAATTAGAAATGCAACGTGCGACCATTTCAAAGCGAGCTTCTCGCAAATCAGCCGGACCCAATCACTAACACCAGACTACGACAGGCAATCGCGAGACTATGGAGACGATGATGAGCATTCTCGGTGTCGTTCTGCTCCTTATGCTGTTTTTGATCCTCATCATCGTCATCCTCATCGCCTGCAAGCCCTGGCGCTTCTTCTCCTCTCTCCATTTTCGCTTTCTCAAGGTTATTAATTGACTCGATTTCACAATCCATTCTTTCCGTCTTCGTTTTCCATTTCTTCCGCGGTTTGCGCTTTTGATCGTCGGCTCTCTCTCTCTCTCTCTCTCTCGCTCGTTACATATCAGTTCTATGTATCTTTTTGTTTGGATGCTGAGAAAAAAAGAAAAAAACATTGCAAATATTATTAGAGACTTGCAACTGCCGATCCCGCCTCGAGTTTAGTTTTTGTTTTTGGATCACGGTCTTTTTTTTTTTTTTTTTGTCTTTTTCTTTTCAGTTAGTTCATTAGTATTAACTATTAGAGCCTTCTAGGGTTACTGCCTTTTCTTTTCTTTTCTGGTTTTATAGATTTTTAGAGGACATTATGTTGTTTATTGATTGATCTTGGTTTTTTTGGCGATGTTCAGGTGAAGTCATGTCGTTTATCATTTGGTTTAAGACGTAGTAGGGGTTCTAATTGACACCGGAATTTGTGCCCGTAATGTAGGCATTGATATTAAGCACACTGAATGATCCATATAGTATGAGATACTCTCTGTATTTGGTTACTCTATCATGTCTCTGCCTTGTAGAATTTTGGTCTCCTGCAATTTATTAAGGTGAGAGGGTGTTACACACTGATTAAATGAACTGGATCGCAACATTTATTAGGAAAGGAATTTGTGAATAAAAAAGTGGGTTTTGCAATGGCATGTATACGAAATAAAGAAGCTGACTTGGATAGTAATCTATGAAGAATTTATGACATATATATGTCATCCATGTCTGTGCTTGCCATAAGCACCATAACTAGGGGTTTGCTTTGATCGGTGATAATATCACCTAATCTATATGACATTTGTATGTATATATATTTGTTCACAGTTTTTCACCTTTCCTTTTCTTTTTGTAGATCATGCGAAAGGCTCTTGCCCTGTACAGATACAGAAATTTATCTACTTTAATGACAATGTATTGAATTTTCAGTATGCATGTCATTAGGCAATTATCAAATTAATGGTGTTGTTAATAGCACTCATGATGAGATATCATTTTCCAGGTTGGTAGCTTAGAAAGGCCTCTTATATCCAATGACGTTGACACTTGTGGCCAAAACAATGAATTATTAAGAAATTATGATTTAGAGGATGCATTTTATCAGAACGAAGGGCTGGTGCGCTCACCTAGAACACAGGGACTTGTATACAAGCAGCGGCCTCCCTCCACCACTTCCCATTTGACTCCGGGTATTCTTCTGTACACACAGATCTCTGTCATCAATCATCGTGATATTCTCACATGGTTATTGTTCAATAATTTTCTTGCACTTTGGGGAAAATTGACACTTATCTCTGTCTTATCCCAGGTGATAGCTTGGCTTCAGATGTAGCCTCAGATCCTGCGAAGGATCTATCTATTGGCCAAACCCTCAAGTTGCCATTGGCAACGGAGCAGTTAACTGAAGTGCAAAAATCTGTTAGAAAGAATGATCAAAGTCCAAGCTCAAAGTCTGTTGTGGGAAATGACATGGTGCAAGACTTTGCTCCCAAGGTTATACCTGATCAAAGTAATTGTCTCTTCCCATTTGTGCTCAAGAGTTTAATTCTTCATATGTGCTATTTGTCAGACTGTGAAAAGCATGTTATCATATCTTTCTTTTAGAAGTGCAGGCAGCTGCCTCTCTCTGGATGTCATCTCTGGGCCTTCTTGTGGCAGTCATTGTTCTATACTGTCAACAAGTGCTTCTAGACTTCCACTAACCCTTGGAAGAGTTTCTAGTGACTTATTATTTAAGGATTCAGAGGTTTCAGGGAAACATGCAATGATTAACTGGAATGTGGATGTGAGTGCTTGATTACCCTTGGTTTCTAATTTGCCCTTTTTATGTGGTGTGCTGATTACTGTACACTCGAGTTTTTGGTCCCAGAAAAAGAAGTGGGAACTGATAGACATGGGCAGCCTTAATGGAACACTTTTGAATTCTAAGCCAATCAATCATCCTGATCCTGGAAGTAGACGTTGGGGAGACTCATTTGAGCTTTCTAGCGGAGACATAATAATGCTTGGCACAACCTCAACTATATGTGTAAGTCAACCTGCCATGGTGTCTATACATCAAATTTTCCTTTCAGTTTTGGCACATTGCTGAATTTTCCTGTGATTGTTTTCATTTTTCTAAGACGCCCAACCCAGGTAAAATTTTGTTTAATTTGGGACCCTATGATCATTAGGTCTTTGTCAAATTCCTAATTCATTGAGTCTATGTTAATAATATTGATAATGATACTCTGGATAGCTTCTAATTGATGGTTTTTGTGCGTCTCTCCCTTCGTAGTCATATTAATAATGATTTTCTTAATGTGTCCTTAGTGATGGTTGTGGGACACTCTCTTATTCTTGTCCCTTCTTCACCACTTCCTTTTTTTTTCCTTCTACAACTTCATCCCTTCTACAGACATCTGATACTGTTTTGGTGATGTAAATACATGTTTGTCTCTTCCCTATCTCTCTCTCTTTTTTTTTTATCCTTTCCTATGCATTTCTCTTGTGTTGGTTGATGATTGGAATCTAAACTACATCGGCACAATCTTTAAATGTGGATGTATTGCCTTCTTTTGTGTTTAAATACTGTCTCATTGAGTACTCTCTTAATCAATGCTTTTATATATGTTCTGTGAACAGGTAAATGTTATGTCTAAGTCTGATGGCCATATGCCATTCAGTGTTGGGTTGGCATCAGATCCCATGGCCTTGCGCCGAGGAGGAAAGAAGCTCCCTATGGAAGATGTGTGTTTTTATCAATGGCCCCTTCCTGGCATAGAAAAGGTTCTGGATATATTTGTTTTGCCTTCTAAACAATTCTGAAAGCTGTTGTACCTAAATCCTATTTTTGCAGTTTGGTGTGTTTGGCATTTGTGATGGACATGGTGGAGTAGCAGCTGCCAAGTGTGCTAGCAAGTTAGTACCGAGATATTTCTCTAATGTGTTATAGTCTGCAAATTGAAATTTGTCTGTTGCTGTAGAAGTCTCTGATTATCTTTTCATAATTTTCCCTTCAGACTGCTTCCTGAGAAGATCACTAAGATTTTGTCAGATTCCATGGTTAGAGAGAGAGTTTTATCGCAATGTGATGCTTCAGAGGTTCTTAGACTGGCATTTTCTCAAACAGAAGCTTCCATGACTAATTATTATGAGGTTCTCCCCTTTTTTGTTTTTATATACTCAATTTCTTAAGCAAGCCATGATTGAAAGCTTCCTTGTAGGTATCTAAACCTATTCAGAACATTTAGGAGTTGATAACTTGGTTTGCTCTTGCTTTGATCCTGTTCCAGAGTGACTTGGACCAGTGGTAGAGAAATAAATCTTAGAATTAAATGCTTGGATATTTTCTATCCTTCTCTATATGTTCAAGTTTGTTTGATGGTCCAATCTTAATGGTTTTGCTGTTCATTTAGGCCATATTTTGTGAATGTCATTAACAAGTATGCCTAAGCATGCATACGTGCTCTAGAATTATCATCTAGCTGAAATATGGACAATGGCCTCGACACTGAAATGTAACTGCTAGTTTTGTGGTTTGGACACATCACGAGTGACATCACATCAAGATCCTATTAGATCAATCAAAAGCAATCAAGCATCTTATATATAATCTCTGACATGCACACGGGTGATTTGTAGGAGTAAGCATTTGTTATTCTCAATGCTTGTATAAGAACTCAAAGCAGGTGTGGAAGTAGTTTGTAATTGCCTTTTCTTGGCTCTTCTTCTTTCAGCCTTGACTTGCCAACTACAGACTAGCACGTTCCTTCTGTAGATTCAAACCTTGGTAGCCTGCCAATTTTCTCCCATTATATCAATCAAAAGCAATCAAGCATCTTATATATAATCTCTGACATGCACACGGGTGATTTGTAGGAGTAAGCATTTGTTATTCTCAATGCTTGTATAAGAACTCAAGCAGGTGTGGAAGTAGTTTGTAACTGCCTATTCTTGGTGCTTCTTCTTTCAGCCTTGACTTGCCAACTACAGACTAGCACATTCCTTCTGTAGGTTCAAACCTTGGTAGCCTGCCAATTTTCTCCCATTTACCGTTTGCTTATTCTATTCTTCACAGGGTTGTACAGCAACAGTGCTTCTGGTTTGGACTGACAGTAATGGGCATTTCTTTGCTCAATGTGCTAACGTTGGAGACTCAGCTTGTGTTATGAAGTAAGTTTTGATATTCTCGTTAAATGGAGCATAGGTATGCTACTTGGTGGATAAAAGCTGGCAAACATTGTGCCTTAGCTTTTAGTTTGTCGAGATGTCAATTATCTTGGAATATTCTGCTAATGGTTGGCTATTTTAACATAATAAAATAGTATATATGGACTGTAATATGCCAGAGCTATGATGCTAACATGCACTGCAAAAATTCTACAACCTTATATGGAAAAAAGGAGATATCTATTATGTGTTGGTATTGTGATCATCTGGCATAAATTGTATAGTCCATTGGTTGTCTAAAACGAGGATTTCTCTCTGTAACTGTAAATTTGATGTCATATTTACTGCTGTGTATGTTTTCAGTGTTGATGGGAATCTGATTAAAATGACAGAAGACCACAGAATAACTAGTTATTCTGAAAGACTTCGAATAAGTGGAGCAGGGGAACCATTGAAAGATGGCGAAACTCGTCTTTGTGGTAAGGGAAAAATGATTTTATCAATCTTCCAGTATATTATTATGTTAATTATCACATTCTCTTCTCCCTCCCTGGTCTAGGTTTGAATCTTGCCCGGATGCTTGGAGACAAATTTCTGAAGCAGCAGGATGCTCGCTTCAGTTCAGACCCTTATATTAGTCAAGTTGTACATATTGATGAAGCAAGCATCACCTTTGCACTATTGGCAAGGTTATTATTATTATTTTTTTTTATAAGTCCTTGATTTTACGGTAGATGACATCCTTAGTATCTTATCAGCTTGCGATGTGGTTAACTCAGCATTCCCTGATCCATTTGGAATATCCAAGTCGCTAAAAGAATATATTGTTTGGGAGCAATCATGAAATGCTTATTTCTTTACCGTGTTATTTTCTAGAATCTAAAACACAGTGGTCTAACGGAATTCTGCAACATTGGCAGTGATGGATTTTGGGATGTCATTAGTGTTAAAAAGGCACTTCAGCTTGTCCTGCAGGTAAGGCTCTCGTTTCATCTCTGCAAGATTTACCCCTTTTATGTTTTGGTTTTCTAGAGTTTCCACAAAGTTGCTTCGTGAAGTTCCGAAGGGATTTTTTGTTTTCCTTCCTCTGGACAGACAAAGGAGAGATACAAGATGGATGAGGAGAATGCGGCTGAGAAGGTTGCTAAATTTTTGTTAAGTGAGGCTAAAGCACTGCGAACAAAGGATAATACCTCCATAATTTTATTGGGATTTGACGGCAAATCGAGAAATTCTTGTAAACTTGATTCATAATGTAAGTTGCAGGTTTTTGTCTTTTCCCTTTCTATAGTTCAAAAGCTAAAATCAAAAACTCGCGAACACACTGCAGAAGTAATCTTCCTCCTTCGGACCTTTTTCCTTATCCTGCCCCAAGCCTTTGGGAAAAGTATTCTCAACAACCTCCTAAGTCCAATCTCTTCTTCTCGACAATAATCTGGAAGATTCGTATCGTATTAGATTGTAATCGGGAACTCTTATACGAAAAATACCGAGCAGGACAGCTTCCTGCTCCCTCCCCAACCCCAATAACCCCGAGTTGCCCACAGGAGTCAACCCGTAGAAACTGAGAGGCTACCCCAAACATCATCAAGCCACTGATCAAGCCCTGTTCTGTCGGATGATGATTCAAACTAATCCTATCACTGCCTGGCTTGTGCTCAACTCTCTCTGATTACAGACCGCCAGAATCCACATCAACACATCCATTTGTCGCCTCAAGAGTCTGTTGTGTTGCTCATGAATTAATCATCCGAATCCACAAAGTAACTCTATTAGATGGCTTTTCGACACTATAAAACCAAAAATTAAAATAATAATAAGAAGAAGAAGAAGAAGAAGAAAGAAAAAGGTGAAAGGTGAGTCGAAAGCGAGGGGGAGGTACCATTTTTTGCTAATTTATTTGAACACGGTAATTGGGCATAGCCGAGCTTGGGGGAAAAAAACATGAAAATTCCAGAACCCACGGGATATATATATATATTATTTATTTATTTATTGTTTTTGGGTCGGGGGGGCTGGGGAGTGGGTGGGGAAATATAACACAACCGCTGCCGCGGGGGGGGGGGGGGGGGGCGGGGGGGGTAAACTTTGACAAGTCACGGCTAATTAGAGGCGTGTTTGGACGCAAGAAATAAAAAGGCTAAAAAGTAGGATAGCAAAACCGTACGAGAGTCGCCCACCACCTTTAATTCTTCTATCTAAGCGGCCCCCAAACCCCGAGAGACCCCCTAAAAACGCCGAAGAGATGGTATTTTCTCAAACCCAAAGAAAGAAACGAATTATAGAGAGCGGGGGCGAGTGGCCGTGTGGGTTTTAATATTTTTAAGCAAAACACAGAGAGAAAAAGAGCGAGAGAGAGAGCAAAAAAATTCCTATTTCAAAATTTTAAAAACCGCTGAAAAAAGAACCGTTGATTCTCTCGCTTCCCGCCATGGTGGCTCAGCTCGAGCAGCCCCGCCCAGAGCCGCCAGCTTCTCCAGACCGCGTGGGGAAGGCGAAGTCCCTGATCTCGGCCCTTAATTTCGTGTCTCGCAACCTCCCTCTCCCTCCTGACCTCTTCCACACCGTTTCTTCCATCTATTCCGGTGGCCAAGACGATGATTCCGGTGATCTGGACGGCCGGGCCGCCGATAGGAGTGGATTGGTATGTGTTCTCGAGATACCCTTCTGGTTTCTTCGATTTCTTGGGTTTTTGGTCGCTGGGATTCGTGTTTTGGGTGCGGATTGGTTTGTGAATTTGGGGTTTTTCTGGCGTAATTGAGATACCCTTTTGCTTGTTCTGTGTTTTGGCCTCGACAATTTGTGTTCTTGAATGCGAATTTAAGAGTTTGGTTTTGGGTTTTTGTGTTTTCGATGATGGTGTTCGTAGGTTCTTGTGATTTTGATTTTAGTTTTTGTTTCTTGGTACAAAATTGACGCTGTATTCCTTTAAACCCCTTCTTCTGATTTTCAATATCTTCTTTTTCCCTATATACTAAGGAACTTTAATAGACGTTACTTATCTCGGTAGTTGATAGCTTCTAGAGTAATTTGTGTGCGGTTGTTAAGCTTATGATACTGCTCTTTGTTTCCCTTAAATTTGTCCGAACATGTGTATCTATGGAAACGATTCTTGTTGTTTCTTTGTAGTAGAATAAATTTCAAAGTTCACTATAATCATTTGTTATGAGAAACGGAACTTAGATTCTGTTTCAAGACAATGGTTACTGTTTTCTTTATGTTGAGATCTGACTCTGAGTCGTTTGACTACCTTAGGGTTGAGGTTGACAGCAAATTCAGTGATTTATATATTTTTCATTTTTGTTTATCAAGCTTTTGAATGTCAGTTTATCATTCGTTCACAGGATAGGCCTGCCATGCCTGTTAAGGGGGATTTGATGAGCGAATTTGAGGACGCATTATCAAAACAGAGGACCAAGTGCTTGTCAAGTTCTATATTGGGAGAATTAAGGGAGAGCCGATACCAAAGCCATATTCTGCATCGTTTGAATGAACTTGAAGGTTTTTGTCTGTTGTAAAAAAACTTCTAGTTTGAACATCTGCTCTTTGCCTATGGCTATTTTCAGTAAAGATGTCTTTTTTCCTCTGTTGAGTCATGCTATGGTTGACCAGTAATAATACTGGTTTTATTTTATTAAAAGGTTTTAGTTGATTTGGCATCTTGGCTGCTTGACACATTAGCAATCAGGGCTCAGAGGCTTTATCTTACAATAACTATTTTCTGTCTAGGTTTGCCACATAATGGTTAATAAAGATGGTCACTTTGCATTATTTGGAAAAGTATCTTTTGGGTTGAGGTTGACATTAAAGTCATTTATTTATGTGTTAGCCTGTCATTATCTTGTTGTGGAAACAACTTTTTTGTGAAAATAAGGATAAGACTGCATATATTTGACCTTCTCCCAAACCCGACTGGGCAAATCTCATGCATTGGGACACCTTCTTTAATATTCTTAATCATGCTTTGACTTTATTTGGAAAAGGATATCTAACGTGGCTATATTTTGTCTCAGAACTTCCTTCAACCAGAGGTGAGGATCTGCAGACTAAGTGCTTGCTTGAACTTTATGGGCTAAAGGTAAAACTGATAATGAATTTTTGCCAAAAAAATTCCTTATAAGTTTGCCCTTTTATATTGGTTCTTTAATTGACTAAGAGCTATCAGTAAACTGAAGGTTCAGCTCAGATTTGATCGATTGATCATGTGATGATACTTCCCCAGTGCTTTGGTTGTTTTGGGGGGGGGGGAGAGACAAAATGGTATTTTGGAATAGATTTTATGAGTTCTTGTCTTCATGGTCATTGCTGATGTTTAAACGCAGCAAGTTTATTAGAGCATCTATCAGGGCCTCTAAAGCCAATTTCCCATTTTTGTGTTTTACTGGATGTGGTGCTAAAGGAGCTTTTCAGTTCATAATAAAAAATGATTGTATTTCATTGGTTTTCTTCTGGCAATTGAGGGATGACATTCACTTTGTCCTTTGGGGCAAGGACCTTTTTTCTTGCAGCTGGCAGAGTTGCAAAGAAAAGTTCGTTCTGAAGTGAGTTCGGAGTACTGGATTCAAACCCTCTGTGCTTATCCTGAAAAGCAGCTGTTTGACTGGGGATTGATGCGATTGCATCGTCCTCTGTATGGTATAGGAGATGCTTTTGCCAAAGAAGCTGATGATCAGTTCAGAAAAAAACGGGATGCTGAGGTAGTTTTGCATTTATTTTTCTCCCTACAGCTTTTTGTTGGAATGAAGAAAACAGTGGAAATGCTTGTAGATGGTAGATAGTTTTCCTTTTGGTGCTATACCCACATTTCATTCTCATATGATATGAAACAAGATGTCTACCAAATTATCTTGCCAAATAAACTTTTGATTTGGGGATCTTAAATGAAAGCATTGATGCGTAACATTAGATGTACAGATTTATTGTGTGCTGCTAATGCAATAAGATATATCCTTGATGCAGAGGCTTTCAAGACTAGAAGAGGAGGAAAGGAACCTTGTGGAAACTAGGAAAAGAAAGTTTTTTGCAGAAATACTTAATGCTGTCAGAGAATTCCAATTACAGATTCAGGCGTCTCTTAAACGCCGAAAACAAAGGAATGATGGGGTGCAGGTATCTGTTCTGCCTCTATATATTTGTATGTTTCATTTCATACTCACTTAGTTGAATGTGAATACAGACAATAGTCTGGATATAAGACTGGAGGTTAGAACTGCTATGCAGTCTATGTGACAAATTTAAAGCAAGCCAGTGGTAGATTTCATGAATAAATAGAGCAGTATGCCAAAAAGGGAATGAAAAGGGAATCACTGACTGGCAGAACCACTTTGTGGCTTCCTTAACCAATAACAGCAAGGCAATAATTGCGTTTTTCATGGTTGATCTTTCTAATCAGGAAATGATTGTGACTAACTTTTCTTTAGATAAAAGTATGTGCAACTTTCTGGTAGATCTGTCTTTGATGATTCCAGAAATGAGACTTGCTAGGATTGTGTTTGCTTGAATGATCATTTCTGTTGTGAGTTTAGCATAATTATGTGGGCCATTCTTGAAACTGTTTCTTTGCAGGCGTGGCATGGAAGACAAAGGCAACGTGCTACTCGGGCTGAAAAATTAAGGTTCCAAGCATTGAAGGCTGATGATCAAGAAGCTTATATGAGATTAGTGAAGGAGAGCAAAAATGAACGCCTTACCATGCTTCTTGAAGAAACAAATAAATTATTGGTTAATTTGGGTGCTAAAGTCCAAAGTCAGAAAGTTGCAAAACATTCAGAAGGCATTGAAACCTTAGAAGATGCAGAATCTGAGTCACCTGGCGTGGATGATTCAAGGACTGAGAGCCCACAGGGTACAACTCCTGAGGAAGATGAAGCCATTATTGTACCCGAACCAGATGATGATAGTGGTGACTTACTTGAAGGTCAGCGACAGTATAACTCAGCCATACATTCAATTCAGGAGAAGGTAAACAATATAGTCCCCCGCAGCATTGGATTCTCTAGTTTTCTCTATTTTCTTCTCTCTCTAATTGTTTTCTATGCTGTAGTTTTGAAATTATCTTTTATGTTCACTGCGTTATTTACACTACTTGACATAGAAATTAATCTGGATTGTCTTTTTCCTCTGGGGAGAGGGGAGGTGAGAGGGCTAAACCACTTGTTATAAGCTCTGGGGAGAGGGGAGGTGAGAGGGCTAAACCGCTTGTTATAAGCTCCCTTTCTCCATTTTCCTGGCCCATCATCCAAATAGTCTCAGGTTTTAACTTGGTTGAATTACCAAGCACTGTTGATGATGGTCGGGATAATTGTCTGATAACCCTTGTTTAGGATCCTGCTTCAACATCGGTCTCTTTTATTTTTTGTTACAAAAATGTTGGTTGATTTGATGAAGAGTTGTAACTGTTCAGCTGATTCCAGGGTTGAGGATATGTAGTATCCAGTTGGAGGCTTTTTTTTTTCTTTTTTTTTTTCTTTGTTTCTTTTATAGTTGGTTATTCTTTAATTTGTGGTCATCAAGTTTGAAATTGATTCATTGGGAATAAGTTGATGAATAATCTGAGTGCATGGAAAAATTTATTCAACTGGAAGAGATTAGGCTGTTGGGTTTATCTGCTAGAGACTGAGATCTAGGAGTTTCTCAACAATATGGGGGAAAAGATCTCCCTATTTATTCTTTCTTGGTACTGATTCTTTTACAATTAATGTTTCCTCTCCCTGTAATCAATTGGGCAAGATCTATGAACAAGACCTTTTCAATTGAAACTTAAATATGGACTTGGTTGATGCCCCTATTTGCCTGGTAGTATGTAGGTCAATGGATCTCTAGGAAGGACAAACAGAGCCATTAAAAGTCAGAGTCTGAAGGTTGCCTTGGTGCAGTGGACAGCACTTGGTGTATTGCAGTTTGAATATGCAAGTGCAAACTCTACACTACAATTTGAGATTAAATGGAAACTTGAAAATTTACCAAGGTCAGACTAGACAACTAGGAGAGGCTAGACTCAGTTAAATCAGTCTTCATAGGAATTTTTCAGAATTATGAATCTTACTCTGCTAAAAAATTATTTCATAACTTGAGAAAGAAAACCCAAAGTGGAAAATGATCTATCTCTAAACTGGCAGGGACTTGGCGTTCTAAAGCACATAAATAATGCCCTTACCAAACTTCACTTTTGGGTGCCAAAAAGAAAGCATCTAATCTGCCAAGATTGTGCAGTTGGTGAAAATAGGCTTTTAGACAAAACAAAGCCTCTTCCTGTAGCTTCATTGCTTGGCATGCCCATGGTGCCTTTCTTAGGTTATAGTTGCTGGGCGTTCATTTACCTGAATGTGAATTTTTGAAGTTGTGAATGCTGAATGTTAATCAATTTTGTTGCTTGTACTGCTGGTAAATGAATCCAACTAATTTTTGCATTGTATACAGGTAACTGAACAGCCATCCATTCTTTACGGTGGACAATTAAGGCCTTACCAGTTGGAAGGGCTTCAATGGATGCTTTCTCTGTTCAACAACAATTTGAATGGAATTTTAGCTGATGAAATGGGATTAGGGAAAACAATACAGACTATTTCATTGATAGCATATCTCAAGCAGAAAAAGGGTGTGTCTGGGCCACACTTGATAGTGGCCCCAAAGGCCGTACTTCCGAATTGGATTAATGAATTCTCAACATGGGTTCCTGAGAATGAGTATGAAGAGTGCCCTTCAAATTTACTGTTTCTCTTTGTCAGTGTGTCTGCATGCACTTGCTGCATTTTCCTTCCAATTGCTCATCAAGTTGCTATGATGCAGGATTAAAGCTATTCTATATGATGGGCGATTAGATGAAAGAAAAGCAATAAGGGAACAGCTATTGAGAGACGGGAATCTTAACGTGTTGATCACACACTATGACTTGATCATGAGAGATAGAGTGTTTTTGAGGAAAATTCCATGGAATTACATGATTGTTGACGAAGGACACAGATTAAAGAATCACGAGTGTGCACTTGCCAGAACTCTCGACTCAGGGTATCCTTTCCTTTATAACTAATAAGGAGCAATGCTACATTTATAAGCCTGCCTTATTTTTGTGCTTGAAAGTTTTTCACTATTCTCATGATCCTTAGGCCTGTACTTTTCCTTGCTTCTCTTCTAAGCCTATGTTCATTTATTGCTTAATGCATCCATCTTTACTGTAATTGCATGCCTTCTTCAAAAACAATATTTACTTTATCCAAGTTACTGCATCTTTTGTATTAACTGTGAAATTTAGTCATATCATTATGTTGGGCTAGTAAGTTTAGGCCCTTAACTTTGTGTTGTACGTCTGGATTGTATCTGCTTTCTGAAAAAATCTTGAAGGTCAAGCTTTCGGCTTTTCTTTAGGACTGCATAATAACATTGAATCTGGCCCACCTGTAACTGGATTGTCAAGTAGCATTTAGATCAATGGTTCAGTTCTGCTATTGCTATGATGGTTTTTGATTCCAGGTAGACTAGCCATTTATGTATCAGAGTGGTCTGTAGCTGACATGAGAAAATTTGTCCATATATCTCTATCTATTTATTTAATCCCCACCTTGTTTACTCTGTTACATTTTTTCCAACTTGAAGCCCTTACACCAGGTCAAAAATGATGGTTTCCATTTCTGTCCATAACAAGGCATATTTTCTTTAGCTTTATAATACTGATTGTGATCTTCCCAATTAGCATGTTGCTTTCAATATGTATAGAGATGGTCACTCTCTACTGTTATTACCTTACTTCCAAATTTTCTTATGATTCTATGTTTATACATAGGCTTGTGAAGCTGGCATTTCTAATTGAAATTTAATTTGCATATTCAGCTACCAGATTCAGCGTCGACTTCTATTGACTGGGACTCCCATACAGAACAGCTTGCAGGAACTGTGGTCCCTGCTTAATTTTCTCCTCCCAAATATTTTTAACTCTGTTCAGAATTTTGAAGAATGGTTCAATGCACCTTTTGCTGATCGGGGTGATGTTTCTCTCACCGAAGAAGAACAGCTATTGATCATTCGTCGTTTACATCATGTAAGTTTTTTCCTTTTAAAATTATCGGTAGCTCCTCGGACTTCATTTTCATAATCTCTTAAGCTTGATTCTCAGGTTATAAGGCCATTCATATTGAGAAGAAAGAAAGACGAGGTGGAGAAATACCTTCCCGGAAAATCCCAGGTTATATTGAAATGTGACATGTCAGCTTGGCAGAAAGTATACTACCAACAAGTGACAGAGATGGGCAGAGTTGGGCTACACACTGGTTTGTAGTGACTTCTTCTACGTGTTGTGTCTTCATGTTCTCTGTATTTCCACCTGTTTTCTAATACATGATGTTTGGTGGTATTATGTCCTTATTTATGGTTACCAACATTGTTCTTGTCATATTATGATTGGTTTGCTTGGCATCTCTTGGGTTAGCTTTTAGCTTTTCCTGGTTATATGAAGTTGAGTTGCTAGGAAATATGTTCTCATTCATGGGTGCCAATATTTATCTGTGCCATAGTGATTTGTTTTTTTGTTGTCATTTCCCAAAATCACCTTTTTCTCCCACTTCTTGTTCCAGTTTCTCATGGAATCACCAACATTTCTTTTGGTCGGTAATTAAAAATCACATGAATATCACCTTTTGGTGGCTTCAACACCCTTAGTGTGTTATGCATGGATGATCACTGTATGCTATTTTCCAATGGAGAATGACCAATTATAGGTTTTTTGATTTACATGTATGCCATATTTGTTTGTCCTTTCTTGTCTAATTGCTTTCGACTATGTCTGTGCATAACAGAGTGCCTTTTATTTTCTATGTGGTAGTTTGCTAAAGTCATTGCAGCTTAACAGAAAATTAAAAATTTCTCAGGGTCTGGGAAATCAAAAAGCCTCCAGAACCTGTCAATGCAGCTCAGAAAGTGTTGTAACCACCCATATCTTTTTGTTGGGGAATATAATATGTGGCGGAGAGAGGAAATTATGAGAGCATCAGGGAAATTTGAGTTGCTCGATCGTTTACTCCCAAAGCTCCGGGCAACAGATCATAGAGTGTTACTTTTCTCTCAAATGACTCGTCTTATGGATATACTTGAAATTTATTTACAACTTCATGATTATAAATATCTCAGGCTTGATGGCTCAACTAAAACAGAGGAAAGAGGAACTTTACTCAAAAAATTCAATGCTCCAGACTCTCCTTACTTCATGTTTCTCTTGAGCACTCGTGCTGGTGGTCTTGGATTGAATTTGCAAACGGCAGATACTGTAATAATTTTTGACAGTGATTGGAATCCCCAAATGGACCAGCAAGCAGAGGATCGTGCACATCGTATTGGACAAAAGAAGGAAGTCAGGGTTTTTGTGTTGGTTAGTGTTGGATCAATTGAAGAGGTAATTTTGGAGCGCGCAAAACAGAAGATGGGCATTGATGCCAAGGTCATACAGGCTGGGCTTTTCAATACCACATCAACAGGTAAGCTATAGTTGAACATCATACAATTAATTTTTCCATCATAATATTATCTGCTCGAATGCAAAGTTTTAACTTTAAAGATACCTGTCCTTTTTTGTACTTTGAATTTTTGGCGGATGCTGAATATGCAGAGCATGAGAATTGCATTCTGGTTGGATGGCTTTGTTTTTGTTTGATTGATTTGGAGGTTACTCAACAGATGCTGAAAATTCTTCAATTTCAAAAATATTATTGTCATCACTGCTTGTTTTATGGTATGCACTGACCCCAATTATTGCATGCTGACAGAATTTGTTGCATCCATTGGATGTTTGGAACATTGTTCATGTCCACCATTCTGCTTGGCTGTTTTATCTTTCATTTAAATCTGAACACTTAATAATGTGATTGGTCATCCCATGTGCAGCTCAGGACAGAAGGGAGATGCTAGAGGAGATCATGCGTAGGGGAACAAGCTCACTTGGAACAGATGTGCCAAGTGAGAGAGAGATCAACCGCCTTGCAGCTAGATCCCCGGAAGAATTCCGGATTTTTGAGGATATGGATAAGCAGAGAAGGCGAAAGGAGAATTACAGATCTCGTCTCATGGAAGAACATGAGGTACCCGAATGGGCATATTCAACACCTGATAATAAGGAAGATAAGGCCAAAAATTTTGAGCAGAACAGCAGCGGTATCTTAGGAAAGCGGAGAAGAAAGGATGTCATATATGCTGATACGTTAAGTGATTTACAATGGATGAAGGCTGTTGAAAATGGACAAGACATATCTAAGATCTCAGCTAAAGGGAAGAGGTTGGAACAACCTCCTCCACCCGAGGGCATTGAATTAGCTAGTAATGGTGCTGGAACAAAGAAAAAGGTTATGGAAAGGAAGAGTGGTGACATGCCTACAGCAAGCGAGGGGACAAGTGAAGATACCTACACTTCAACCCCAAAGAGAAGCAAGTCTAATGGAGGAGCTAATGAAAAACCTGAACCAGACAGTATAGAAAAATCTGAATATGAAGGTGTTGGAGGAAGCCGTTGGAGTGGGCACATGTTCACTTGGAATACCCATAAGAAGAAGAGATCCAGCTATGCCGTCCAAAGTTCTTCATCTGATTCTAGAGGACAGAATTCTAGTGGAAGAGGAAATGGTTGGCCTTGATATGAATGACCCAACAAGAAATCCTGACGTTGGAGGATGATAATGCAAAGGTCTATGAACCATCTTGTTTTCCTTCGTTGCCGGTGCAACTGGCCACTGTGACTAGGCACGGGCTTCATTAGTGCCCTATCAAGTCACCTATTGTTGCTTATACTGGCTTCCCATCGACCCCATGTTTGTAACTTGGCAGCCAGCCGATGTGACCGTCCGTATTTATGAAATGGACTTGATATTATCACATGTTCACTATGGCAACCTCCGTATTTACCATATGACAGAGTCTCCTCTTAAGCCGGTTGTGAGCTAGAAACTTGCTCTTTCCTGCCACAACCCTACCATCTCCAGTCTCCAGATGGACGCAAAATTGCTTCAGTTAGACACTGACATTAGGGAAAACTGGCTCACTAATGCCCTAGTAAAATTGTAGAGTGCGATTATCGAATCATGAGGTTGCCACGTTACCGCCAATGTGCAATGTTACAATGTAGAACGGTAGAAGCAGAGAGAAATGAATTATCTATGCAGACATCTATGTCCGCCATCGCATCTGAAGGAAAGAGCAAGTTTACGTTGTTGACAACCGGGTATGGTAAAAGGATACATTACTAATAAAATGTTTAGCCATGAGAAGATCATGAGCCGATTAAGTTATTTCCAGATGGTTCTTAGGCAATTTCAGTTGAAACCATTATCACAGATGACTCTGAGAGCGTCAAAGTTAACTTGCAAGTTGGTTGCTGCAACCTTAAATTGCATGCTCACCCACCTCAAAAGGATGCCATGAATGTGTCAGAACTGAGAATCTAAGTTATCTAGCAATACATAGGCGTCTGCAAACAAGATAGAAAACAATTCTCTAGCATTATTCAGCAGTCTAGAACATGAGTTTGTGATCACATTAGCCAGCTACCCTCCGGAATCTCCCAAGAAACTAAATATAGTAGATGGACAGTAAAAAGCCAATGATACATCACTAAATCTAGTCCAATGATTGAACAATTGTCCTAATTCTCAGTCACAGCTCACGGCCGCTGCCCTGCCCATACATGCCAATCTTAAATAGAACAGAATCAAAAATGCTGTAAACAGCTCCTGCATCAAATCTCATTCTCTTCCATAAATACTTAGCATAGTTCAACACACATAAGGACCCTTATTTGTCTTCCTTAACTTCAAGGTTCTCCAGCTTGGATTCCAGTTCATGCTCATCACCTTCACCTTCTCCAGACTGTCCATCATCATCATCATCACCTCCTTCAGGATCATTATCACCTAACGAACCAAGCATATCAGGGAATTTTTTAAAGATTTCCTTCATCTCTTCGATGCCTTCATCAGAGATATAATTCCCATCAATTTTCAGCAATTCAAACTCAGGCTTCTGAACTACAACCTGTGCCAAGACACGAGCCCCAGCCCTTCTTATAGAATTGATGCTCATATCAACTTCCTTCAACTTATGACTTTCTTCCAAGGCCTTGCTGATCCGGATAGCACCTTCATCCTTGAGTTGATTCTCTGACAAGTTCAACTTGATGAGATGCTGCTTTGCTGCTATACAGACAGCTAGGCCAGAAGCAGCTTCAGCTGTTATCTCATTTCCACCCATATCCAAGACTTCAAGTAAAGGGGCTGATTCCTTGAGAGAATTAGCTATAGCCATAGCACCCTCATCCTCCAAATTCAGATAGCTCAAATAAACCTCTTTTAGACCTGTATATCCAGAGAGAGCTTTACTCAGAGCAACTCCAGTTTCTATATCAAACATGTTATCTCGGAGGTCAAGCTTCTTCAGATGGGTGCAATTCTCGAGTGCCTTTGACAAAGCAATTCCTCCTTCAGATCCTACCCTAGTAGAGGAGCATTGGAAATCTTCAAGCAAGGGAGTACGATTCAGAACCTCAGAGATGGCACATGCCCCTTTATCTCCTGTCATATTATTGTGAAATTTAAGGACCCTAAGCTTCTCTGTTGAAGAAATCAATTCACAGACAGCTTGTGCAGCTTCCTCTGAGATCCCGTCATTCATCAGATACAACTCCTCCAGGCAACCCTGTGATTTAAGAAGTGCCTGAAAGGCCCTAACACCCTTCTCGCCCAATGCATTGTTTGAGAGATTCAAGGACTTCAGGATGCTACCTTCCAAAGCGGTAGAGAATATGCGCATAACTTCAAGAGCTTCATTCTCTGATCTTCCAGCAATAAAATCTGACAGGTCAACTTCCTTCAATTGATTTTTAATGGAAGCTAAAATGGGCCCGGCAATATGAGCTGCTTCCAGGCCAAAGCTCCTGTTGCTAAAGCAAATTTTACTGTAAGAATTTCCAGGCTGTTTTAATGGACTTAATAGATCCTCAGCCTCCTTTGCATCGATAGAGGCTCGCGTGCCTTTAGATATATCGAAAACTGTATCACTAGGAGCAGCAACCCCCTCAGATGGCACAGCCTCCCTGTCCTTTTTCATAGGGCCTCTTTTGAGAACTTCCAAAATTAGCTTACTGCACTCTTTGGCATAAAGTTGCACAGCAGAACCACCATCACCATCTGGCTCCTTCTCATAGTGCTGGTTTGCAGCAGCAAAAGCAGAATCTTCAATTCTTTTTGCATTCTCTTCAGCCTCCCCATTGCTCAAGCTCCCATACTTCTGAGTGAAGATAGACTTGGCAGTTAGATTGTCAGTGATGCGCAACACAAGCATCTGCCTTGTGTTTTCACTCGGGGGCCACAGTTTAATTGAAAATGGGTGACGTTCTGATCTCACCGGTGCAGTATCCATCAAGAGAAACCTATATAACTAGGGCTGCAAATACACAAGCACTTTTATTTCCGCATGATCATTTCAACAAGGAAAAAAAAAGTGGGGGGGGGAGACAATTAGACAAGGATATAGTAATCCTGATGAAAAGGGATTTGAAGCCTAGCAACATTAAATATTGAATTTGACAAGCATTAAGTAGCAATCTTTCAATAAGTCAATATGACCCAAATCTAAGTATCTTATGCACCGTACCATAACCTTCATATTGGTTCTTCCAGACAACTAAACAAGGTGAAGTGAGGCTGAAGTGGGGTCCCTATATTAGTTGCATCTATGCATTGCAAACCCACAACACCACAAATCTCTGCTGTACAGCATTCTCTCGTCAATCAGTTTTCAACTGAACCGTTTAGACGTACGATCCGACCCCAATAAAATGCCGAACGAAGGAAAAGAGAAAAGAAAAGAAAAGAAATAAACAGAATTCTCCCGATAAAAAATTCCTCAAAAAAAAAAAAAAAAACAGAAATGACAGATCTAGACCTAAGCGGTACACAAAATGGAGCGTTAGTTTAACGAGGGAAGGAAAGGAGAAATGAAGGGAAAAAAAAAATTGTACCTTTTTAAGTTTTTTGCTCCTTTGATGAGGACCAGAAGGCAGAGAGAGACAGAGGAAACAGGAAGGTGAAGGAAGAGGAAGGGGACTGGCCTGTCGGGTACGAACGATAGCGAGAGAGCGCACCCCAAATGCCGACTTGTGTTTTTTAGGTTTCTGGATTTTTTTCTCTGTTGTCGTTTGTTCGGCTTGGATCCTTGTAAGCAGCAGCAGCAGCAGCAGCAGCAACAGCAGCAGTCCTATTATTTATTTATTTATTTATCTAAAAAAATATTTATATAACTCTATATATATATATATATATATATATATAGATAAAATTGAATGTAACAGAATTCGAATCTGAGATCCTCCCTTCACCCAAAATTCAAACACGTATATTTTTCTTGTGTACAAAATTCATAGACGGGCCTTACGGTCCTATTATCAGTACCACCAGAGATGGGCCTCCCCTGGGCCTTGCTTCGATTTGGGCCAATATCCAATTTTAGAGTGCTCCGGCCCGAGGAATTATCCTTACCTTACCCAACCAGACTTGGGAAGCCGCGCGATACCACGACTCACATCGGACAACGGAGTCTGGGACCGTCTGCGGCAGTCGTGATGTTCGGAGAATAAATTATTCATTTATGAAGGCCTGGCTCCAAATGGGTCGTCGGCTTATTGTTCGTGTGGAGCAAAGCAACAACTTGTTTCTATTGCATTGACATGAACTTAATTCATGTCATCGCGTGTAGTTATGCATCTATTGATCTAATAACGAAATCGGAGTTTTATTGTAAACTTGTTGCGAGAATTACACAGAAGTTCATATCCCTCAAATTTATTTATTTATTTATTGTAATTGATCCGTTAGTTATTACAAAAATAATATTAATTATTTGTATCTAATTTTTATATTCAATCGTCTGCAATAAAATTATTTTTATTTTTGTTATATATAAATTAAAAAAAATCACAATAGATGTTGTTTAAATTCATAAAATCGACTCGCGACTTTGTGTCTAGTATGGGTTCGATCGTCCTAGATTACGTACAAACCTGTTTCAGTTCCCTCGTCACAGCGCAAATTTGCATGTGGAAATGGAAATGCTCGAATAAATGTAAAGCGCGATCCGCTACTTCTAACATGCTTCCCAGCAACACGCACACGAGCAACCAAGAGCCGCTCCTGGACCAGATGGGCTGACCATTGGGTTGTCCATACCACCATGAGCCCAGCACGAGCTTTCTCATCGTGATTTTCTCTAGGCTCATTTCCCACTGGCTTTGACCCTGAAAATACGGATCTGTCATAATGCCCCCCAGACTCTCCGCACCTGCTCTCGTGGTCATGTTGTTTACTATATTGCCACTAGTACTGTCACCACCAATGAGGACTCGGCCAAATCACCGTGATCTAATATCCTCGGCTCTTTGCAGCCATCACCAAGATCTTTTTCCACCGAGTGAGAAGCGACCCAGTTGAGCGCACCCCAGCAATCCTCGTACGCTGCAGGGAGAGGATGCTCTGGGGCTCATCTGTATTCTGCCGATACAGCAAGAACATGAGCTTGAGAGGCTAATGACCTCGTGTAACGGTGGTCAAGAAAAGAGAAGGCAGACTCTATACAAAAGGCACCTCGATGAAAGTAGACCAAGATTGGAAATTTGTGGTGAGGTTTCGTTGGTTTGGGGAGACAGAGACGAACAGATACATTGGAGTCGTGAGAAACGGTGATGCCTTTGGATGAGATTCCGGTTTCTGGGTCTTGGTGGGGTGATGGTGGCACGTACAGTAACATAAATCCTCATTTTTTATTTAAAAACAAACAACAATAAAAAAACTTCAATTTTAAATTAATATTAAAAAAAACACACTGAATCGTAGTTTAGATACATTGGATTCATCACACGATTATAGAACCAATGAATCAAACTATGATGAATCTACCTCGATTCGCATAAATACACATCAAATGGATGATCGATTATTTGTTGGTTTCTTTGACCATGCTAATGGTAGCGGAGAGTTTGGCGATTGCAAGCAAAAACTATTGACGATGAACGCTTCTTATTAGTCACAACACACAGGCCACATTATTTTTATTTGATGATGAAAAGGGAAATATTTTAAACGAAACCCATCGTAAGCAAATGAGAAGTCGACGAGAGGTTAATCATTCAGAAAAGAAGCCAGGCATTTGATCATATTCTTGGCGTTCTCAGTCTCCGGATTTATTACGTGGAAAGCGTGATCCTCGCCTTCAACGTCGAACAAGTCCACTTTACCTGCCCAGCCACTCTCTTTGACCAAGTTGTAGTACCAAACACCTCGATCTCTCAGCTCATCCTTCCCAGCAACACACACAAGCAGCTTCGAGCACCCGAGCCCAGCAAGGCTAGCTGCTCCTGGCCCAGCTGGGTTAATCATTGGGTTGTCAATACCACCAGGAGCTGAAGGATACACAAAGTCCCAAACCCTCCGAGGCAAAGCGTTCTCATGATTTTCACTGGGCTCATTTCCCACTGGTTTTGAACCCCAGAAGTATGGGTGTCCAAGGAAAGCCCCCAAGATCTTGACTTCACCATCCAAACTCTCTGCACCGGCTCTCATAGCCAAGTTGTGAACTATATTGCCACCAGCACTGTCACCACCAAAGAAGACTCGGCCAAAATCACCATGATCTAATAACCATGGCTCTTTATGACCATCACCAAGATCTTTTTCCACTGAGTGAGAAGCAACCCATTTGAGAGCATTCCAGGAATCCTCGTATGCTGCGGGAAGAAGATACTCGGGGGCTAGCCTGTATTCTACAGATACAGCAAGAACCTGAGCTCCAGTCACTAAGGAGTTCATGTAACGTTGGCCAAGAAAAGAGAAGGCAGATTCTACACAAAAGGCACCGAGATGAAAATGGACCAAGATTGGAACTTTCTGGTGGGGCTTCGTTAATTTTGGGAGATAGACACGAACAGATATATTGGGGTCGTGAGAAATAGCGATGTCCTTGCATAAGACTCCGGTTTCTGGATCTTGGTCGGGTGATGGTGGCACATATGGTGAGACCAAGAGACGCTCCATCGAACCATCCTTGTAGACCTGGAGAAAGGGTGAGAGATCTTTGGCTACTTCTCGTTTTGTAGAAACCATTGAGATGAATTCTTTTTTTCTGCCTGAAGGAAGTAAGCGAGAGAGGAGAATTTGGAGAAACTTGCAGTTGACCCGAGGAACCGAGGACCCGGCCATTGAGGTGCTATTTATTTTGGAGCCGACAAAATTTTGGTTTACTTCGACAATCCTGGGTCCACGGAACGGGAATATAAAGAGGGTCCAAGTCTGACCAAGGGCTCTTACCTCTGAGCCTCTAACAATACCCCAGCTCCTAAGTTCCAACCATTACCTCTAATGACATGAATAGTTGGACCCAAGCCCCACCATTCCCCTTACGCAAGTGGTGACTGCTCAGCAGCTGACACGAAGGTCCAGAGGGCCCGGGCCGCCACCATTCTTTTTGCTCCTGGTTTTGAAGACTATAAGGTGTTTTTTTTTTTTTCAATGGATTTGGCCATGTTAACAAAAAAAAAACAGTAAATTTAAATAAATATAAACAATTATATTATATACAAATATTTTAAATTATATATAAAAAATTAATATAATATAAAATATTATATATATGATTTAAAGATTATTTATATTTATAAAAATCTATCACTTGTCCACCCTTTTTCTTTTATCTAATGCAAGGAAAATGCGCCGGCCCCCTCTCGCCAGTGTCCTTTGGAAGAAATAGCGCGTAGATCGCGAGAAGGCGATATGGCAATGCACGGAAATGCACCAGAGAGAAAAACGATGAGGAGATTAAGCATAACGCGCTCGATATTGCGTTGATGGCACATTTGGAGATTTAAACCATGGGCATATCAATAAAAGTAGAGGGGAATGCTCCCTCCACTCCTGTTTTCAGAGACGTCACACAGCGGCGACCGAAGGTTTACATACGTTCACATTCAGGCAGTCCGCCAATCTCCCCAATCGAATTGCATTTTTCCAGTATAAATAGCCTCACATTCCTACCTTTCTATTTCATAGAAAGTTCTCACTGTAGTGATATATATGTTACAATAGGTGTTTCCCAATTTTATCAATAATGGGATCACCTTTCCACTCTGTCAAGCACCAACCCTACATTGGCAACCTACAGCCTACCCGCATTTCACACATTCAATCGCATTCAACGAAAGCTGAGGCCACATGAACTAGTTCTCAGACCAACTAGTTCACAAAGAAAGCATGCACCCACAAGTTCGTCGCACATTAGCTTTGAAAATAAGGAAATAAATTCTGACTCCTCAAACTAAACTGTTAGCTACAGCTCAGAACACATCAGTTGGGAGGTTTGTAGCTCAATAACAAATATCCCTACTCAAAGAGACTAAGACTGGCTCTCCAGTCCCGGATTCTTATGATATTGGTAGAGGACATCATTGCTTAGGCAATAAACTTATTATAACAGCATTACTGAGCGGATACCTGCTCACTAAAGGGTTAGAAAACAAATAACCATCACAATGAATTGAAACAATAATGTTGACCTGGGCCATACTCTCGGGACATCCCAAAAAATGGAATGTTGCAACTTAGTCTGCACAGCCAATTCAGCTCAGCGTCAAGAATGGTTCTGAGCCACAATATAAGACAACAGATTAAAACCTTCACCAGGGGCTCAGCATTTTAGGAGTAGGTCCTGCCCGACTCCACCTTCTGTACATAGTATCTGATTAGATATCAAGAATTGAAGACCAGCCATCTACTGCCGCAAGTTATGGGGGTTAGGTTTGACAAGAGCTTTGGCAAAGTAATCACGAATCTCAGGGATAATTCGCTGGATCAAATGAGAATGCCTGCAAATTTGGCCATGCAACACAGATATCAACCACCAATGAAGAGTATAAACCCACAGCTATGTAAAGAAGAAAATGGAGGACTGAAAGCACACAGCTACAAGGTCATGCATTGGGAAGATGCAAGCATCAACCGATGTCAATTTGAAGGGGGACTTGCTTATCTAGATTTTGTAGCTCTGCATGACATACATAGTTTAGCAGACTAGCTGCTAAAATAATCATAAAAAGCTAAATTTGAAAAGTTATCAGGGAAATTGGAATGAAATCAGAAGTTCTATTCAAAATTAAAATGACAATTTTATGGAGAAGCACATGACAGGTTAAAATAGATACATACCCAGGCCTAGCACTTAATTTATCAAACTGCTCCAAGATAAACAAAATGCATGTGTGCCTCAACGAAATTGCATGGAAGGCTTCTGAAAGTTCATACATGCTTGCAACATTGTCCAATGAAATATCCTGTGTTGATAGGGGGGAAGGGAGAAAAGAACAGAGACAGAGAGAGACAACAATCAGACATCTCTTTCAACTCCTAAGCAGCACAGGGTTCATATATGCATGTGCCATGTGCATTTAAACTTTATAGCTCACCTGTGCTATGGTGTACTCACAGAGTCGCTTAAGCGGCTCCAAGAGATACTGATCAGCAGCCCTCAAGACATCTTGTGCTATATCCAGGGAAACATCTACTGAACCTGTGTAAATGAATCTGCCAAAGAGAGAACAGGTTAGATGAGCAAATTTCCACTGGAGAGACTTCTTTGAAAAAAAAAGGGAACCTTACAATCCACCCAACCTCATCATCAACTCAAAAACCTCCCACCGAATGTTTGGGATTTCAATATCCCTTGCCTCTTTCTCCTGCACATGAAAAATCATCAAAAAATGAAGATGATAGTCCCTCTAAGTAGACTTGACATGTAGCATTAAGAACATTCTGCTCAGAGAATATTGAGAGTACAGTTTCCAGTGAATGTAGGAATCTGAAATGTAACTCCATATTATCAGACAACACCATTGATTTTTATCTCAGTTATTTGAATTTAGAACTGCAGCAATACTTTTCCCAATAAATATAAAACAACCATCTATAACATCCTGCCCACAGCCCAGAATTTGAACGCATACCCTGTAACCACCATCAAACATTGCACGAAATGCATCTGAAGAAGCAAGCAGGCAGATCCTATGTGCATAGAACCGTCTACCTGCAGTACAAAAGCATAGCAATTCCATGAGACTATTCTATACCCAAAACTTGCAAAGTATCACAGCTAAAAAGAATACCAAAGTCAAGTTTTCTACACGAGCACCACAAGCCTACGTATCCAGAAAAATTTTGTTAATGACCTTCAACTAGAAAGATTACGTCTGACAATGTAGCATTGTTTACATATTGCTCCCCTAAATATACCTGCAACATAAGTTACACATCATCATTGAACTTTCTGAGTTTGTTCATTATCGTATCATAACAAAAACAATGAAAAACACATCCAAGAAAAATAAGAAATTAGGGCATGAGCAGAGTTACTCAATCAGTTCAGCATAAATTAACTGCAAATGTAATTTTAAAGACCAAAGGAAACAAGCAGGTCAATATGTAAACATTAATCTGACATATTAGTCTCCCTCTTAGAAAGGGCCCATGATCAGCAAATTTACAAGAGAAAATCTAGCCAATACACTGGAACTGATACAAAGACAGATGCATCTGTGATCATTGCAGATCTTGCCCACCATTTGAAACAAAAAGGATGAAGGATGCAAAAACAAATAAAGAGAACTTAATTAATCTCCTAAATCAGGCAAACATCAATACAATATGATATTTAACGATATGAAAATATAAATTCAAACAAAATCATTTAGTTCAGCAAGACATTATAATGACTAAGGAACCTAGAAACATGGGGATGATAAAAGATCCCTAGTTACCAATAACCATATTTCCGAACCTTTCCCTCATTTCTTTCAGACATTTTATCCTTCAATGTATCTCAGGCTATTGTGTTATTTGAAATTCATTAGCATACATGAAATTCTTTCCAGCAATTACTGCATATTCTTTGACCAAGTTCTCTCAGTTTGCAGAAAATCAAATCTAACTATAAAAGTTATATAGACAAGGGCAGGCAAAACACCTAGTTTTGTTAAAAAGAATCTCACCTGTGGTGTTGGAGACAGAGGAGCTGCATCCATAGGAGAAAGAGTCCTTGCTCTGTTAGCCAACATATAAAGAGCTACAGCTCCATCAAGTTGCTGCTTGGGGCTTGTAGAACCAAGAAGCCCAAGAAGTAACTCGAGTCCTGAATTAAGAAAAGCATCAGCAGCTTCAACAATGAGGACCATCTCAAGTCAACAAATATTATCCAAACTGATACTAAGATCTCGCAGTAGACAATATTAGGCAGAAGACAACATGCCATTATTATCAATAAATATCATTCTCTGATCAGCTGGACAACAAAGATGTGCAAGAGCCAAAGCAACACGCCGTTGCACAGCCTTCTCTGCTACACGCATTAGGTATAACAAATGGTTTAAAACCTACAAAGGTAAAGGTACAAAATTAGAAACCCAAACACAGGATATGTAACAATTTAAAGAAGCATAAGCAGTACAACTGCAGAGAGTAAAGGGATAAAAGAGACCAACTCGGCCATGAATCTTCTCTTCCAGTCTTTTCAAAGTCTTGGCTATACAATCTTTTGTTGGCTGCAAGAAAGTTATGAATTTCACATTGTCGAGGTATATCCAGCAAAAATAACTATGAGCTGGCAAATATCACATTTTCAAAGCATTATAAAGTAACAACATTAGACTTGTATAGCACACTGGAAATAACAGTGAGTGCCGAACTAAAATGATTGATTAACATACTTGAACAATAAACTCTCCATCTTGCAACTTCTGCATACCTCCCACCCTAATAAAATCGGACACATTATCCTATTGAAGAAACAAAAAAACAAAATAAGAATGCATTAAATCAAACAAAACAAAAAGACTTCAAGTTAAAAATATTCTGGCACTTTGGTTCATAAGTTTACAAGCCCGAAAGAGTACATTATACCTCATTGTCTGCAAGGCCAT
Source organism: Bruguiera parviflora (assembly GCA_019804595.1). Taxonomy (NCBI): domain Eukaryota; kingdom Viridiplantae; phylum Streptophyta; class Magnoliopsida; order Malpighiales; family Rhizophoraceae; genus Bruguiera; species Bruguiera parviflora. Next base: position 3,528,321 of record CM034046.1, read on the forward strand.
AGAGAGCAAAAGCTGCATTATGCTGAAGAGATCCATTTTTTGAATCCAGAAGCTTTAGCAATGGCACTAAACCACCATTGTGGGCAATTCCAGCTTGGTTGTGTGTGTCCTGAAACAGATTAACATTAAACCTAAAAGAAATAAAGAACCTGTAATTCTGTGGAACACTTACAAGCCCCAAGTGTTCCACTTTTGTCAGGTTAACACCATGTTCCCCACAGTAGTGACCATGCTCACACCAGCAAGTGTATTCATTAACCATATGGAATTGTGAAAAAGGTATAAACAAAACTTTAAGCCAGTAGCAAGATGCAAACTGTGACTCAGTAAACACCAATAGGTTCATAATGTTCACACAAGATTGTACCAAAAAAAATCTGGGTCAAGGAAAATGGACAAAGGGCATGACAAACACATTAACAGCCAATCATAGGCAAAAACAACTATTCTGAATCGCATAACAAAAATAACAAAATAATGCTCCTTCTGCAGTTACTTGTTTGAAAGTATTCTACAAAAAAGAAAAGGAATAAAAAAGAGAAATGCTAGCTGTCCATTGCCATATTTTCACAGTTCCATCTTTTTCTTTAGGTCAGATTCATTTTCACTCCCTCTCTTGATGCCTTAATGCCTTCTGTTCTTGATATACAGCAAACAAGGAAACAAAATATAATGTAAAACCCACAGAAAAGGAAATAAGCCGGATGATCTTCTAATGAAGACAATTCTTCAATCAAGTGTTGTTTGGTGTGCAGGAACAATGGGAGAAAAAGAAAGTCCAGCATTTAGGCTATATCTTGGCATCAGTGTGTTGGACACGGGATTTGTCCTGTCCAGTGTTGGATGATTTTTTTTTTTTTTTCGGCAGACACATTTTGGCGTGTTGGACACATGTTAGTTTTTTTCTTTGGTAGGACACGTTTCAACATGTTGGACATGTGTTGGTTGCATGTCCATATCCAACATGTATCTAACACAACACATTTCTTTCCTTTCAATGTGTCTGTGCTTTTGAGGAAACAAATAACAAATATAGTCCATAAGCAATATGCAAATAGCAGCTTCATGAGATTAATGGCTCATCTAAAATCACTTTAAAATGAAACAGGAAAAAGGAATGAACGATAACCTGTGCCAACCTCCCCAGCGCAAAAGCTGACATTTCCCTCAGCTGTACATCAGGAGACTGGAGCATGTCAATTAAAGGTCGAACAGCACCTCTCTGTACAATGTGAACCTGCAAAAACTTCAAGTTTTCAGTTAGGAGAGTAGATGTGTGTGTGTGTGTGTGTGTGTGTGAGAGAGAGAGAGAGAGAGAGAGAGAGGATCAATAGAGGCAATATTTTAAAAAGGTATCCAACATATCTAAGATCAACTTATAAGGCCTTGGAGAATGAGCCTTGTGCCAGCACCGTAAAGTCTTACCTGCCAAACAAGGGAAAACAAAAACTAAAATTTAAATATGCCAAAAAAATACAATCAGCCTCTAGAGGAAAGACAGTAATGGTTTTCCTACTCTATATTTTTTTAACATTTAGTGCAGAGAAAACACATGTCAAGAAAAGAGTGTCATAACAAATTAAGGCTTCTACCTACCTTGCAGTCTGAATCAGTTGCAGCAAATTGACCAAGTAACAAAGCAGCCTCCCTCTGGCTTTCAGGGCAGCTGGAGCTGTTTACAAAATGTAAATTGCAAGAAGAGAGATCGCATTATCACATGTAGAATGGCATCGCGAGAAAGCACTAATGGAACAGAAACTAAGAGCTGCATATTAAAAATGATAGCAATACTCTGCCAAACAAAGCGAAAGGAAGTTTGGGGGGAAAAAAAGCAAGAATAAAACAAACCTAAGTAAGCCAATAACAGGCTGCAAAGCTCCTGCAGCAAGAACTTCTTTCTTTATGTGTGGAGATGAATGCACCAGATTTCCAATTACACCAACCTGAAAACATCAGAAATGATTGCATGCTGGGGCTAATTCAATTACACAAAAATGAATTCCATCCCATGGAAAATTCCAGAAACTGATTGTACACAGCAGAATGAAATAGTGTACCGCCTCATAGTGTATAGCAGCATCCTCAGATCGTAGCATTAGAATAAGGGTGGGAAGGGCATTGCATTCAACTATCTGCAAAGCAAGTATTATATTATTTAATCAAGTATGAGTCATTTTTACATGATCCAATATGAAAAATAAGGTCCATCACTTGATTCTTATTTTCATCATTCTTGAAAGCCAGGGTTCGCAGTGCCCCAGCAGCTGCTCGCTGCACTTTTGTATCAGTGAATTCAAGAAGCTCGACCAAAGGAGGGATCCCCCCTTCCATCCTGTAGCATGGTCACAACCAAATAAAAAAAAATACCGACATGGTGCTAAATTTAAATTCTAAAATATCATAACCACTATAATTAGCAAACCTAACACGAGTTTTGATGTTGCTGTTCTCATGAGCGAGATTGGTGATAGCATCAGCCGCCCTTCTAATAACACTATTAATAGCTCGAGAACTAGACCAATCCTTATGCCTATTCAACAAGTTTACAAGAAGTGCTAAAGCGCCAGTATCGACAATGAGCTGCTGATGCTCTGGCTGTTAACATAAATACATAAATAAAAATAAGAATTGTGGTAAAACAGGAGAAAATAAAAGAAGAATGTACAGGATCTGCTCAAAACAATTCTATAGTTGCAATCTCTTTGTGAAGATATAAGAATCATGCGGGAAAAAGCTAAAACTCAAGAAACACAACCTAGCACATTGGAGACAATAGATTTAGACCTTAAGCAATTGTTAGGTCCCATCAGAGCTACGATGATTAAACAGAAAATTCAGCTTTGTTATAGAGCTATATTTTTTTAATACGACAGTTATACGACAAGTCGGTCTTTCTACAATGCGATGTCGTCCACAAGCCCAGGATTTTAATTTTTTAACATTAGTCCCTTCGTCGACTTCAGCTTTATTAATAACAAAATTGGCTTCATTAAATTGATATCATGATTAGAATTTGTTACACCAAAATAAAAAATAGAATAGCATGTTCAATAAGGCATGAGTAAGAGTATCATAAGCATTTTAAGTAAGAGCACATCATCAAATTATCAGCAACCTAACTACAATAACCGCCAAATTAGGAACACTCTCCTGCAGCTTCACCCAAAGAATAGACATGATAATTAACTAAGAGTACCATAAGCGTTTTAAGTAAGTAAGAGCTCATCATCAAATTAGCAGCAACCTAACTACAATAACCGCCAGATTAGGAACACTCTCCTGCAACTTCACCCAAAGAATAGGCATGATAATTAACTAATATGAACTGGATTTGTCATAGTTAAACTTTAAAAAATCAATTTACTTCAGAAACATGTGAGGAAACTGTATATAAGAACCTTGACGGCAAGAAGTCCCAGCGCAAAAGCACTCCCCTTCTCAACCTCATGCTCGAACGGCCTTGAATTCCGGTCATCTTCGGCAGACGACGGCGCTTGGAGATGCTTCACAAGAACCGGAACAGCACCTCCATCGACAATAACATTGACTACGTCCTCTGAAAAACAAATTATGGAATAGAAAATCATCAGTTCACAAATCAAAAATTCCAAATCGCAGTTCCAGAGCGAGATCTCACAAACTGAGAAGTCCAGAAAGTAAGAAAACATAGGGAGGGACAGAGAGCCGTAACCGTTTTTAGCAAGCTCCGCAAGGATGTTAGCGGCGCGTTTAGCGGCAGCGCGATCGGCTTCGAGCCAGGAGAAGGTGGAATTAAGAATATCAACCTGGGAACGCACCTCGCACAGCAGTCGGGCGTGGCAGGATGGAACGGCCACCGCCGAGATCTCCGGCGTCTCCTCCTCCGTTTCTTCCTCCAGCTTCCGTTTCTGTCCCTTCCTCTCGGGGAGGCCTTGATCTTTTTGCCTCTGTCGTTCCATCAAGAGAGAGCGAGCGGAGAGCCAAAACCAGATGCTGAAGATTTTGAGAGAGAAAAGACGGAGACGGAGACGGAGACACATATGTCACTGTACCGAGGGTTTTGAGGGAATTTCACGCTTTTGGGATGTCAGTTACTTTTTTTTTTCTTTTTTTTTTCTGTTTTATATTTTCAGTCGAGAGAATTAAATGTTTCCATTTAAACGGCCTTCCAGTTCAGGGCGGGTGCGCATCGCGCACTCGATTCTATATGGTGCGGGAGAGTGCGGGACAATCTTCTGTCCCAACGTCATCTCGTCGCACTATCAATTCGGAAAATGTGATTTAATTCTATTGTGATTTTAACCATATTTTTATAATTTGGACCAAACCAATATTCGGATTAAAGAAATGATGACACCGAGTTAGGACGGTTTTGATTCTCCTATCGAACCGGATAAAAAATTAGACTTACAAAATTTTTTATTAAATCGAAATGACCTGCTAATCGTTCAAATTAAGGGAAGTATAGAAATCAAGTAATCGTTGTTAACAAAATTGAGGGAGAGAAAATAAAATAAAATAACAGAGCCTAGCGACGGAAGAAAATAGAGGAAATTATCGGAGGAGAGACATCAACTTCGAGGAGTTGAAATCTGACCAGTCTTTTCAACAAACGCAATATCTTTCTTCTTTTTTCTTTTTTCTTTTTTCTCTCCCTTTTAGTTCCTCCCTAAAAGGAAAGAAGATTAAAAGTAAGAAATACGCCAGAAAACCTCATATAACATTAAAGAAAGAATAGTCAAAGAAGTACTGTTGCCGCGTCAATTTTGAAAATCTATTATTGGCAACTAAATTTTATGTCCCCAAAAACGTTTTTGCCAAAATAATTATATAGATATATTATATTTAATATGTGTAATTATCTTGCATTTGTAAATACTAAATGAGAATCGACCTAAATGGAATGTACTAAATGTTGGATAAACTTCAACGAGAGAGTTAGGAGGGGTGGGACGGATTCGAAATTATAATTGAATTCGCATCATAATGTCACCATAACCCAACCACGATAGTCGTTTGGTTTCGATTATTTTGACCACAAAATCAAATCATTCTTTTTTTTTTTCAACTTTAAAATTTTTTTTTTTTCAAACATGAATGTCATTTTACCATGGCCGCGATGCCGACTCCACGTTTTTAGTCGAAATTTTCGTGGATTTGAATGACTAATTGCTATTGAGTGACCTAACGTGGAGTTTTCATCAATGACACGTAATTTCATAAACAAAACTCGTAATTTTGTTCAAATAAAATCGTGACTCTTTTATATGCATTATTGCTAAAATATCCCATCATACGTATTTATTCCACATAAGATTGTTTTGTCACATCATGACCATCACTTATTCTTTTTACACAAACAAGCGCAACTCCAAGTCACAGGAGTTCTAACTCATCGCATAACTCACTTACTTCTTTTTAGTTCGTAAAACGAAAAGGCAAGGGTGGTATAGAACGGATTTGTTTATGCATACAATCTAATTTTCAAGATTTAAACCTCACGGAAGGAGACAATGTCTCCTTTTCAACTAGATCAACCATTGGATTTAAAATAAGTTTAAAGAAAAATCACCGGTTAGTCAACGACAATTTATTTATGTGGTATATACGAGTCAGAAATTCAGATCAATGGTTAAGCAAATGATGTTAATCGATCTGTGTCACATAGATTCGCAAATTCAATGGCTTATGTGGTAAATCTCGAAGTAGATTCGGATTCGCTCGTACACCACAATTCGAGGGACTCGTAAATAAAAGATGAATATGGTCGACATAAGAAAAATTTGAAACAAGAATTTCAAAAATGTTTTAATAATCAATAATTTAAATATTTTTATTTTTATATCATTAATTATAATCTTATAAACCGACTCGAGAGAATAACAAAATAATTAATTTTATTATATAATTCGCAAATTTTTTAATAAAAGAAAGGAAGAAAAATTTTCGACCACAAGCGCTGCCGACCACTGCCAGTGAACCAGGGAATTCGTGCACATGATAACAGCTTGTGTACAGTGATGTCACAACTTACACGTATATTAGTAACGAACCGTAGGTTCATTCACCTCGTCAAATGTCAAGGCCATCAACGGCATTCGGTGAGCCAAATTTCGTTTTTGTTGGCCCCACCGCGTTCTAAAGATTTTGCTTCAAGATATCGAGATCCTCTAACGTCGTTATCCGCGTCACGTCCCATGCATCCCTCTGATTGGAATATTATATTTGTGGACATGGTCAGATCATTGTTGTACGGAATAAATTAGACTTGCCGCACTAAAAAGAAAAAGGAAGGGAAAAGAGACTAATTAAGAATTAGTCCGACCTCTGATTCGATTCGGTAATAAAAATTACAAAAAAAAAAAAAATCAAATTTGATTAAAAATATAGGTGAAATTCAGGTTAAACGAGGGACACTGAAAAAATACCGAGAAATTGACTTGGTACTTGGTATAAATAATCAATTTCGACTCAGAGTACCAAACTTATAATTTTATTCTTAATGCAATCGATTCTTACATTTCATCTAAATTTATAATTTAATTATTAAAACTAAAATTCAACATATAATCAAGTTTCTGTTTTTTTTTTTTTTGTCATCGAATTTTAAATTTACCCATTAAAAATGATTTTTAATCAAAACACTATATAATTGCTACGTTCTATTTTCTTCAATTACTTGTGAATAAATATATATTTATTATTAATGCAACTATTGAACTAAGTTATCATTTAGTACTGTGATATTTTTAATTCAACGACCATTTCGAATCTTACGAGAACACACTAAAGTTCACGACATTAAAAGAGATAGCTGTGTTTTGTGAATTTACTAGGTTTTATATTATTAGCCAAGCCTCTGCTCCCTACACCCACCGGAAATTAATGGCATTGATGGATACTGAAACTTTCGAGCAACAAAATATTTATTTTTAAAGCACAAAATATTTTCATTCCTTCCGCTTTTTTATTTTGTATTAACCTACCGAGACACTAATTTCTCCCTCCAGCCGCCGTAATAATAAACTTAAGAGACTGAGTGAAAGTTTGGTTCTGTGGCTTCATTCGACCACCCGGCAACCACACGATAAACAACGCTTCCAAAGAGCTTGGTCCTCGACAAGATTTCTTGGTTGCTACGGGCACTTCATTCTTTTTCTTCCCAGAGCTATTTTTCTATCCATTCATAGAAGACTGAATTAACTCTGACGTCGATATACCTATATATATATATATATATATATAAAGGACCAATTCATTCTGATTACAATGACAATCACTTGAAAGTGAGCAAACTGTGGTTGAATCGTGCCCGGTAGCTCTCTTTCCCTTACTCTGCAATGGCTTTTGATTATTTGTTAGTTTCCAAACTACCGAGAAAAACAGCACGCCGAAGTGGTCGGTACACCTACAGGCGAAAAGACACACGAATCTGTCCTGGGAGCGCAATGACAGTTTCAACCTTAATAATGTTTCCGATTCATAAAATAAACTTTCTTTTGTTTTTTTTATTTGGGGGGGGGTGTCGTTTGATGACTCAATAACATGCCCTTTAAATCAGGACGGGAAGATAAAAAATCGGTGACATTATAAGATCTTCATTTTTTCACTTGGGGAATGGAGGTAGAGACACAAGGTCAAAGTAGAGAACGGAGAAGAGGTCAACTACATAGAGATGGAGAACAGGTAGACTATGGAAGTCAAAAGCAAACTGACGCAGGAAAAACGATGAAAACCATACACAGTAAAACTGACCAAATCTCATAATAAATGTCGAATTTCATAGAATAAATTGTTGAAAAATTAAAATTAACATTCTAAATTTTTTTAGAAG
>CM034046.1:3536233-3656114 GCA_019804595.1 Bruguiera parviflora
TTAGAAGAGTTTAGATTACATATATATATATATATATATATATATATATATATATATATATATATGTTTAACAAAGAAAAAGAAAGAAAGAAAGAAAGGAAGAAAAACAACTTTTTACTGGCAGTAACAGGAGTTTGTGGGCAGTTACCACCTACCTAACGCAGACCCCAAACAAACACTCAACTGCCGGCCCCCTCTGTGTGCTAGTGATACGCCAACTAAACGTTTTAATGAATATTTTGACCTGGCCCAACCCGTTTCCCGCGTTGCCATTATACCTTCCGTCTTCTCCCTCTGTATTCCTTGCTTGCATTGCATTGCTTGACGCCCCCCGGAGACCCATTCAATTTCAAATACGCCCCCAACCCCCACCGACTCTAGCCTCCTCCTCCTCTCCCATCACCGCCAACACTCAACCGCCGCCAAACAAAACAAACTCGAGCCTATTTTACATGCCAATACATCATGATCCGCCTTCGTTTCTTGTTTGTTTCTTTCCTTTCTCTTCTTTCCCTCTCCGTCTCTCAGTTCCCGCCGCCTAGAGGTAATCTAGACAGAGCAGCGACTTCATTTGCGTTTTTCTGTATGTGTTTCTAGAACTTAATTATCCTTTTTTTTTTTTTTTCGTTTTTCTTTTCGTTCAGGTACTCTTATTAATTGTGGCGCCACCGTGCGCTCCACAATCGACGGCCGGAAATGGTTGCCGGACAGCGGCTTCGTCTCCAGTGGGGCCCCGAAGAATCTCACGATACCAGTGCTAGTCCCCGTCCTCTCCACCGTCCGATCGTTTCCTCTCCGGAACAACCTCCACCGCAAATTCTGCTACGTAGTACCGGTTTATCGGGGCGGAAAGTACATGATCAGGACCACGTACTTCTATGGAGGAATCAACGGCGGCGAGCATTTGCTGCCGCCGGTGTTTGATCAGATTGTGGACGGGACTATGTGGAGCTTGGTCAACACGACGGAGAATTACGCCAACGGCATGTCGTCGTATTACGAAGGTGTTTTCCTTGCACAGGGGAAGACCATGAGCTTGTGTATCGCGGCAAATTCGTATACGGATTCGGACCCATTTATTTCAGCTCTGGAGTTCGTGTTATTGACCGATTCGCTGTACAATTCAACCGATTTCAAGCAGTTTGGACTTAGCCTCGTTGCCAGGCACAGTTTTGGATATACGGGACCCATTATTCGGTGAGTTTTATTGTAAAATTATATCTCGCTTCTATTTTTCATTTAATCAGACTCTAATTGGATTTTATTTCTCCTTTTCTTGGTCTTAAGTAAATTGGGTATAACTGTAATTTGGTGTTGACATTGTTTAAAATCGAGAATTACGCGGATAATCTGAATTGTTTTGATATTGATAACATTCAAGTTTAACATAGATTGAAATTATGGTTTTACCAGATATCCTGATGATCAATTTGATCGGTTTTGGGAGCCATTTGGAAAAAAGGATTCCACCGCATCAACCAACAAAAATGCATCTGTTTCTGGTATTTGGAATTTGCCTTCTTCGAAGATATTTGAAACAGATTTGACAACCAGCCAATCAGGTCCTATGGAGCTACGGTGGCCTCCGATGTCCCTTCCAAAGTCCCTGTATTACATTGCTCTGTACTTTGCAGATGATCGTGGTTCCTCGCTGCCACGCTCACAGTTGCTTAACATTAGCATAAATGGTGTAACATACTACAAAAATTTGAGTGTGACACCAGCTGGCGCTGTTGTCTATGCAACTCAGTGGCCCCTTGATGGCCCTACGAGGTTAACGTTGACTCCAGCTGCTGGTTCCGGCATTTGTCCTTTGATCAATGCTGGAGAAGTTTTTAATGTGATGGTGCTTGGAGGAAGAACCCTTACAAGAGATGGTATAATTGCTGACTTCCCTTGGCTTTATATGTGTGCATTTGTTCTTTTGCTTCCCTTATTTTTTTTTTTCCCTCTCGGAGTTGTATCAGTGGGAAATTTTTGTTTTACAGTAATAGCTTTGCAAAGTCTGAAAGACAGTCTCCAGAACCCCCCGCTTGACTGGAACGGCGATCCCTGCTTGCCCCGCCAGTATTCATGGACTGGAATTGCATGCTCTGAAGGGCCCCGGATTCGTGTGGTTACCCTGTGAGTTGAGACCCTTGTTGTGATAAGTCCATTGTCTATTTCATCGTCTGTTATTCCATCACAAAGAGCTCACTCTTTTCTTTTCATCTTGCTACCAGGAATCTTACAAGTATGGGCCTTTCGGGATCTTTGTCACCCAGTATTGCCAGATTAACTGCATTGTCTGGCATGTAGGCTGTCAAAACTAAACTTTCCAATTAATGAAAATTTAGTCGAAATTACTTTACTGATGGCCCTTTGTTCTTGACAGATGGCTTGGGAACAATAATTTGTCAGGATTAATACCTGATATTGGTTCATTCAGGTTGCTCGAGACATTGTAAGTTATTCATCTTTTTCTCTGTAGTTATCTATGGTGCTCAATAACAACACTTGATTGCCTATTAAATCTCATGCACCGCTCACCATTACAATACCCCAAGTAAATTTATGATATCAGATGCTCAAAGTGTGATTGGGATTATCTACCCTTCACGGGTTTGCTTATATTGTTTTCACGACAATTTCAACTGATCATTCTCAATTTCATTGTTTTCTGTTGAAGGCATTTGGAAGACAATCAATTCAACGGAGGCATCCCGTCATCACTTGGAAATATCAGGCGTCTTCGTGAACTGTGAGTCTTAATCGCGGCAGAAAATATGCTTGTCATGTCGCCTTTCTGAATCATTCTATGCATTGCTCTCGTAGCTGTCCCACGCGCTGTTAGCCTCTTTGAAACGTTTGCTTTTTGGGAAATAAAAAATAATAAATTATAGAAATATTTAATTTTGTTAAACTAATCCATAAGGGTTTTGGTGAAAGTGAGATAACTTAAGAAGCGGAAAGAAAAGCGCAGTATTTCTAATAAAGTATATATAGCATATAACTAGCTATTAAAAATTTAAATTTTTATCTTTAAAATTTTATATCTTAATTTTAAAATAAAAATATAAAATTTATATAAATAAAAAAATATTTTATTATATGATTTATATTTTAATAAATTTTTTTATTAAATTAAAAAATTAAAATTATATCTTTTTTTTTTATGAATAATTGATTGAGACGATTGTTAAAATTTTTTAATTTTATATTTAAATTGTAACGTTTTCTTTTCAACATCTTTCGTAAAAAATAAAAAATAAAAAATAAAAATCAAAAGTATATTGTCGAGACTTTGTCATCATTCTTTTCAGCAAATTGAAGAGAAAAGCACATGTAACGTGCAGTCCAATTACAACAGCCCTTAAGCTTTTTCTAGTTTTGGGCCCACGCTCTTAGAACTATTGGTCGATGCCTTACGTAATTTCTTATCTTAGAAATTTTTGCCATACGTAGAAAACTGCATTTTGAGCATAAATTTGAAACTCGATGTTCCTAACATGCTCTCTTATCTTTCAGATTCCTACAGAACAATAATCTTACTGGTCAGATTCCAACTAGTCTAAGAGGAAAACCCGGGCTGGACCTTAGGTATATTTGAACGCCCAAGTCTTGCTTTTCGTATATTCATAAATTGCTGTTTACTGGAAAAATAGCTCCGATATTACAAGTTTAAGCTTATTTTTTGAATTGATTTGTTAGGATTTCTGGAAACCCATTATCGTCCCCAACACCTCGAAAGAATTAAGTTTCTACAACCCAGGGAAGGATGGCAGGGCTGCATTTACCGTTTAACCTGATTTGGGCCATTTCTTTGTGCCCAAAATTACCATATACTGCTATACACGTTATAGTTTTGGGAATTTTTGCTAATAGTTTTACGAATATTGGCTCCAATCCTGGCTTTTCTCTCTGCTCTGTCCATGTACAAGCTCCCGAATTGAATAGGGCTTCCGAAGCTAAACACCCCCAAACTTGTTCGTAATCTGATTCTTTATGACACACACCGCATGACAGGAATTGGATCGTATGCCCCTCTATCTATCGACAATCTGTAAACTTCAGTAAATATTATGTGAAAATTTTTTTCCATTGACATTGTTTTCAAACGCTATTTCTATGAGATATGTAGAATGATTTATGATTAAAAAAAAAATAAAAGAGAGAGAGAGAGAGAGAGACCCTCAAGTGTTCGTTCTTCGCTGTGGCTTCAATTTTTAAGCCCGGTTGAATTTCTCTGCATGCCATGCATTTCCGAATTCTTACCAATTACAAAGTTTTTTTTTTTTTTAAAAAAAATTTGTGCTTTTGTAGTGTAAAGTGAATAAGCAAAACAATCTGTTGCAGTAATTTCTCTTATCGAGGGTCTTAAAAATTGCGAAAATTTACGGGCTCCTGAGAGATTCATAGATATTAACGGACATCACCAGATGTACACGACAGAGCATCCTCATCTAACGACTTGCTTTAATAGCTCCAAGATGATTGATCGGATTCCTCTGGCCAACACTTCCACGCGGGGCCCCCCTGATTTTCAGGCCCTGAATCTTTGCATGTGCTGTGACCCCCTCACTTAACTGGTTCCTGCCCAGAAGTCCGTATATCTTGGACTAGGTGATGTAAATAGAAAGAAGGAGAAGATTATTTTGTCGAATACCATCCAACATGCGAAGTTGTCAGCATTTACAACGTAGAATTCGTGAGATCCATTGTAATTAACATTAATCGAGACATAAAGTAGAAGAAACAGAAGAAATATTCTAGATTAAAGATGAAATAAAAGAACTGGTGAAATAGATCAATAATATTTGGACGATCCACACAGATCGGACAAACTTGATCAGCCACCACTTTCTCATCCTCACCTCTCTAATCTGCCTTTCTTTAAGGGAAACAAAGGTGGGAATGCACTGTTCTTCCCTTGTGCGCAAATTGGTACATTTATCATCGGCCTGATCCTAATACTGGCTGATCTTGTCCTCTCCAATGCCTTTTTGATCCTCTTGACATGCTTCTCCCTGTTCCCAGAACTTTGCTTGCCTTCTTCTGCTGTTGCAATGTCAGCAAGGGAGGTAGAAGAGGAGGATGTTGAGGAGGAAGACGATGAGGGTGATAGAGAAGAAGCACGCTGCTTCTTTAATCTAAGCAATTCTTTCCATAAAACACTGCAGCTTGGTGGCCTCGGAGATGGATCATCGTCAACAAACCAACTTACTCTGGCTTCTTCCTTGTTCACCTCCGTCTCCATCTCCGCGTCCACCTCTTCCTCTTGTTCCTGACGATTAGTTTCTTCTGTTTTGAGGCTGATTTTGTTGAGCTTCTCAGAATGATGTATTGGCCAAAAGGGCAGTAACCTCCCTTCAAAGAAAAGCTCATCTGCGGTTAACATCGTCTGGCTACTCATGTCGCTTGAAAGAAACTCAAATTCTGCATTTCTTGCTTTCTCTTGCTCCATTCCTTGGTCCTTTTCTCTCTGTAGCGGGCTTGGACTAATGGAAATAAAGTCCTTTTCATCGAGGAGTTCTGCCGAGAAAGAGACTCGAGGACTTGAAGGTTGATCTACGGATTTAGAGGCTTCTTGAACAGTTTCCAGAGATACCATTTTGTTTATTTTTGTTCAAGAAGAAGGTGGATGCGGTGTGCTATATAATGGAGCGTTTGTGCAAGTAAAGTGAAGAGGATTTTTGTGAGACATAAAGTGGGGAGATTTATGGTATTACAATTACGTAAGATGCAATCTTATCTACAATCTTTCTTGATTTGACGGCGTAGTTAATCCCCAAGACCCCGCTCTAATAATAGTGTGAGCTAATGAAATTAAACAGATAGAAATGGTGGAACTGTGGATGACTGACGGGTGCAGACAAAAAGTGGACCAAATAATGACACTAATAAAAAAAAAAAACCATTTAAGCCAATAATTTAAAGTGTTCGCATAGTTTTTATAATTAGAAATATTATTTATTATTTTATTAATTATTAACTTTTAGAGATAAGTAGAATTTGTATTTTAACTGTGGTTTCGTCTCAGTAAACTGATGTATATTACAATTTAATATAATTTTTTTATATTTCATTTAATAATATAACTTTTTGGTAAGTACTTCTCGACAATTATTAGCTATTTGCATTAAAATTTTTTAATCTCCTTTTACTTTCTTATTATTGTGAGTGAAGTATTGGGAGGAAGTAATTATAAAAATTAAGTGGTCTGGTAACCCAGAAAACAGTGAGCTGCGGCGTTTAGAATATGGCAACAGCACATGGACACTTTGGGGACTAACGACAAAGGCTCTCTTATTATTATAATTTTGCAGGGACTTTAAACTATCTTTAGGCTCTCGTTCTTCTAAATCCCAATAAATGTTCATTTTCTGAAGTGCTTCCTTTTTCGTGTATATTCCACACGGTTTGTTTGTTGTCGCCCTGTTTTTATGCTTGTTTTGCATCCGAATAAATAAACTCCAAAAAGAACAATAAACATGCATACGTACATTTATCCCCGCTTTCACGTCGTTAGTTAACTCGGCCTAACACCCGATTAGAGCAGGTCGAATTGAATTTCCATTTGTATTGGAGTCCCTAACTGTAAATCAGCATTATTCAGAAATTTAGGGGAAAAAATAAAATAAAACTACGCTAAATTTTATAAATAATGGTTTGTAGCTCACCCCTTTGGTGCACTCAGTGAGAGACGGGCCGGAATTGAGAGAGGAAAATTAAAGCTCGGTGGGAGTAGATAATTAAACGTGGATCAGCGAAGGATAAGTTTTCTTTTGTGCGCTCGACTCTCTCTTTTGCAAGAACGTGGAAGGAACCGTGTGGCTAGGCATGTGGCCCCATAAGAGAACAAAATTCTAGCCACGTGACAATTGAATCGTAAGTGGCAGGATGCAGCTCCAAGACCGAGATATCATTTGAAAATGCTATATTGCAAAGGGCTTCACCATACGATACGATGTACACTATCTTCACTCGATACAGTCGCGAATAAAGGAAAAATATTATAATTATTTTTTTATTGATTGTTAATTTTATTATTAATTATAACTAAATATAAGTATATAATTACAGAATTATTATCATAAGATGTGGACTCACAATTAACGGAAGCATGCATCAGTTTTCGAAATCTGAGGTGGATTTTTCCTGTCATGCGGTATATGGTGCCCTATTCTTGAAAAGCTTGTGCCGAGATTTGAACGGCTCTAATTAAATCCAGACAGCTAATAGACATAGGAGTAAATCTTTAGCTTTGCACTGTGATTTGACTATTCACAAGCACATTGTTTCAGCATTCCGTGGCCCTCCCTGTTCCATTATTGAGGAAGACAATGATGGTGGTAAAGCTTCGACAGTTAATGATAAACAACAAAACCAAACATGTGATCGCCAAACCGAATCGAGATCAGATACCCCTGTTCTATTACTATATAGTTTTTTTCCTCTTCTTCTTTTTTTTTTTTTTTTTTTTTTGTTTTTAGTGTCCATATATTTTCCCTTTTTGGTATCTGGAAACCCACGCGAGGAAAAGAAATTTTTTTTAAAATTTTTTTTTTTTTTTTTGTTTTTTTTTGGTTAAACCCAGTATCCATTTAGTCTGAGAATTTAAAGAAAAAGAAAGAGAGCAGGGATGTGAAGAAAAAGAACAACTGGACAAAGTATTAAGCCAGGCAACAGTACATTTAGGAAATATTATTACGCAAATCGAGTGTTTCTTTTATGCAACGGACAAGATGAGTCGAAATATAATGTGAGATGAAATGCTAAAATTTTGAAATATTAACACGAAATCGATAAATACTAATTGGTTTGGTGTACACTCACATGTTGTGTATAATCCATCTAAAAAGTTACTTGACTAGAGACGCAGTCATGAAATGGTGAAAATTATTTTTGGGGAAACAAGACCACATGTTTTTTTTTTGGTGTCTTGACAATTTGAGAGAGAGGGATAGAGAGAAGGGGGGGGGGAGGAGCGGACTGGACTAAAGCTGGAAGGCATTGTGCAAATTTTTAATGCGAGGGCAGATTGACCTGGCAAGGTCTCCAGGACAAAGCACTGTGCACGACGAACCATTCAAGAAGTAGCCGATTAGGGGACCAGAGGCTATTCGTATTAAATAAAGCACGCATTTGGTTGGTTTTCGGGCAAGGCCTAGCTGTTAAGTGCAAGACATGTTTTTTCCTAGATGCCATCATGATCCAGCCTTCAGGGCCCTAAACGAAACAATCATTGTTAAGTTGTGACGCAGGAGAGAGAGAGAGAGAGATGGCTGAATGGCTTGGAAGAGAAAGATGCTGGTCATTGACATTCATCAGGAGGGATGGCGGAGGGATTAGACTGGCAGGACCACTCTGTTGCGCAAAGAGAACGGATATAACTGTTCTTTTCCCATGTGGTTTTGACAACATCATTTTCAGCAGGGCGATGCTCCTTAAATAGTATTTTCATTTTTTTGGCGTTCAGACACTGCCCTCTGGCTATTTGACAGGAGATCAGACATTTTGGCTGACGCTTTGGGGCTTCGAAGATCCCATCATAGACAATCAATTGGTGACAGAGCTACTGTTGAAGGTACCCCAAGAAAGTTACGTTTTGGGGAAGAGGGTAGCTAAACATTGTCGGTTTCGAGGCATTATATCAGATCGTGGAGGTTGCGGAGGAAAAGGAGCATCCGAGTGACCGGGCTGGATTGGGGGACTCAATTGCATTCAAGCAATGAAATACCGAGTTTTAATTTTAATTTTAATGCTAGTGGGAAGAAACATTGAAAATATAATTAATTGAAAATTTTGTCTTCCATTGACTTTAATAATTATTAACTTAAATTTTTATTCTTAAAATCTTAATTTTTAATTCTAAAAAAGAGTATATAAATTATAAGAATTAAAAAAAAATTACTCTAATGCAAATCACAGTTTAATGAATTTTCAGATTAAAAAAATTTTAAATTTTGGAACGGGTTGGCAGATTCCTAGCCGGCTCATGAAATTTTTTAGACAAAAATAAATAAATAAATAAATAAAAATTGAAGCGTGCACGGCGAGGAAAGCTGTTGCCACGTTTCAGCGGCAAAAAGCATCCCCACGGTAAACGGAGGAATTTTTTAATGGAAAAAAATTAAGTGAAATGAGATATAAAATGAAAGCGTGTTTTTAATGAAAAACAATTGAGTGAACATAAAAATCACCCTAAAATGGAATAATTAATGTTGGCAGTAAAGAGAACTAAAGAAGCCCTCGCCGTGGCTTGACGGAGTAAGACACAAGACGGAGCAAACAAGGACTTTAGCAATTCCCACGGAACACACGCAGAAGATTAAAAACCTTTTTCCCCTCTCTTATTTTTAATCATTGTCACTGTTTTTCTATTTCTTTTAGTTGCTGATTTTTTTTTTTGTTAAATACTGGAAATTGAAAAATAAGTAAATTAAAGATATTTATAGGAGACGCAAGAGGAACTCGGTGAGATGGTTACACTTGCTCCTTTGCTACAAAAATCCTCGGTTTTCTGCTACATTTTCTTGTGTTATACTGTCTCAACTCATATTTCAAGTACCCAATTCGTCCTCAGATATCTCCGAAGCGACGATGTAAAATTTTAACTTAATTCCTAAAAATAACTATGAATTTTCCGGAGTCATCGTAGTTGCTACAAGGCACGTAACGGATGAATATACGAGATCTGTCTCTCACATCAAAGAAGAGTGTGACAGATGAGTGTATGAGATTTGTTTCTCACATCAGATAAGAAGAAAGAGATTTTGAAGTATATAAATATAAGTTCTGCATACTCTAAAAGATTACTTTTTGGAGAAAATAATGATCCGTGACAATGTGTGCTGAAGGGCAACTCCATTTTCAAACACTGTGCTATCCTTTCCGGCCCATTCTTGTAGCTTTACTTAAAACCCATTTGTCTGTCTATGCCGTCAATTAGAATTTTAAATGATGTCTAATTTACTAGAACAATTAACAGGGCCCAAATTCTGTGGCCTCGTCTTGAGGGTGCAGCTTTTATGTCAACACTGGATTATGCACTTAGTCATACATACAACTAATAATGGTGCGGGTGGTCAAGAATTAACCATGGACAAATAATGCCGTGCACATTATCAATGCTGCAGCAGTTATCCGCATGTTGGAATAATATATGAATAAAACTTTTTTTTTTTTAAAGGAAAAGGGTACAATCAATTAATATACATCAACAAAGAAATAGGGTAAATGAGTACCTTATAAGAGATGTCTCAAAAAATAGAGTGCAAAATCTAGGGATATATACACGTATATATTTAAACAGAATAACAGTGAATAATTAGTTTATTTAGATGTTAGAGATGAATAACAGTGCTTAAGTCTTAAAATATCGTAAAGATATTTTACATTTTAACCCACAACCCACATTTTTACAACGCACTCGCATTTTACGAGAATTAAAGGAAAGTAGGAGTGAAACTTTCGATTTCTTCTAAGAATTACGGTCTTTGACTACTTCGACTAGCTGAGACGGTTAAGATATCTATACTTGACAACAACTTGGGCATGAGAGAATATGCATCGATTCGTTTCATGGTAGAATTGCATGCTCTAAACAACCCCATTATCATGCCAAGTGGATAATAAAATTAGGGCGATGAGTAGAGGTATGAACTATAGAATGAGAGCGAAAGGCATCCTCACAAAAACTCAAGTTCTTGACAAAGTGACGTGTATCCAAATTGTGCACCTAAGACTAACGACATGAAGGCCATCACCAACGCGGAGAATCGTGTAATCTTTAATATTATTCAAATTGCCGGAGACATTTTCTTCTCCGGGTGACATATAAAGATAGACGAGGCATGGCTGCGTCTCGCAGCGTCTATCTTAAAAAATCAAACGCTGCTTTTTTAACGTGTTGCTGGTCCTTTTTAGCGGGACGACACGTGAAAATCCTCAGCGATGTAGAACGAGAGGGTCCCGGTCAAATTGCAGGTGTACTGTACGATGATGAGTTAAAGGATATCCAGACCGGTGAGGTGAAGTTGACCCGAACACCAACTCGGTCCAGCAGCCACAGGTTCTCTGTAACTCGATCACCTATTCCCAATTTCAACCCCCAAACAAAATAGTAAAGGGTTCACAATTTTGCAGATTAAGTTCCAAATTTTGTCATACTTATTCATATATTTTGTAAATATAATTTATTCAAAATTTTTATATCATATAAATTTATTTTATTTTTTATTTTAAATAAATAATATTTATTATGTAATGTAAAATTATGAGAAAATTATGTTTAAAAAATTAGAATCAAAATAAAAATCTACTTAAAGCGCTATAATTATATTTATAATGATTTTAAAGCGCTATTTCTAACGGTTCGAGGGTTCACCCAACAATCGCTAATTTAACCGGTTTAGTTTTACAAAAATAACCGATCAACCCTATCTTCGGCTTTCAAATTGGAAATTCTATTCGAAAATCTGGACCCATGTCATTGACAAATAAGACTGCAAAATCTGTAAGTTACAATTTGGTTAAATTAAACAAATTATTTTAGCATTTAGAAAGAAACCCTTTAAGCATACAGTCCCTTTTTTTTTATCGGATCATATATAGTTAGCTGAAACCATAACGGATTAATTATAAAAAAAAAAAAGCTAGAAGGGAAATTGCCGCCCTCTTCTTCTTCTCCTTCGTCTTCTTCCTCGCATTCGGGTATGGCGGGGAAATATATATATATATATATATATATATATATATTATTAGTCGGCAGTTTGTTGAAGATGACGATGGGATTGAATCTGAAGCCCGATTGACAGTATGCCCATCTGATTTTTAATCGAGTTCATCGGGGATGATTATAAAGTAGCCAAGTGCATATCATACCCAAAAGCACAGTAGCTTTGGGTCCCATTTCATCAATCATCACCGAGCCAGATGGACCCCAGATTATCTGCCGATGACTTGTCCATTTTATCGGTTTCCGATTTCTCAGCCGACACCAGGCCATGCTGACCAACAGAACCGTACCGTCAAAACGTGCACAGAGCCCTGGCGTCCCACAAAAACGTAAGCTTTCCGTGCATGTACCGTAGATGCTGCATTTCTGGTCGACACACATCTCATGCTCGTTGATTTTTGTGGGACTGGATTAAAAAAATAATAATAAATAATAATAAATATAAAAAATATATATAATAATAATTCGCACAAGGTTTAACGTAGGGAGATTTTTCACGGGCTGTTAGAGATAAGAGCGTTGCGCGGATTTACCGCAAAACGGGGGGGCTAATGGCGCATGGAGTTCCCTCTTTTACATAATGTTTTACGTCTGGCTATATTTATGAAATTCATTTTGTTTTAATTGTATTGTACCGTCGAGAAGTGGCCAGTTATACCGAGATTTTATCTTCGTTAGGCCAACTTAAAAAAAAAAAAAAAACGCCTTGAATTCATCGACTCCTCGTGAACTTGGCCGCCATTAACGTGCTGACCTCACATTCAGGGCCTTTGGCTTTGAATCAATTGAGTCGTCTTCGTCTTTTGTCCGGTCTTGAGTAATTGGATGAAACTTGGTTTGTTTGATAATTTATCTTCTGGGGAGATTTCACCCCATCTTGTTGGCAACTCGACCAATTTGGTCTATCGCCACTTCGAAAATATTTTGCTTTCTGGAAACATGCATTCCTCCGGCAATAGGCCCCCCACCGATAGATCTCGATTTACTTTTCACTCTCTCGTTCAATTCCGAGGGAGATTTATGGGCGCGACCCGACCATTTCGCGTCTGAGTTCTCGGCAAACTCTCGGTGTTGTAACCCGCGTCGAGTTCCCTTTCTTTCTTTCCTTTTTTTTTTTTTTTTTCCCTCTTCTACCTTTCTCTCTCGACAAGCAGGCCCTTCGCTAGAACAGAGTGATTTCGCTACTCGTAGGGCAAGGGATCTCGATCGGGGTTTGGGAAATTAGGAAAAGGGGGAAAACAAGAAGAGGCTAGACTCAGGGGAGGGGGAGATGGGAGAAGGGACGAAAGGGAGTTGCGTCAATAAAATACGTGCTTTCCCACTCTCGTCGCCGAGTTTCATATAACAATTTTAATACGTTAACGTCAAGCGCAGTAAAATCGTCTTTAAAATTAAAAATCTTGAAACTCATCGTCTTCGATGACGTCTCGGTGAGTCGCACTCGCCACCGAATAATACGAGATCACTGGCGAACGACGAGGCGGAGTCGTCGGCAGAGGAGCTGCCGGTGGAGTCGCGGGAGGCGGCGGTATCGGAGGAGGAAATGCTCGGAGATGGCCGGCGAAGGGTACGGACCACGGAGACGGAGGGGGGAGGGAGTGGGCGAATTGAAGAATGCTCCTTGTAATAATTACTTGGTGGAAAGAAGGCCGATGATGTACAGAAAACAAACACAAACACTTCACTGGGCCCGTACAGGTTTGGCCCAAAAGAAAATAATTGTCATTTTATGTCGAGCCATTCGCGCATTCATTCCTAATAATGACATAAACCTTACAATATCAATTTTATTTTTTTTTTCCTTAACATTCAAAAAAAAAAAAAAAACTCTTTAATTATTATTGTTTTTTTTATCACTTATTTCTAATTTATCCGTACGACTGATAAAAAAATATTATTTACTTAATCACAACTTTCTGTCTTGTACGCTCTCTCCTTCTTTTTAAAACCCTCCTGCCTGCCTCTGTAACCTCCGGCCTCCGTCGACCCTCGTGGGAAAAGAAAAAGGAAAAAGAAAAAGGGAAGAAGCAAAAGGAAACTCGGTTCTTGTTTCGATTCTAATCTCCGACGCGGAGTTTTCAGATCTAATCCTGCGCTTTCGGGTAGTTGTTGGTTCACGTCTTTTCTTCTCTTTAAATTGGTTTTATTTATTGGGTTTTAATTGCTCGATTTGATTTCTTGATTGATGGTTTGATAATTAGCGTTTGTATTTGTTGATTTATTCATTTACCTCCGCTTGCTATTTTGATTCTTGTTTAAAAGATTTTTGAAGGTTGGCCGTCGGACTAGGACGGGCGTTTTTTAATAGCTGTTTGATATTTGAAAAATTCTCCCTTTCTTTCTTTTTTCTTCGCAGAAGATGTGGGTCAGTTGTTTTCCTGTTTTGATTTGATTTCCTTATTTTATTTCTTCGATAGGAATTTTGCTGCTAGTTGGGTGATATCAGCTGATTAGGTCTGTTGGTTAGGACTTATTGTGTTGGCGTCGTTTTGTTATGAGAAGCTCAATTATGAATTATGAGCTTCAGACTGAAGCAATGTTTGAGGTTTGACTGAGTTTTTGTAAGCCCCAAGTCGGGTTTTGTGCCTTTTGTTTTGAGTAAAAAAAAAAAAAAAGATCAATCATTCTGATCTTATCTAGATTTTGAACTTTTTGCTTGAATTGTCCATGAAGTCTTCATCGCTAAGCGGATCGCTTAATTAAGTATGTAATTTGGTAAGCAGAAGTCAGATGCTCCTTTGATCTCTTGCATGAATTATATGCCGCATGCATCATGGAATTTTGCTAAGCAGTACTTTTTTCAACTTATTTGCTGAATTTCTTGTGGTTAATCTGCTAATATGCTTTGTTGTTAATGTTTGTTAATTTGATAGAAAAATGTCCTTTGCGCGGAATTATCGCTCAAAAGGTGGCACGGTCCTCGATGACCGTCGGTCATCTTTTAACAGAAACAACCGGAACAGGGGCATGAACATGAATAAGAACTACAACTATAGCCATAATTGGAATCACAATAATGTTCCTGAGTTCTCAGGGAGATTCAGAGACCAAATTAATAATGGTCCCAGTTATGTCAGCTATCCAAGTGGGGCGCCATCTTTGAAAAGAAGAAAATTTAATGCTGGTACTTGGGAAGACAGCAGGAGATACCATCCGCAGCCCAACACACATGGAAGTGCTGCTCCATCAACCTACTATAATTCAATCATTCCTCCTATGAGAGGAAATGCAGTGGCCTCTACTTCTACCAACACATATGGAAATGCTTTTTCATCAAACTACTATAATTCAATCATTCCTCCTATGAGAGGAAATGCTGAGGCCTCTACTTCTACCAGTAAAAAACGTGACCGTTCAAAATTGGAAGAAGACGAACCTGTATTTATGTCAAGGGATGAAATTGAGAAATTCTCCCCATCAAGAAAAGATGGGATTGATGTGCTACGTGAAACACATTTGCGGTACTCTTATTGTGCCTTCATTAAGAATCTTGGGATGCAGCTTGAGTTGTAAGTGATCTGTTTCAAATGAGTTTCTTTGTCTCGCTATTCACATTCTGACTTCTTCTGTTTTTGTCTTTGAAGAAAGATCATGTTTTTAACTTGATGAAATTTAAGTTTATATAGTTGATGAACTGTGTTACTACTTGCAGGCCTCAAACCACCATTGGTACTGCCATGGTCTTGTGCCACCGTTTTTTTGTTCGACGATCACATGCGTGCCATGACAGATATGTAAGATGCAAACGTTTGTTCGTGATTCTCAGTTGTATTGCTAAGAGCTCATATAAATATACTTTGTGGGAGCACACTAAGGTTTATAAAGTGGGATTCAGTGAGCTGGTTGTTTATTTTGAATTCTCACAATTATGTGCATGCTACTGTTGTAAGCCTGGCATGCTCTTGCTATATGTGGGGGCATTTTGGCAGTCCATTTATTCCTTCATAAATTTGGCTCTTTGGCATTCTCTAAAGATGGAAAATATAAATTTTTTAGTAAATAGGTGCCCCTTTTGTCAGTCTATTACATATTGTGTTTTCTTCTGTTCTTTTATTTCCATGTAGATGTAGACAGCCTTTCCCATATGTTTAAGTTGTGGTTTCTGATCAGAACTAAATATCACACTGTTTGCCATTATGCTATGAATTTTTCTTGCTCCAACCAAACTTGCACTATGCTGCTTATGGTGGTTATTTTGATTATAAATGTTTGTCATTTATTGCAGTTAATCGCTACCGCAGGTCTTTTTCTCGCTGCAAAGTCTGAAGAGACACCACGTCCTCTGAATGATGTGTTGAGAGCATCTTCTGAAATTTTCCATAACCAGGATGTTGCTTACTTGACATACCTGCTCCCTGTTGTGAGTATCATGTCATGCATATTGACTCATTGTTTCTTATCTATCTTGTTCACGAAGAAAGTTCAACTCTTCTGTTTGTCTTTCCTCATAATCATTTAAAAAGATTTTGGAAAAAAAAAAAAAAAAAACTGCTTGTGCATACATCCAATTATTTCATGGGCTGTCTAATTTTAGGTATAAATGGATTGACATTTACCTAAAGAAGTAATAAACTTAAAACTGCTAGGTAACTTCTCTTGTTTTTGTCCTATAATTCATTTGAGCATTTTGAACATTATGGCCTCAAAGACATTTTTATTGCCCTTTGTGGCACATCTATTGGAGTGAATTTGGAGCTCTTTCTTAAAAAATATTGCAGGCTCGAGCTTTTTAGTGCTGACATGAAATATTTTGTTTTAATCAGGACTGGTTTGAGCAGTACCGGGAGCGAGTGATCGAAGCTGAGCAAATGATACTGATGACTCTAAATTTTGAACTCAGTGTGCAACATCCTTATGATCCTCTTACATGTGTCCTTAGCAAACTAGGACATTCGCAAACTGTTTTGGTGAATCTAGCGTTAAGCTTGGTCAGTGAAGGGTAAGTATATTACTTTGGATATTCTATGTTTGGTTGAATCTTAAACTGGTCAAGGTGATGCTCATTCATAGTCATATAGTTTGGTGACTAAGGTTTAGAATTTAGGTTGTGGTCTTGCAGCCATGTTTGTCTGCATTTATGTATAAATTTGGTTGGCGAATTTCTTATCTCAACCATTCATTGGTTCTGGAGTTTTGGATGTTTAGGAGGTTGATGATGGGACTCCTTTGTGTTATGCTGGTAGAGAACATGTGTCTTTCTCTTCTTGAGTTGGTTTTTTCTTATTTCGAGCAACTAATCTGCGCAGTATTCTAGTATGGGATATTGATTCTTTTGGCATGGCATATAATTGCAGGGTCTATACAAAGATTAGCGTGCTGGCCTGTATGATATTGTTAGCTGGCGGGTTGTTTGGTGTGCTTGGAAAGTTTTTTTTGCCTCTGAAGTTGAACTGCCGATGTGTTGTGGATGACATTACTGTACCCCCACCAACTTGGTTAATTGATATAAGAGATGGCCTCACTTCCTCCAGAACAAGTTCTGGCATCCAACATGCACTTTCTTTTTTGTGTTTTGTCTGGGATACCTAATAGAGTGTCTACTTTCTGTCCATTTGGACTCACTTAGAGGAAACCTACTGACTTGGGAAAGATTTTAAACGCCTTATAGGGCTATAAGAATTCAAGAAAAGCATAAATGGTTTTTGCAACTTGTTTTTGATGGGCTTGTACCTGCATTTTTTCAAGAACTATTTTGGAAAACCATAGTCATCTTTGCAAGTTGTTTAAACAACCTTTGCAATGATCTTTTTGAAAATGGTGGTTTGTGGTTCTGAGTTTATTTTAATCAGAAAAAAAAAAGAAAGAAAAGAGACAAGTGGCTTTTTCTGTTTCTTCATATTTTTTCCCTTTTCCAAATGAGAGTTCAAGCATGACATGTGGTCAGCAGTTTGTGTGGCTGCACATTATGGTTGACATTGAGTTTTGATATTTGTTTTTGAGTGCTACCTTGCCTCTTTACCTTAAGTGTGGCAGATTGGCAGTAATCGGTTATCTTTAGATGCTAAGAACAGGGTGAGTGTTTTCAGCATCACTAAATTTTGATGAAGAAAATATTAATATATCTGGAAAATTTAAGCAATATAGAATGTATGTGCACCTTGAAATAAATATTACTGGTAGTCTCAGTATTGATCTTAATAACATTGCTATCAATGACAGTTGTAGTAGTAGTAGGAATAGTAATAATAATAAAATAATACTTTATCTTCTTTTTTCCTGGTTTTCTTTTATATACCATACGTAATGGGTTTTTAGTTAACCCTAGTATTGTCTTGCATGTGTGTAGTGCACATGCATTATTTTTCAGGCTCATTACTCATTGTTACCTGAGCAGTGATCAAGCTTTTGGTTATATATTTTCTTAGATTCTGATGTACATCGGCATATCCTAGAAGTCCTTCAAGAATCCTGATGATATTGGAAGCCCAATATTACCTCACATTTGTGTTATTCCATCTTTTTGTGGTTATAATTAAGCCTGAGAGCTGTTTCATCCTCCCCTTCCCATATAATTTCAATTGGAAATGTGGGAGGAAAGGCCCCAATATTAGAGAGATTTTTGAGCATGCATAATCACTTAACCTCCTTGGGCCTGGGAGCCTCTATCGTTTTAGGCCCACCAATGTCACACCAAGGTTGACCTTGGTGGTGTGACCATGCAAGTATTTTTAGGTATGTTTATAGTGCTGGCTGGACAATTGTGAACTGAAGTTAAAAAAAAAAAAAAGGGAGGTCAATGCTCTCTTCTGTTTATTTGGCTTTAAAGACAAGAGAAGTGGACTTTTCTGTGTGTTCAACGTAAGTTGACTGCACCCTTTACAAAGATCTGAAGGGGAAAATTGAGTCAATTAAGTTTTGGTGGCAATGTTATAGTACCAGATCTAATTACATTTGTCAACTCCTTTATATGCTTTGTTGCCAGACATTATGTCTGTCATGGTTATCCCTTGAGATCTTTATTATCACTTTCTTTTATTAGAGCTTTCATCCACATGAGTATGATTTTATTTCATATACTAACAAAAATTTTTCAGAACCTTAGGCACACAGTGTGGTATCTTGTATATGTATACCTGCTGAAGATATGTGACATTGTATTGTTGTGGATTATGATGTTTCCTGTAGCTTCATCTCATGTCTTCTAAGGATTTGGGATGGCAGTATCCTATAAGTGGGGTAAAATGCTTCTTGGGCATTAATGCATGCGCTTTGACAAGCCTCTTCAGATCAAGTTGTTGAGCAGATACTGCAGATTTTGCTCTTACAAGTACAGTTGTTTGCATTTGTGCCTAGTTTCTGTTTGCTTTGTGATTGAATTATATGTGTTCCTGGAGTTAAAGAGCCCCTGCAGCAGAATTGGGTCTGGGAGTTGATATGTTATTAGATGAAAATAACATAAATGGTATAGTATGGTACTGTCAACAATCCTGCGGAGATTCTTGCAAAATTTTCTTCCTGGGTTGCTGCTTTTTTGGTTGGTAAGATAAAATGACCTGCTTTCTTTTGGCATGAGTTTATTGTTTCATTGCATTGTTTTGCAGCTTTTAATTTTATTATTTTATGTTTTATCTCATCTAAAATTGCTGCTGATGTGGTTTCTATCAATTTGCCAATACATGCTAAGTTACATGAAACCTTGCCTATTAATGTAGTTTGTGCCAAGATGTTTGGTTATCATTTATTCATTTCTCTCGTGCTTAGCATTGTAGTTTTGGCACACCTTATGGTGATTGTTATGTTTGTGTGCAGACTTCGAAGTTCACTGTGGCTTCAGTTTAAACCCCATCATATTGCTGCCGGTGCCGCATATCTTGCTGCCAGGTTCCTAAATTTGGATCTTACTTCCTACCAGAATGTCTGGCAGGAATTTCAGACGACACCAGCAATTCTACAAGGTAGCTATACGGATATTAGATAAGAATGTCAAATGAACATCATGTTTCGTCATCTGTCTGGTTGGGTTAACAAAAAGAAGATTGCTAATTTTCTGAATCTAGAGATGGTGATAAACAAACTTGGATACTTTTCTCAGCTGTTCAGGATGAAGAATTGTTTGCTGTCTTTCTAAAGTCTAGTCCAGATTTAAGATTTTTGTAATGTCAGGGAGTGAGGGACAGAGAGAGAGAGTTGAACGGGCCAATGCTTAGGATGAATCAATGCTTAATACTTAAAATCAATTGGAACTTTATTGATACAGAGCTTAGTACAGATTCAGGATGGCCATTTAACTTCTCCCAATTTGAACTTGATGGCAGTCAATTTTGGTGTTTGCTGTGTACCGATGAGTGCCATTTTCATTTTTCCCCCTTTTTCCAAACTTTATGTCTCTAATTCATTGTCTTCTTGATTATTGCGCAGATGTGGCACAGCAGTTAATGGAACTCTTCTTGTAAGACAGCTGAATTAATGTAGTAGGCTATAGGTTGAACGTACAGTTTGGTATTTTCGGTGGACACAAATCAAATTGTGTTTACTAATGTGTTTACTAATGGTGCTAAAGGTTATTCATTTAGTGCTTTTGTAGAGTGATATATCGGCTTCAAAAATAAATAAAAATAATATATATATATATATATATAAAGGGAATACCGGTTATCTTGGAAATACTCGTCGGTTTCCCAATTCAATGAAATCATAAGGGGAGGCATCGCTTTTTTACATATTATTCCCCTCGGAGGAAAATGTTCATAAGAGTCTAAGGGAAATAGAAAAAAAAAAAAAAAAAAGATAATATAGGGAAAATTTTTGTTCCAAAGATGTTTCGTCATAGTTAATGCATTCGGGAAGGGTTAAAGTAAAAAAAATGTACCCCTAAAAATGGAAAACGGACCAACAAAAAGGAACAAATGCGAAGATTAAAGTCTTCTATATGCAGAATTGCTCTCAGATTAGGAAAGTGTTAGGTAGGCTTACTGTCTAGTGAACATGGCTTAATACACTGTAGTTTCACGTAATAAAATGGGATAAAAATAAGATAAAATTTGACATACAATTTATATAATATTAAATATTATTTATATAATATAAACAGGTGTCTACTACGTGTCTACTTGATGGGTTTAGGATTTGGTCGGGGCTTTGGTCTCTTCATCTTTTTAGTGCTGACCCCTCGAGGTAACTGTCCCAGTCTTCCATCCGACACTCTTGGCAAGAGGTTCGGTTTGTCCAATGTTATCTGCTATTCTGGTTGATTCTGTTCCACCAAACCCATTAATTTTGGAGTACAATACACCAAATTTCAGGTACTTTTCAACCGGTGTCTTTTCTCACATTTGGTAGTTTCTCCGTCTTGATGGATAAGTTTGTGGTAGTCGATTATTTGATGATTCTTGGACATTTAATATTTGATGATTACTGAAGGTTGATTGCCACTAATAACTATAAGCCAGCATGATTAGAATTTACGTGAAAATTGAGCCTTTCACGTCCCCCTCCTGGCTCCTGAGCTCCCGTCATACGTGAAAATAACATAATTTATGTACTCTTTAAGCCTCGTGCCTCGCAAAACTTTTATAAAATAAAGAATTTCGTCAGTTGCAACATTCTGACGTTTGTAAAATCAACCAACAAAGAATCTCGTTCTCTATAATATCTATTATCTAATTAATTGAATGCTGCGTCAAAAAAAGAAAAAAAAAAAAAGAAGAAGAAAAACGAGCTTCTTTTGGACCGTGGGTGCCCATAGGCTTAGGTTTAAGACAAAACTGGAAAGATTCTCTTCGCAAACAAAGCACCAAAATAAGGGTAAGCCGGCCTTAATTAGTTGAAGATTAAAGAAAGAAAAATTAAAGCTATCGAAACCGCAAATTTTCCAAACAGATGCGATTTATTACCAGTCCAAGGCAACCCCAATTGCCGAATGCCCATTGCCAATGCAATTTTTATTATTTTTATTTAACCAAAAATATAAAAGAATATATCCATACGAATATCCGTATCTTGATATAAAAATTTTTTTAAATGAAATATATTTATATAGACGTAGTTAAATTTTATATTATATATTTATTATTTTATATTATATTATGCTTTTATATATAATTTACTTAAATCTATATCTATCTACGTAAGTTGATCTCTCTTTTAACCTGCCTAATTATTGAGATGAAAACGACGTTGTTTTTGTCAGAAAACTACATTTTAATGGTTTATCATCATCATAGAAAGGCGTGCCCGTCTCTCTATCTGCATTTCATCTCCGCCCTTGATTTCCCGGGTAACAAACAGAAAAAAGAAAGTGCATCCTTACTTGTTTGAGAGCTTCCGCTGAACTCTTTGGTAAACAAAAAATAAAAAATAAAAAAAAATCTAACGGAATGGACCCGACTGCCACGGCTCACGCTCAACGCCGCATTAGAACCATCGATAACCACCTCATCGCCGCCGCTGACTCCCCTTCTCTTCTCTGCCGCAATCCTACCGCTGGCGAGTTTTTCTCCAGTACCTTCTTGTCTGTATGTGAGTGTTTTGTGTACTGTGCTTGCAAAAAGATGCGATCTTTTTAAAATCTTGGGCACGTTTATTTCTCAGGCGTTCCATTTTCCTTTTAGGTGTTTTTTTTTTAATATATTTTTTTATTTTGGCCAAATCTGAAATGAGTTTTTGTTTTGGAGTTGATATATATACTGTGAAATTTTCGCCTTAACATCGTTTAATCCATTCTTGTGCCCAACTCTAAATGTTAAGCCATTAGCGGAAAACTTTCCTTACACGTTCTTTTACAAGAAAGTAGCTATTAACATTTGATAAAAAGCGGAATGCATCTCCCGATCCAGAAGGAGTAGGAAACAGACAGGGAAAGGGGGGGGGGAATGGAGGGTACAAGTTATCTATGGTTTGTCTACAAATAGGAAGGACGTGCTGTAAATTGGAGAAGGGCTTTATTAAAGTGCAGTGATATCTTGTCTATAAATGGGAATGACGTTCTATAACATACTGTTTTGGTGCGGAAATTTCTTTGGCAGCCGTGTAAAAAAAAATCATACAAATTTGTCATAAACTGTGGTTTAGTTTGGTTTGTTGCCTGTTTTCTGCTTGTGCATATTGTGTTTGTTGTCATGTAATCATGTGTTAATGTCATTAGTGCCGGCATTGCATAATGAGCAGAGCAGGGATACAGTGTTGTGCTTCCAGAGAAATTGCAGATTGGGAAATGGAATGCTCACAGGTAGGAGGATACCAATATCCTTGGTTGTATCAGCAATGCTTCTGCATCGTTGTTGAATTTCATTTTTCCACTGTGAACTTATATTTCTTTTTAATGGAAGGTCTGCTCGCTCTCCTTTGAAGCTTGTCAGTCGATTTTCCAATCATCCTGAAATTGATACTTTACATGATAATTTTGTTTAAGAATTCTTCATTTACCTCATGTAACTAAATTTAATTACCTTGAGAGTTCCATTTTATTTATCATTTTTAGATGTTTAGCTTCTAAAAATGCTTCTCCACTTTTGTGATTTTAGTCAGGCAGTTGATACTTTTTGAGATTACAAATATCTGGGCACATGAATTAGGGTTGATGGAACAGTTGGAGAGTAAGTTCCTCTCTCCATAAGCCAAATATGGGTCATTAGTTGTCAAAGTCACAGCACTCATTTGCGTTAATTTCCCTTAGGTACAAGTGGATGACATATGGAGAAGCAGGTACAGCACGAACAGCAGTGGGTTCTGGCCTAATGCATCAGAGTTTTGAGACTTGATTGTGTAGAGGAATTTTAGAAGTTCACTAGTATGTTTGAATCATTACCTTGTATTCCTTTCCATCTGGTACGTTGGGTGCTTAGCTGATTTTGATATCCTACACTTTCTTTGTGTTATGTGGTTTTGAGCAACCCCTTGTCCATCTCACTACCACGTGTGAAGCACAACACATCTTGCCTGACTCACTACCACTTAGTGAAATCATGCAGTTGAGGGTACCAACTTGGACCAACATTGCCCAAAAGGCATCAAATTGGCACCTTTTTAAGGTCTTAAGGTTGTATCTTGTTTCCACAGATTCTACTTCATGGGAGAGAGTGACCATCTTCATGCTTTGACTTCTCTTTGAATGATTGCATTTTGCATCCAAAAATATGCACTTTGTTATTGTGGTTGCTGTTATTGCTCTATCATTAAGTACTTCATATCATAGTAAGGAGATTGTTGGGCCTAGATGGCTGTTTAATTTCTCACATTTGCGTGAAAGGCTTTGTTAGAGAGGAGATGGCCTGGTCATTTTTTATGGCATGCTGGTCTGGTACGAGTTATCTGCTTCCAAAATCTCCTTGTGGATAATTTTTCCAACATGAGATCTTAGGTCCAAAAACATTGTAATTTGAAATGAAAACTTGGAAAGCTAAATGCGATGAAGTTTCAGTTGTAAGAATTTAGTCTAAATTTTCATATTGGTTTTTTGAATTCTTTTCCTATTGTTTGATTTCTTTTAGCTGCTCTGTTGCCTGAATCAATGTGGTCTATTAATTATATGGCGAGATTATCTTTCTGTGTGTCATTGCACAGTCGAGTAATGTTATATGTTTGTTGAACCACTGTGTCGCTAATGATTTTGTTATGTTACATGGCTGCAGTATGCAAATCTGGAGCAACTGTGCAATGTTCCTAGAGCCAGGGCTGCTGTATTGGCAGACATTGGTGCTGTTGGCAGAGAAGCTCAGGTGATTCATGGTGTAGCAAAAGTTTGACCTGGCAGTTGTAGGTTTTTGTTCTTAAGCAAACTAATTGAATGACTGCATTTCCTGCAGCTTTGAGGTTTTGAATTTGCAAAAGCTGTAACTCTCATGCTAGAGCCATTCGCATTGGGAAATGGTCTTCTGACACCAAAGTTCAAGGCAAGTGTCCGGCTGTAAAACATCTCTAAGCAGATCAAATTGTAAATGAAGTTAACATGCCATTCTATCTCTCTATGTTTAATCTACATTCAGATTAAGAGACCTCAAGCAAAAGTGTACTTTGAGAAGGCGATAGCAGCCATGTGCGCGGAGCTCTCAAAGTCAGGTACGTGCCCTACGAGTGCATTGTGAGGCTTTTTAACAAGGAAAGAAGATGAGCATGGAGTCAAGGGAGCAAGCACTACATAGCAGCTCTAATTTGATAATAAGGTGATCTCTAAATCTGCTGCTTTTGTTTGATCCCTTTTGTGTTTGTTTCCTGAATAACCATCAGAGAAGAATTCGGTTTTATTCCTTACTGTGCATCTGTGCTCATTGAGGCTCTTACACGTGCAACTATGTTTTCGAAAAAAAATAAAATATTAAGGGAAAAAGGTTGTTGATCGAACTTGTTATATGCAACGAGTGAGTGCGTATTATCTCTCTCAAAAGATTAAATAAAAAAAAAAAAAGGGGGCAGTGGGTGCATAGGGGGACACATTTGTTATTTGACGTGCAACGCGATCATTGCATATCTCGGATTGACTTTGGAGTAACCAAACCATTAGCCGGAGAACAACTAGACATGGGTTTTTTAGGATAAAAAAGTCGATAACATCTTTCATCCACTGTCCCCCAACAGAATTTTCTATGACACCGGTGGATTCCCCGCAACGCCATCCCCCACACGGTGGAGTTCCTGTTTTGTCTTCTATTTGTCGCTTGAAGTGACGTTTTTATTCTTTTTTTTTTTTTTTTTTTGAGGGGCTAGTTGTGGAGCCTTGCTCGACTCTCACTTCTTGTGGTGCTCAATTTTCTCAACCACCACTCTCCCATTTCTTGTACTGTTTTAGGTTTAATAGCACTGATTTGAGCAATTGCTACCGATAAAAAATTGTTCAAGACTCTCTTTCAGTGATTGGCCAATAGTTTATCTCGTAAAAAAAAAAATAATATATGTTATCGGAGTATACAAAAAAAAAAAGAAAGAAATCGTCTACCCAATAATATTTATTGACACGGGAAAGTAACAAAATAATCTTTTGTACTTACAATTTTATTAATTGATGGTACCAAGAAAGATGCGATCAATATATAATATTTTTTCTTTTTCACTTTTTTAGTCCCTCATTGATAAGTATTTTCTTTCTTGAATGTGGAATGTAGCCGGTTGCGATAGAACGAGAGAAAAAAAAAAAATCAATACTCTAATCTTGGGCAGACACTTGGTCGGGACGGCAGCAAAATTGTATTTTCCTGATTCTCGATCTTTGTTCCGTGGCCAAATGTCAAAAAAAGAAAAAAAAAAAAACACTCTCCCTCTGTGTACGAGGAATTGAGCATGTTGTTCGAGTCCGCGTGCGTCATACGCACGGCACGAGCCAAGTCAATCAAGAATCTTATTCGTCAGGGAAACCCGAATCATAACCATCCATCAAAAAGAAAAACCCAAGATCTACTACAGGTCTCACATACGACCTCGCTGTAGACCATAAAACCCAATTGGCCGTCTTTCTGGGCTACGACGAACTAAGACCGAGCAGAGAGAAGAGAGGGAAAGGAGTCGCCGACGACTCTACATTATAGTCAGCCTTTCCTCTCTCTCTCTCTCTATTTGTCTTTCAATTTAATTTACCCTTTTTTGTTAATATCTAGAGAATAAGAATTGGCGATTAAAACTGTAATTTCTTCTGCGATTTGGCTTTCGGTAATTAGGGTTTGATTTAGATACGGAAATAGATAAGAGTGAGAGGGCGCGGGTCGATGATGTTGTCGAATCATCTACAGAACGGAATCGAGACGGCGAAGCTGGTATGGTCTCGGATTCCGAACTCCGACGACGGCGAGCTCGACGGAGCTCGCCTCTCGAGCACCAGTAATGGCAACGGTGTTGACAGCCTCGACTACGAAGTAATTGAGAATTATGCGTATAGAGAGGAGCAGGTTTGCGCGATTCTTTCTTTTCTTTCTCTCTTCTTTTCTTGAAATTTGGTCGCTTCGCGATTCCGTTTTTGAAAATTTTCCACTCCGTGGTATAGATGTTTCTCTGCTTCTTTTTCTTCTTATTCTGGGAAATTGGGCTCTGCAGGCTAAGAGAGGGAGGCTGTATGTTGGATATTATGTGGTAGTGAAGTGGTTCTTTGCGTTGCTTATCGGCATTTGTAAGTTTGAATCTATTCTAATCTTAATCTATTTTCAATGCAGAGACTTAGTTTTCGCAATATTGGATTTTGAAGTCTATTTATTTATTTATTGTAAACTAATTTCAGGTACTGGGTTAGCTGCGGTTTTAATTAATATAGCGGTTGAGAACTTTGCTGGCTGGAAATTTCAACTGACATTTAACCTAATACAGAAGTCCTATTTTGCTGGCTTTCTATTATATGTACTTATCAACTTAGCTTTAGTCTTTTCATCTGTATACATTATCACCCAATTTGCTCCTGCAGCGGCAGGATCTGGTATACCTGAGATTAAAGGTTATTTGAATGGTAAGCTAGAGAGCTTTGATTTAAGTTTTACTTAATTGTCAATGGGCTGTTTTGTCATTTGTAGCTCTATTGATTTTTGTTATATGGGCAGGGGTTGACATTCGTGGTATTCTACTTTTTAGAACCTTAATTGGGAAGGTATGCTGGCATCTTGAGCCATGAATCTTATGTTGGTGAGCAATTTTGCTGTACTCTATCTAGAGCTTATCGTTCTTCTTTAACTTGTAGATATTTGGAAGCATTGGCTCTGTGGGAGGTGGTCTTGCATTAGGCAAGGAAGGTCCCCTAGTTCATACTGGTGCTTGTATTGCCTCATTGCTTGGACAAGTGAGAAATCATCGCATGGATTTGGTTGTCTTCAAAGTTAGTATCTTTCAGCATTGTTTTGACATCAGCTTGACAATCTAGGTTTCTCTTGACTTTAGGGTGGCTCCACAAAATATCATCTAAGTTCCAAATGGCCTCAAGTCTTTAAAAGTGATCGTGATCGTCGTGATCTTGTGAGTGCTTTATACCCGCTAACTTACGTGTATTTTTTGTGGTATGTTCTTTCATATATTGAGACCTTGTGGATATTTTTCTGATTATTTGAACTATAGAAACTCTAGAATCTGCTGCCTCATTCAGGTACTCACTAATTGATGAATGAAAGCAACTTATAATATTGGTTTTTCTTCACTTCTCATATGCTTGTTTTGTGGTGTGGTAGCTTGTATTATATTTTTTCCCTAATATATTGTATTAGTCTAAAATGTGCTCTTTATTTGTCTTTTAGAAAAGATATCCCTCCATTCTATTGATTTTTCTTTGTTGGATGTGTTTAAAGGTGACCTGTGGGTGTGCAGCTGGAGTGGCTGCTGCTTTTAGAGCTCCAGTTGGTGGTGTATTATTTGCATTAGAAGAAGTTACATCCTGGTAAGCTCTCTTCTCAATTAAGTTTTAACTGATTGGCAAAGACAAAGAAATTTACATCTTTTCTTAAATCTATAATGTATAGCATTGTGTTTTATGCATGCATGCATCACTTCTCAATTCAATTTCTTTTCACATATGCGTTATGTATTTATCTATCTTCATTTCCTTTTTTTTCTTTTTTTTTTTTTTCATTAACTACTTGGTCATTCACATATTAGGTTCTAACTTTTGGTTGGATCAATACCTCTGATGAGTGAAAAATTGAATGCTAATTTTGTTATTTTCTGTTGTGCTCTTTAAGGTGGAAGAGTCAACTTATGTGGCGTGTCTTTTTTACGTCTGCTATTGTGGCGGTGGTTGTGCGTACTGCAATGGGATGGTGTAAAAGTGGAAACTGTGGACATTTTGGTTCAGGTGGCTTCATAATATGGGACATATCAGGGTTAAGATCTGAGCTTTAATATGCTTCTACTAATATGTTTACCATACCTTGAACATCTAATGATATAATATATTTATTTGTTTATTTGTTTCCTGGGACAGTGCACAAGAGGACTATTCTTTTAGAGAGTTGCTTCCAATGGCTGTTATTGGGGTCATTGGTGGTCTACTTGGTAGTCTCACTTATCCAGATCTTCATGTTTGTTTCCAGACTATATGCAACTTCTCTGTTGGGTTGATTCTTTCTCTCTATTCCTTTCCCTTTTTAAAATAATTTTACAGGTGCCTTATTTAACCAGCTTACTCTGTATGTAACCTACTGGCGTCGTATTTATTTGCACAGGAAAGGGACCCGAGTTAAGGTAAGATTCTAGGATAGTAATGGATATCTTTTTTTTAGGGCAAGCCTTGGTTTGGCGGTTAGGTCAGTTCATTAAGACTTATTAGAAGTCATGAGTTTTAGTCATAGAAATGTCTTCTTTGTAAAAGTATGGGCAAAGTTGCACATATCTGACCCTTCTCCAGGGACATGCTTTTCATGGACGTGTTTTCTGGTTATAGTGACAAGCTTTTATCATTAAAAAAAGCAGTTTGTGGAATTGATGATGACCTTTGATGTGACTCAGGCAGCTTTTTATATTTTTTTAAGCGTGTTCCAGTTCTATTTTTCATGTCCTAACACTTATTATGCATTGACCAGTTTCTCATCCCTTGAACTGTAACCAAATTCTTCTACAGATTATTGAAGCATGCCTCATCTCTGTGATAACATCATTTATTTCATTTGGACTACCCCTTCTAAGAAAATGCAGTACATGCCCTGAAGTGGATCCTGACTCTGGTATTGAATGCCCACGGCCTCCGGGAATGTACGGGAATTATGTAAATGTGAGGCAAATTCTAGACATCTCTTTTTTTTAATGTATTTTATGTGTGCCTAGGAAATTTTTTCCTGCTTGCTGTATGTGCAATACATGAATCTATACATGGGAAATTCCTGTCTTCTTCTAAATTTGAAATTTGTCACCACTAGATAGTTTTTATCGGTACTCCATGATGTAAAACATGCAAAATATTAAATTTCTTCACATCAACGTTCTGTTTGTGATTTTATTCCGGTCATAGAATTCAAACAAGTAGAAATTATTGTATTCCAAAACATTGAGCTGTTTGCATATTGTTTTCAGATTAGTGCAAGCATTACCTTTGTTTTTTTGACTAAATTTGCTGAAAACTTCCATGAAACTGTTACTGTTACAGAAGATTTTACAATTATTGCCTTTTTGGTCCAGCTAAATTTGCTCCATTTTTTTTTCATGACACTGTTTCCATGGGAATGTATTCTTGTGCACAGCACTTGTTGGCACACACAACAGAAGTCTCTCCTCTGAAGTTAGTTTAGTGTTTTACCCTCTTTATACTCTTTGGATGTTGTAGCTTTTGGGAATTCTTACCTAACCTAATGCCACGTGCAGTTTTACTGTGGCAAGGACAAGGAATACAATGATCTTGCAACACTTTTCTTTAACACACAGGTTTTGTTGGAATTCTTAAAGCCTTATCTTTCTGTACAAGATATATCCCCATGATTTTTTCTTATTACTTTTGCACCCTAATTGAAACTATGTTTGTTGTTCCAGGATGATGCAATAAGGAATCTGTTTAGTGCAAAGACTATCCACGAGTTCAGTGCCCAGAGTCTGTTGACATTTCTGGTAGTTCATTTGTTACCAAGCTATCATAAGAGAAGATTGTCTATTTTGTCTGAAATCTGTACTCAAACTGCTGTGCCTTGAATTCTGTGTCAGGCCTTACTCTCCCCTTGCAGTTTCTCTTTGTCTCAGTTTTCATATTTGTGATGTGGCAGCCATTCCTATGCATTCATTGGTCTCTCTAGCGCAACAGCTGACTGCCTAGGCTGCCCATCTGAAAAGAAGACTTTTGAGTCTTTGACAACAAGATAATTTTATATCCATTCATTGGTCTCTCTTCCCCTGCAGTTTTGCTTCGTCTCAGATTTCATATTTGTGATGTGGCAGCCATTCCTCCATTCATTGGTCTCTCTAGTGCAACAGCTGACTGCTTAGGCTGCCCATCTGAAAAGGAGACTTTTGAGTCTTTGACAACAAGATGATTTTATATCATTTCTTTGTCTTCTAGGAATAGGGATATGCCAAGAAATGAATGCTTCTCCATGCAAGCATTGGATAAGAGGAATAATGAATTAAAAAGACTGTAGAAATTTAAAAGGTTTATGGTATCCAGCATCCTCTTGTAAGTTCTTGGGGGTGGTGTACAAACCCTTTTATCCTCTAAATAGCTGATCTTGAGTTTAAGCTGTTCCCTTCTTTTCATGTTGAGAGGTCTTAAGGACAATATCTATCCTTTTCTAGCCCTTGTAATAGCTGTTTTGTTTTAAGTTCTTGGAGCTTCATCACCTAAAAAGCTTAAGCTTTTGTGTTGGATATGAGTTTCATAACAGTAGCAAAGGTGTTGCTTTAGAAAAATTATTTCATAAAATCTAGCTTTAGATTGTTTGGAATCTGAGTAGGGAGTCCCATGCCCACACATTAAGCTTCTGTTTTCTAGTTTGTTGTCTTTACATCTTTTTCTTCTGAGGAATATGCTAATTTGTGCTGCATTATGCTGAACATATTGCACTAGTTAGCACAGTATTTTCCTTCA
Organism: Bruguiera parviflora; assembly: GCA_019804595.1. Classification (NCBI taxonomy): domain Eukaryota; kingdom Viridiplantae; phylum Streptophyta; class Magnoliopsida; order Malpighiales; family Rhizophoraceae; genus Bruguiera; species Bruguiera parviflora. The sequence continues at coordinate 3,567,355 of CM034046.1, forward strand.
GTGGTTACTTTTCTTGACTTTATTATATTGATGATATCTAAAAGTGTTTTGCTATCTTGGTCACTACTTTGCTCTACACAATGAAGTTTGCCACCCTCTTGTTGTCATGCTTTTTAATATTTCTTTGAACACAACTGAGAAAGATTTTAATGATCACTTCCTGATATCTGTATGGAATCTTTTTCTTTTCTGCAGTTGGTTTATGTTTCTGATTTTGTTAAAATATCTTGTATTTGAACTAATCATTTTGTGCCCTTCTTTATATTTTCTGCAGGTCATGTTTTATGCCTTGGCAGTAATTACATTTGGTGCAGCTGTTCCTGCTGGCCAGTTTGTTCCTGGGATAATGATAGGGTCAACATATGGACGCCTTGTTGGCATGTTTGTTGTTAATTTTTATGCAAAGCTCAATATTGAGGAGGGAACGTGAGTGTCTTAGTTCATTTTTTCAAAAAATTTGATCTTGAAATTTTAAGTCTTCAATATTCGGTAGTCACTGTATGACAAATGTTGTTTCCTGGTAAAATGTTTTATGCAAGCAAAAAAATTTTTGGGCCTTTTAAAAGTTACTCCTTTGCTTTTTCATGAGGATTATATACATTTTGTCTTTTTGTCTGGGAGAAACTTTTAAGTGGAGACCTGTGATTGCTGCTTTACTTGGGCTCTCTAATAGTGCCCAGCCATTCTGGGTGTTATTGACTTGGAGTAGCTTTAGTATTGAGGTGGCGCCAATTTGGGAATGCTGAGTGCTAAGCTAACTTGGTGTTGACTTAATATGTTTCTGTGCTAATGTTACGTTGCAATAGACATTATTCAGTCTCTGTAGGAAGAATAGCTTGGATTAGGAAAAAACTGAGTTTATGCAAATATTACATCTGAACAGTGGTTTCATTTTGAAAATGCTCCCTTATAGAATTTGTCACAGTTGTGTGTTCTATCTATATATATATATATATATATATATATATATATATAGCCATGTCAGGTTCATTGCTTAATGTCCTCTGGGTATAAGATTATTTAGACATTTTTTCAGTTACCCATTGTTGCTTCTGAAGTGTTCCACATTCAATTTGGTTGATTCCTGTAGATATGCCCTACTGGGAGCTGCTTCCTTTCTTGGAGGTTCAATGAGGATGACAGTCTCTCTTTGCGTGATTATGGTTGAGCTCACAAACAACTTGAAACTTTTACCTCTAATTATGCTTGTGCTCCTTATATCAAAGGTAGTGTTTGAATTTCTTTGCCTACTTCTTGACTGATGCTATTCGCAATTGCCCTAATCTGTTCCTGCTGCAGGCTGTTGGTGATGCCTTTAATGAAGGTCTGTATGAAGAACAGGCACGATTGAGAGGTATTCCACTTCTAGAATCTAGACCCAAGTATGAGATGCGAAAAATGACAGCAAAGGAAGCTTGTGGTAATCAGAAGGTGAATTTCATCTTCAACCCCTTGATTTTCTTGCATTTTAGGCTTTTCCTTAAATTTGTTTCCCTCTACTGTATTACTTGCCATCACCAACACTTGGAGTTTCTTGCTTTTTCTTCTTGAAGGTTGTTTCCTTTCCTCGCATTGCAAAGGTTGCAGATGTGGTTTCGATTCTGCGGAGTAACAAGCACAATGGTTTTCCTGTAAGATTTACTTTTTTCCCTCTTTATTGTGTCTTGGGTACATTTAGGATTTCTAAAGTTTAAATTTGGTGTTTTTTGTCTGCTAGGTGATCGATCACACGAGAAATGGTGAAACACTTGTAATTGGACTTGTTCTTCGAAGGTAGTACATAACCTGTAATTTCACTCTGTTATGTGTGAGTTATTCAGTATTTTGATAGAGCAAATGTTTATTACAGTCATTTACTAGTACTTCTTCAGTCGAAGGTTGATTTTCAGCATAGTCCATTTCCTAGTGATGCAATAGGTGGATCCAGACAAATGAGGTAACGTAGGGCATGAAAAATTATGATTTAATCCAGCCCTCAGTTGAGCTTGACGTTGTGGTCATATGACTGCAGGCATAATTTCGGTGAATTTGTGAAACCTGTTTCCAGTAAAGGAACTTCCATAGAGGATATTCATCTAACTTCAGATGACTTGGAAATGTACATAGATCTTGCCCCTTTTTTAAACCCTTCTCCCTACATTGTCCCCGAAGAAATGTCCCTAACAAAGGTTAATTTCTTTCTGTCTCTATTTGCTTATGATTTATTTTGACTTTATGATAAATTGCATTTCGATGGCGGTGTAGGTATATAATCTGTTTCGCCAACTGGGATTGAGGCATATATTTGTGGTCCCTCGTGCCTCTCGAGTGATTGGCTTGATTACAAGAAAAGATCTGCTGATTGAGGTAGTCTAACTGTGATGGTTTCATTTGTGTGTGTCAGTTTAACTGGACTTTAGGCCTGATGAGGCTGCAATGGTTTCTGTTGTAGGAAAACGAGGATTCTGCCATTGTGGAACTCCAATCTAGTGTAAGGTCTCTCTGCTGCTTTCTTTGCATCATCTTTGTTTAGCCATGTCATGAGAGGAGTTCTTGAATCGGGTTCTTTTTTGCCACATCACCTCTCATACACATCTTGTTACAAGTTTACGCGGGGAACAAGGAAAAAGATAAATATTGTCTTTTTGATAAATTCTTCTGGGCTTGGATGTAGGATGATGCACAACAAGTATTTTTCTCATTGTATTTACTTGTAGAATTTGCTGCCAGCACACTGTCAGAAGTAATGCTGTATGTATTTTCCTTTTTCCAAGTTCCAACTTTGATCTTCTCTTTGATATTTGGTGGCAGAGCTCGTGGTCGAAATAATAGAATGTTCAATAGGAATGCGGACGTTGAGCACCCTCTTCTCAATGGTCTTCTTGGTCAATATCGTGCACGCAACTGAAAATTGTCTGCAGTTTCTCCTTTGGATCACCGCATGGCTGATAGTGCTGGCCCCGTTCAAGTCCAATCTTTTTTTCTCGTCCAATTCGAGCTTTCCATACATTTTCTTTCTCTTTTTTTTTTGGTTAAAAAAAAAAATAACTTATAGTTTTCATCATTATCCATTGTTTGTTGATCCCTAATGTAGGTGATCATAAGCCCATGCTTGCTGAGGACCTTGTACCATATTTGTAAATGCAAGTAAAATGGTTGCAAATGGAAAGTTGACGGCATTGTTGTACTAATATCTAGAATGGCGAATGAAAACAATTACAGGTCTATTGCTCAGATTCTTGCGTAGAAAAGAAGACGCTAGCTGAATAGTTGTCTGGGAAGGCTCTGTTAAACGTATTATAAAATGGTGTTGGACGTTAGGGAATGGAGTAGTTTCATGGGATTCGGTGAATCGTTCTCAACGGTCGACGGCATTTATTCATTAGCGTCTCGCTAAAATTAACTCGCAATGAATTGCAACTTAAATTGATACTTTAGTAGGTAGGTGATAATTGCTATGAACTTCAGATTAAAACAGCTTGTTTGGTAGACAACGCCACTCTTAGCGTATACACAAAGTTTCCCATAAACAATTCATTTTTGAAGAGGATCTGTATCTATATGTTTTCGGTCAAATATATTTTTCGCAAAATTTTGTTATTTATTTTTTCATCTTTCGGCAAATCGAAAATATATAATTAACAAAAAATATAATTATAAAAATAAAAATATTTTTAGTAAAAAATGATGTCTGCTAAAAACAAGTGAAAGTTATTTTTTATACATGCTGTGACGGAGTTAAAAAAAAAAAGAGAAATAATTACTTTTAATTTATCATTAATTTTATTAATTATTTAGACATTGATAAGTCTCTTTCTAGATATTTAATTTAAAATTCTGTTTTATTGTATAAAAATTAAATAAAAATATAAAAATTTGTGATTTTGTTATTTTGAGTAATAACTAAAATTAATATATATATATATATATATATATATATAACACAGTTAAATAATAAAAAATAATTTATTTTTTATTAAAAGTTGTTTTTAGTAAAAACTTTTTTATAGAAAAATTATGTTGCAACAAATAAAATCTTAGGAGGATTAAATGCAATCTAAGGATAAGGATTAGACAGAAAAAGAAGTTTTCTCGGAAAACGAAAGTCATTGATGAATTTACTAATATCCATACGAGCGTATTAAATCCTTCGACGGTTGACCAATTTCACACATGGCATGGCAACTCAGATCTTTCCCTTGCTTTTAAACCAGGCAATAAAATCTTAACCGCTGCAACAAAAATTAATGGATAAATTTATGATTTACTATAATAAAGTAATTGGGTGTAACAACTTTCTCGTAAATTTCTAATCCATTTTTAACCACAGACAAGACATGAGTTGTAGGTACTTTAATATAGATTTTACAACAATGAGCACCACGTCAACTAGAGGAATCCAAAAGGTGGACGAATTTATATAGACACCACCTTTCTGTCAAAAAAACAAAAAAAAACTTAATTCCTTGCATCTTGTTATCTCCTTGTTTTGCCTATATAAACCCAACCCAAATCTATTGAGAACCACACGGTTTTTGGTTTCTCACACGCCACTGCAACAAAAGAAAGAAAGAAAGATAGAAAACAAAGGCTTATTGAACACTAGACTTGCTTTGTTTTTGCACTGTTTCTTTTGATCAACCAAGAGCTGCTGTGGTCATAAAGAATGGCGGATATTGAGACCATTGATTTCCCATCAAAGACAACCTTCTATGTGGTTGTTTGCTGGATTCTTGCCGCCTTCGGTGGCCTAATGTTCGGCTATGACATTGGAATTTCTGGTACTGTTTCCTTAATATTATTGTATCATATTAATTAATCTCACCGTCCTGCTATAAAATTAAATAATGTTTGGCTTGCCATCATTTTTCGATTTTTCTTTTATTTTATTTTATTTGTTTTTGTTAAATCTGATTAGCAAGATGCATTTGGCTGCTGTGAGGGTCGATATGTTGTCATAAGCTCCTGTGAGCATACATAATAGTTACATGTGATTCTTTTTGTTTTTATTTACCCCCTGGAAAAAGAAAATCCCCGCATTCATATGGTGTCTTTTAATTTTTCCACACAGAAAATAAAATAAAAGAGCTAAAAACGACATGAAAAAATGAAGGCTGAACCACGAGAATTCAAAATATATGCAGTCTATAATGTAATGTGTCCGAAACAAAAAGTTTTTCAAACCTCATCAGTTTAAATAAGAATTGTCTAGTTTTAAGTAAATTGATTAATGTGTTTTTCAAAGTCGTGATTTTCGTTAACAGATGCAATTTTAAATAGCCCCAAGTTTTTTTTTTTTTTTATTCTTTTTTTCGTTTGATAAACGAATAGCCCCAAGTACTGGATGACAATGCAAACTACAATAGCAGGAAACTAGATAACTTTCAATGGTTAAACCTCGTGCATAATGATGATTTTTTTTTTTTGGCCGCAGGTGGAGTAACAGCAATGGACGACTTCTTGATCAAATTCTTCCCCAAAGTCCACGAGAGAAAGCTGCATGCCCGGGAGGACAATTACTGCAAATACGACGACCAGTCTCTTCAGCTTTTCACATCATCACTCTACCTTTCTGCTCTTTTTTTCAGCTTCGTTGCATCCAAGGTGTGCGAGAAATTCGGCAGAAAGCCTACAATTCTTTTCGCCTCGGCATTTTTCTTGGCAGGAGCAGGCCTTAGTGGTGGTGCTCAGAACCTTGTAATGTTGATCATTGGCAGGGTTCTCCTTGGTTCTGGCGTTGGATTTGGCAATGAGGTACCATTTATCTGTATCAAGTTCATGATTCTTACACTATACAGGCTAATAAAGAGTCAGTTTTTGCGACACTGGACTTGATTTGTTTGGATATTTCTGCGCAAAAGAGATAATTGCGATGAATTGGCTAAAATGTTTAATTGCGTATGGAATCTTTTTTGCAGGCTGTTCCCCTGTTTTTATCTGAAATTGCTCCAGCCAATCGTCGCGGGGCCGTGAACATCTTATTCCAACTTTTTGTTACAATAGGGATATTTATTGCCAATCTTGTTAACTATGGCACGTCAAAAATGAGCCCATATGGGTGGAGAGTATCGTTGGGACTCGCAGGTGTGCCAGCTGCAGTCCTATTCGTAGGGTCCATAGTCATTACGGAGACACCCGCAAGCCTAATTGAGCATGGAAAGGAAACGGAAGGACTTGAAACACTCAGGAAGATTAGGGGTGTAGACAACGTTGATCAAGAGTTCAAGCAGATTAAACATGCCTGCGAAGTAGCACAGCAAGTCAAGCATCCATTCAGGAACCTCTTCAAGCGTGCAAGCGTGCCACCATTGGTCATCGGCATCATGCTTCAGGTGTTTCAACAGCTTACAGGAATTAATGCTATAATGTTTTATGCGCCTGTCCTGTTTCAAACTGTCGGGTTCAAGAACGATGCCTCGCTTTTGTCTGCCGTAATCACTGGAATCGTAAATGTGCTGAGCACGTTGGTTTCAATCTATGCTGTGGATAAGATTGGCAGGAGAAAATTGCTCCTTCAAGCATGCGTCCAGATGTTCATTAGCATGGTACGTATTTCCTCAATTCGCTTGAGCTTTTTTTGCTCTAATATTATAGAAATTTTCACTTTTGATGCCTTGCACCATACTAATTTATGAATTGTTGTCATCCAGGTTACAATAGGATGCATCCTGCTAGTTCACTTGCCATCCACGGGCACACTCACAAAACTACAAGCAGCTTGGGTTGTGGTGTTGGTGTGCGTTTTTGTGATGTCTTTTGCATGGTCGTGGGGTCCTCTTGGCTGGTTGATACCAAGCGAAACATTCCCTCTGGAGACAAGGACTGCAGGATTTGCCTTCGCAGTTAGCTCCAATATGCTCTTCACTTTCATCATAGCTCAGGCTTTCTTATCAATGCTGTGCCATTTGCAAGCCTTCATATTCATTTTCTTCTCTGGCTGGATAGTTGCAATGGGGATATTCGTGGTGTTCCTGTTGCCAGAGACAAAGAATGTTCCCATTGATCTTATGGCTGAAGGGGTCTGGAAGCGGCATCCAGTGTGGAAAAATTTCATGGACTAAATGGTCCTACCAGCAGTGGAATACAGACCCAAACAGTTTGGATTGCGCGCTGTTGCCACTGATCATTTGCTTAAGTTGTATGGGAGGTGGAAAACAACACTTGAATTGACCTCTCGACTAGCCTAGACAAGGCGGATTGGCCTTGATAAATTCTGTTGGTCATTTTTTGTTTCCCTCTCTCTTCTACCCTCCGTTGTAGAATTGGTCATGCTTGCAAGAAGACACCTTAACATAGATGCTTTGTGCTCCTATCAAATAAGCAAGTTGAATTTTAGATCTTCAATTGGTACAGAGCTTGTTCAATGAGCATGCACTTCACCATTGGCTCTCTTAACCAGTCCAATTAAAAAATTAACGAACATTATGATAAAAATAAAATTATAAGTTTCTGAGTTTTACAGCACATGTATTTGGACGACAATCTAATCAATAACATTACAATACCGTACAACTAGGCGAAACCAAAGACAAAGGTAGCAGTAACAGCCATGGCCAAGCCAACGTTACCAAAGGAACTGCTCTTGGAGGCCTTGAGTGGCATTGCACCATTGGATGACCCAGGAGCAGAAGGAACTGGTGGGGTGCGCTCGGCCGTGGATGAAGCCGTCCCATTGTCTCGATGTACATGGATGTCGACCTTCTGTCCGGCTTCGCAATGGCCAGGTACACCACAGAAAAAGAAGTGGTGCCCGCGAGTGGTGACCCTGATCGAGTCATTGCCAGTGGTGTAGGTGGCTAGAGGAGCAGAAGTGTTGCATGCTCTGTACACGGGGTGCGTTACTCGCATCACATTGTGAAATTGAGCATTGTACACGAAAACTGCCGCACCCCATAATCCACATAGAGATTAATTGGATTTAGAATATCAGAGAAAATCAGTTGTCAACATAACAACACAAATTCAGTCACCAACGTGAGGCATTAAAGTTAAATACGTACGTGTATGATTATAAAATCCAGTACCAAATTGGTTATCAATAACTTGAAGCACTCCATGGTCAATGCCATCACCACTCTTAAGGACTGAAAGATAATAAAACTAACTTGTAAAGTGGAAATCTACGTTGGATTAACTTGGGAGACATCTTCCAAATGATTTCCTTTCGAAGCAAAACTATCTTTGCAATCTCCACCAAACATGCTACTAGCAATGATAGATAAGCTCGCATTATTTCTGATGCAACAGCATGGTTGAAAGAGTGGAGCCGCACCTCAGTGGGCGTGGCACTGACCATGTGATGAGAGCGGACAGCTAATCATTAATTGAACGAACGCACGGGAAGAGTTGGAGTGGAATGGAAGGATATTTGTAGTGAAGGCCCAACACGTAGATGCAACAATGGCCCACCATAACCATGAGGGCGACAAGAAGTAATTGGCAGTACTTTCCATTTTCCACCCCAAATCCTCCTCCTCGGCCAAGCAAGGTGTAAATGGCACAAAAGAATCCTAGAGGATTTAAAGCTACCCACGTATGGGGTGCCTAATGTTGTAGGTGTCAATCCACGGAGTACAAAAACAAGGGCTAAGAAGACCGCGGACTAATTACCAAAGCTGGGACACCTAAGGGCAAGCGTCGTCAAGATCAAGGACTGAAAGGCTTCCAAAGCCAAGACTAACAGACAGAAGCCAAGACTGAGAGAGTATTGGTAGCTGGGATTTAAAAGAATTTCTTAAATGGAAAGAAATAAAAAGCTCGACCCAGTTGACAAAGAATACTGAACTGAGAAACATGTTGAAAGGAAATTGGGATGCTTCTAAAATTCATTGGAGAAACAACGAAAAAGGGCATACTACTAATGCTCGTTAGGGGGTCGATCTTGAACTCCAGTAGATATACATGTAGTGGAATGGAGAGTTAGAACCCTTGAATCAAGTTGGTTTAGCAGACAAACATCGAGAGCATTAGGTTCAACATGCAAGAAATCAATGGCCAAAACTGAAGCAAATCAAAGAGGCAAGAAATTAAGGGAGTAATCTCACGAATGGTGTCACCGATTTGGAAGGTCTTTGTAGCAGCCCACTTCTTGTAGTCCACATTACCAATGGTTGTCCAACCAGAAGACTCGCCAACCTTGTACACGGCTGCATGGATGACTTGCAAGGATGCTATTGCCATTGCAAGAGCGGCGGCTCTCTTCACCAAGGCCATGGCTGCAGAACCGTAAAAAGATCCTTTGCCGCTGCTGGGTTGGCTTTACCTTTGGGTTGCAAGTGAAGACTTAGATTTGACAGGCTTGTTTCATTTTTGGTCCTAATTTTATAGACCTGCTTTTTTTCCTTTTTGATTTTTAACAACTTTTTATGAACCCCCTTTGAACTAATGAGCAGAAAATAGGATTTCGGATAAAAAAATCATGAAATTTGAAGGAAAGTTTTCATCCTGGGGTAATGATGGGGGCGATTGAATGCAATCTTTATGTCTCAAATCTCGATCCAATATTCACTAATTAAGGGATCATATGGCAAAAAATACCGAATTAGTAAAAACCCAAGACAAAAGGACTAAAAAGAAGTTATCGTTGAGAGACCAAGAGAAAAGGGCCGTGAACAGAGGTTGACAAAGAGGAGATGCATTGCGGTGTAAAAAACACTCACGGTTTTCCTCCGCCTCTTTTAGCTAAGTTTGCCTCTGTAATCGATTTCGTGGAGGGAGGTAAAAGTGAAAGTGTGTTTCTAATATCGTTAAAACACGTCGTTTAGACAACAATTGTAAAATCAGAAAGTCAAAGAGTTCGTGTTTCACCGGGGCCGGATCTGTTTCAAGGCTCGAGTTTGGACTTTCCGCAAGCTTGGGCTTGCGGTCTGAGTTAGTTTTTTAAGGAGTCTAATATGATTAGCAAGCCGATTTGAGCAGTGTGGTGCATTTGAACCAAACTCAATGGTTCCTTTGGTTATGAGAAGTGTAAAATCCCGCCCTACTCATTTTTGTGACATAAGTCGGGAAACAGAGAAATTTTGAGATCCCTCATAAAATCATATTACAAACATACAGCTTAGTATTCTACTCATTTTGTGATGAATCATAATTCGGTTCTAAAAACCTCTGGGATTTACTGCTGGGAGACGGGATCGAATCCCTTAGAATGCCCATTTTTCGGGACGCCGTTGCCCCGAGCTCCAGTTATTTCATCTCTATGTCGTCGTCAATAAATCTCTTCCAAAGCCAATGTTGCTTCCATACTCTCTCTGTCATCTCTTCAATGGGTACATTTTTGGTCTCTGGCAGCAGAAAGAGCACGAAGCACGACATGATCAACACCCAGCCAGAGAAGAACAAGAAGATGCCATACTTGAAATTGCAAAGCATGGAAAGGAAGGCCTGTGCTATAACAAATGTGAATAGCAAGTTGACACAGACAGTCACACTCTGGCCGGCCGACCGGGTCTCCAGTGGAAAGGTTTCGCTAGGGATTAGCCACCCCAGAGGTCCCCAGGACCATGCAAAGGCAGAGACAAAAGTGCATATCATAAGAACAACAAGGATTGAGAACCCATGGCTTAGATTCTCAGAATGGTCCGTGACTTTGATTCCCAATATTATGGCTATCACCACTTGAGACAAGAACATCTGGACGCCTGCTTCCAATAAAAGCATTCTACGGCCCACTTTGTCCACCGAGTAGATGGACACGGCAGTAGAGATGACGTTGACAGCCCCTGTTATAACAGCTGAGTAGAGAGAAGCATCATTGCCAAATCCCACCGTGTTAAATAGGACTGGAGCGTAGAACATGATTGCATTGATGCCTGTGAGTTGCTGGAAGATCTGTTGCAACCATTTCATACAAAGTTGTCATCAAATTAACCAATTAGTGCCAAGAAATTCAATAATTCAATCTCTACTTTGGGTTCATTCAGTGTTACTGACCTGCAAAGCTACCGCAATAACAAGTTGAGGCCGATTCCTGCGCTTGATGAGATTTTTGAAGGGGTGCTTCACTTCTTTTGCCACACGGCTTGCCTCAACAAGCTCCAAGAATTCTGGTTCAATATTATCAGTGCCTCGAATCCTTCGAAGAATGGATTTTCCTTCTTCCAGCCGACCACGCTCAATGAGACTATTGGGAGTTTCTGACACTATGAGAGCCCCAACAGTCAAGAGAAGTGCGGGAATTCCAGCAAGGCCCAGAGATAGTCTCCAACCCCATCCCCCTTTGATTCTGTACATGCACAAAACATCACTTTTAACCCGGAGCAAATTACGGCTAATAATTATGAGCATAGTCCCTCCAATGAACAGATCAAAATGATAATTGAGATTTGAGAAATAAACAAAATTTTTTCCATATTTCCCCCTAATCATAAATTAAGGGCACCCCAAGATGCATTTATAATCTAGAAGTGAAGATTATGAAATCTAATTACCATGTAGGAGCAGTAAATGTGCATCATCGTTAGAAAGATTCTTCAAGTCGTTCTGCACAAGTGAATTAGTGATGTCTGGCTTTACGGTAAACATGGGTAACTTGTACCCTTTTTCTTTGGCGTTCTAATTTATCCCAGATTTTAACCATGGAGCAAGAATTTAACTAATAATAAAGAGAAAAGTCAATGTGTAGACTAAATCAAATAAAAAATTGTTGACTATCCAACATGCCCAATTACCCGAATTTTGTGATTCTTAGGGAAGGACACGTTTAATCTGCACCCACCTAGCAAACATCATCTTTAAACTCTGTGTTCCATTCATACGAGCTTTTACGATGCCATGATTCTAAGACGTTGTTTCTATATTGTATTCCACTTGATATTATTTGTTCCTCCTCTGAATGAAGAAAATAAGACAAGAGGGAGAAGTGGACTCACTTATTTGTGCCGTAGTTAACGAGATTAGCGAAAAGAATCCCAATAGTGATATTAAGCTGGAAGAGTATGTTCAGTCCTCCACGTATTCTCGTGGGTGCTATCTCAGACAGGAAAAGTGGCACAGCCTGTTAACAGTTTGAAAGGGATTGTCAAGTCGAAACTAGTCATAGACGTATTGCCATTCGGCCCATTCCTACCAAAGCACATGCCTATGACCCATACCACCATGGTCCAATTCATTATAATACGAGATCCTCTCGAATCTCAATATGAGCGAAACAAAGTCTATGCAAAATGAGACTCAAAAAAAAAAAAATTCCAGGCTTAGATGATGTCTAAAAAAATGCTGGCGCATTCAAAAAACTCATCTTGTTCCTTTATTGGAAATTTTAAGCACTAAACTCCAAATTGAATCCCTCAAATTTTGATAAAAATGACATGATTGAAGCATGCAAAATACACAAACCCAGTAAAGAAAAAGCAAAATTTATTAGTGCCTGATACTTGCTTGATATTTACACCAGCTGCAAGATGTCTATGTTGACAGTTGACATTTAGGTCGCAAGCAAATACAAAAATATAAGATGGGCAATTCAAGATGTAGACCGCAAAACCCGTGGTAGTAAGTTAAGAGCACCAGATTCCACATGCTACAGCCCCTTACCGTCACGTTATTCAACAAAAGACTAAGAATACTTTTCAGAGGGAAAAATAAAAATAATTCTTAAAGCAATAAGGAAGAAAACAATAAAGTTGTGATTGCCACTTTTTTCTGGATCAATCCAACAGAAACATCTGTCCTTGGATATCAACTTCCTCAATTCAAGCCCAAAAGATTGAAGAAAAAGGAAAAAATGTCATCGTCAAATGTGAGAACAGCAAAAGCTGGATATATCTAATGCCAAAAAGATTAACTACAAAGGACCACAAAGTTCGATTTGACCGTGAACTTATATTTGGTGGCAATCACATCAGTGAAAATTGTACTTGCAAATCCGGATATAGAGAGAAAAATAGGCTTCACCTTTTGGACATTTAAAGCAAGCCAAGACCTTTATGGAGGGTCACTTAAATAACACCTTTACCATGGAAATAAATTTATGTACAATGACTTCAAGTGCAATGATCCTAGACAATAGGACTTTAATTATTTCTGCTTTCTCCTATAAGAAATATTTAACAAAGTGAGTCCCATACCTAACCATTGACTTTGAATGCATGCTAAATAAATTTTTAATGAAGTGTGGGATTAAGCAAACCTGATTAGCAAAACCGACTCCACAGCCAAGCAAAATCCTGCCAATGATAAGCATGGCAAGGTCTTGAGCTGCAGCATTAAACACCACGCCGACAATGAAGAAAATCCCAGCAATCAACATGGTTGGCCTCCTGCCCAGCTTTCTAGTGGTGTAGGATGCAAAGAAAGTGGATGTCAAGCCAGCTAGGTACAGTGACGATGTGAACAATTGTAAGCCTTGGTTGTCATACTTGCAGTAATTGCTATTGAGAGTGGGATCCTCGGTCCTCCTATATACTACTGGGAAGAATTTCTTCAAGAAAGCAGGCATCGACGTAACACCCCCTGCATCACATCGACCAGGCCATATTTTTCCAGTAATTTAAGATCAAACAAGAAAACCGCTAACTGCAATAATAATGAATGGTGTGCGGACTGTGGAATGCGCAGATACATAAATTCGTCAGCTCATCAAATATGAATTAAGGTATCAGAATCAATCCCAATTGCGTAGTCTTGGTTCGGTATTCGTTTTTTTCGTCATTTAATTAATCAATTCTATAATTTCTTCAACATCATGCATGGTTCATGATCAGAAGGCAACCGAATAACGGAGCAACAAACAAATTCAAGTTAACCATTCCCGGTAATGATGACTGTCGTCAATTGCGTGACCCCTTAATTCCCAAAATGCCCTAATACGAAGTAAAATTGGGGATAATATGGTCATTCTACGTCTTTCGCGGGGTTTCCCCCCCCCTCTCTCTCTCTCTTTTTTTGGAGCAAATAACTTGGTTAGTTATAGTAACAAAGTTTTTTGAAAGTTTTCTGGCTCTTTCTAAGGTAAACTTTATGCATTCATGTTTGAGCATTTCAAATTCACAGACGATGAAAAATAAATTATTTTAAATTTTTCAAGTAAAAAAAGAACAAATTCTCGAGCGAGCGAAAGAGAGAGAGAGAGAGAGTCTGTGTGTGTGTGTGCGTGTGTGTGGAGATTTTCGTTTTCCGAATCTCTGGCAACTAATCGAGGCGATCAATCACCAAGGACGACAATAATAATGGAGATTGAGAAAAAGAAAAGAAACTTTCACAGAGCTTTTTCTTTAAAAACGATTAAAAAGAAATAAAAAGAGCGAACAAAGCAACAGAAAACAGCGCGCAGAACGATGTACGCGCGATTTAATCTCGGAAACAGAAAGAGGAAAAGAAAATGTTACCCGAAACACCGACATCGTAGCCAAACATGAGGCCGCCAAAGGCCGCCATAATACAGGAAATGACGACAATCGGCGTTATCTTCGCCTCGAACTCCACGCCTCCGGCCGGCGCCGCTGCGAAACCTCCGGCAGGCATGATTGCTCAAACAACTCAAAATCGAAAAAGAAGCCTCTACGGTCAAGTGTATATCTTCTAATTCCCTCCTAGAAATCAACCGGGCAAAGCTAATATCGTTGACTGCAAGTAAAAAGCTTAAAATGAATGGAATAGGAAGAGGCTTGGGTCGTGGAGGGCTTTATATAGAGTGCGAACAAGAGTAAAATAGTGATCCAAAACGGATCATGCCGTGGGGCCTCCACCTCTGATCTTTCCACGTGGCAATTTTCCGTGTTTCTCTTTCTATTTCTTCTTCGACGGCTAGCTAGTCAACAAACGGCTCCCGTCATTTGAGAAACCAACGAGCTTTTCTCCTTTGCTTTTATTTTATTTTATTTTTTTCGAAAATTCTCTCTCGGCCATGTTTGGTTGTCCCAATGTGGAATGGAATTGAAATGATTTGACGCAAGGCGATGATGCCAGGTCGTGGGAACCCGCCGGCATAAGGTTTTCGACTCTGACCTTGCATGGTTAACTTTCCGACAACAATATTTTGGCCCACAAATTGAAGAACGTGCAGACTGCTTTCAAAGAAAAATCAACGTTTTCATTCGTGGCGGCCGGAGGTCATTCTGTTTTGGTATTAGCATTTCTCAGGATACAAAGATGGCGTGGGACTGAATTGTACCAAAGAAGCAAGTGGCATGGGATTGAAACAACGGTTCCAAAAAAAAAAAAAAAAAAGTTTAATCCAAAATTTAATTGAAGGTAATCGTGTTTTTTTTTTTTTTTATTGTCACTACGTTATATCATACGATTTAAATTTGATATAATGTATAATTGTTATTCTTAGCAAAAGATTATCAAGTTAATTTAGATCGCTTTCTTCTCTTCTTTCATTTTGTGTGAATTTGGATTCAGTCCCCCGAAAGCATTTTTTATGTCTACATTGAATATAAAATCTAAACTACAAACCAACATAAGCATCATTCTTTTTCTTTTCTTTTCTTTTCTTTTTTATTTGTGTTTGTCTCCACTATGATTTACGTATAGTTTCTACGAATATCCTTATATATGTCTTATTCAATATTTCCTATTATCATTTATCTAAGCATTCTATCATTGCCACACTCACATTTTGGACACATAATTTTCTAACAGCCCAAGACCTACTGCCATGCCACTTCATTTGTATAAACAAGCAATTGCACGTACATCCAGAACGACAGGTCAACAAATGCGTGTTCCCAAGGAAGAAGTCAAAGATGGGAAAGGGGGCTAAACGTTTGTTTTTCAACTTGCCCCAAGTGGTCAATATCAACCATTACCAAAATCTTAAGTAGGAAAAAGGGAAACGATCTGGGTGCTATAATGAAATTCAACAAAATCAGTGTGCAAATTGGCATCCTTCTGGGACAACTGGCGGTCCATGTTCCTTTTTGTTTTGTTATTGTTTTTTTTTTTTGGGTGGCAAAGCCCCACAGGATAACCTCATTCTTGGATGCTTAGTTACGTGACGCCATCTATGCAATTTCTCCGTATTAGTGAGTCCACTATTGTCATTTGAAAAGTATACACGTATGACATCGCAGTTTTGAGATAGATTTTTGGATCTTAAACGTGTTCTAATGCTGTTGTCGATGGAAACCGCGACCTTCTAATGCTGTTGTCGATGGAAACAGTAACCCTGCTTAGCTCGAGAAACATGCGGCCTAAGCCTCTAAGTTTCTCGTTTTCAACTTTAATGGTATTTATTTGTTCACACTCCACATCAAGAGGGTAAACACTCTGAAAACAGTAGGCAACTTTTTTTAGTTCATCTCCCGATTTTACAGTTAAAAAGGAGAGAAATTATTATCACATATATTATGATTAATTTATCCCACATATATCAGATCACCACTTTTAAAGTTTCAGAAAATTTTTTACATACACCGAAACCCATACTTTAATAATCTCTATGCACGTGTGTGTGTGTGTGTGTGTGTGTGTGTGTGTGGAGAACTAACCCAACTAGGTCATGATTGTGTCTACGATGATGTCACCAGAGTTTATGATGATATGAATGAACGTAAACTCCTTTTTCCACACTTCTTTTCAAAGGTTTCGAAAAAGAAACATTTTCCTGAAAAGATTAAAAAAAAAAAAAAAAAAGGTAGTCCCAAAACTGAGCGCTCATTAGTTGAGTTTATGTGTCTTATTTCACATGTGATTGATAATCTAATTCATGTGGGTGCATAAATGTCACATGAACATCGTTTTTCGTACAAAATTATCATGATATATTAGAGGTTTGGTGATACAAAAAAGTGAGATAAAGTTAGCAAAAGAGACAGAATATTCTAAATGTTATTGCTTTAATTATCAATCGAATCTTGACTATTTTCCTATTTGAGGGGGGGTGGATGAGCATGACCATCTGCCATATTCATTGTCGATTCGCAACTCAAGAATGGCAGCTGCTTGCAAAGCTAAAATATCCTGCAATTAATTGACTGACTAATTGATGTTTGGAATGTGGTATGTGGATAATCTGAACTTTAGGGCACCAGTTTGACCAAATCTTACGATATTTAAAACAGATTTGGAGGAAGCACGGCATTTAAGAGTTGAACATGAAAGTTTTCGTCTTTTTGGCTTTGGATGGTAAGGAGATAGCAAAAACTTTGTGTGAGGAATTCACGAGGAAAAGGGTAAGTTTTTGGTGCAAAAGGAGAGGTCAAACGTTGGACTTTAGAATTTTCATCGATCATGCCACATAACACCAAGACCCTGTGAGAGACAGATCTGGGTGCTGGGTTTTTTTTTTTTTTTTTAAATAAGTCAATTTATATTAGATTATAGGCTGCACGGTAGAATAAAAGGTACTCCTCCTTAATTTGTTATATAAATTTCTACTGATCTTGTTTTACAAATTGAACCTTTAACTTCTATTAAAAGAGATAACTTTTTTAACTACTATGATATTTTTCCAAAGACAATGCATACTACCAACGAAAAAAGACTTTGCATGCTATCTTTTGCCATCCATAGAATTTCGATCAATGCTGTTGGATGATGTTCAAGCATTTTCCCTTGAAAATTGGAGCCATCACAGCCATATTTTAATTTCCATTCAACACTAACGATAAAGAATGCTTTCTTAGTATCATCCGAATCATCAAAATACAACTACCAATATCACTGTTAGATTGACTATTTTCACTTAGCAAATCGTGATTAAGGACATCTCTATTTTGAAATTTCAAGTTCCCTCAGCATTGCACTGAGTCATATATTGATTGGTTATGCATAGTTTGTAGGGTGTGGAAAAAAGGCAATGCCCCCGTCATTTTTAGAAGAAATGTTTCATAAATTTTCACGAAAAGAATGAAATATTTCACCCTTTATCAAGTTTCAACGGAAATTGCTAAAGCTCCAGTTAGCACTAATGATTTTTAGTTACTTATTTTGGCCAACAGGATGAAATGAATCGATTTGAATAATATACCTAAATAGATATATATATATATATATATCATACACATTTAATTTTATGTGTTTAAATTAAAATACTGATAATATTTTTTAATATTTATTTTTTTAATCACCAAAAAAAATCTTAATATTTATTTCTCACGCCAGCATGGTTTTATAAGTTAATCCAATCAAAGGCACTTTCTAAGTGCGCATGATTCTTATGCACCCTAGAATTAGGAAAACAACTAGATGCGTACAATTTTGTACTTGTTTCTATTTATAAAGAGCCTTTTCTTCAAAGGTCCTGGATCTCACATTCGTAAGCCCGGTTGGAATTTGGGCCAAACCCGAGGCTCAATAATACTCAATATTTAAAGGGCACTTCGTCGCAGCGGAATTCATTTCCACCTTGTAATCAGCAATTGCTCCCACTCCTTAAATGTCCATAAAAGTATGAGACGGTGGGCAAAAACATGGGCCCATCTAAAATGGCAAAATCATATCATATTGAAAAACAACCAAAAAAAAAAAAAAAGAGTTGAAATTGTGATTAGCCCGAATTGTCTCCCCTACTCGCCTCCCAGTGCCAACCCCATGAAATTAGGTTCTTTGTTTCCCCGACGGATCCAATCACCCGGCAACAAAAAATAACAATAATAAATAATTTCAGCCGCCCTGACCCACCATTAATTATAGTATCTCCGATTCTCCCCTTCTCCTTCCGCTCCCCATGTTCAGAGTTTTAATATGATACGACACAATTCGTACTTAAAATTAATATTTATATTAAATATATAATTGTATTAATTTTTTTTAATTTATAAAAATACTTTAAATAGTAAATAAAAATAATTTTTGGGGGGGAAAAAAAAAAAAAAAAAAAAAAAGGCATTCATACCTAGAAAATTAATCAAGTTAAGTTCTGAGACTCGACGATTATTATGAAACCTTGTCGTAAATGCTATGGTTCACTCGTGACACGCAATCTAGGATCGCCCTGCCAATGGCAACGTTGAATTGAATGGGTGACCAGTTGAAAATTTTGCATCAATCTAATTGATTGTTAAGGATTATATAGATATTCTTCAAGAGATGATACGTAATTTAAAAGTACATTCTGTCGATCAAGTTCGTTCTATCCTACTCAAATCGAGCGACTTCCCTGTTTAAAAAGCAGTGGATTTCAATGGAGTGCCCTTTGGATCGCAAAAGGGTTAGAGCCATCGAGTAAAGCTTCACGTGCAGTTGGGGCAGGCGTAACTAATTTGAGGATAATGACATCCTAATTTAGTTTAGCTAGGATGATATATAGCATTAATTAAGAATGTGAACGCTAACTTTGCTCCATTGGGGGCAATTCCAGTTATATGTTCCAAACTGGTCATCACCCCTCCTAATACGGACAAGAAGGAAAGGAAAAATAGATTATGCACGAAAACCTTTATATCTTGTGTGTTTCACTCCTCGTTTAATTTCCTATTTGAGATGTCCGCAATAATTTGTCCTAACACAGACAGATCGGCTCACACCCCTGTTCTCAACCCCCATCTTTCCTGACACTGCCTTTCCCATAAATATTTACTCTTTTAAGATTAATTTTTCTGCAACAAGAATTCTAGCTGCACTCGTTTGCTTGGTTTGTTTAATGTTTTGAATAAAGATTATTATTTTTTTTTATATATATATAATTTTACGAAGATGTCTATTAATTACACTACTATGTAATTATTTTAATTTTTATAAATCTCACACCCCTTCTATTAAAATTAAAATATAAATTACCGCCTAGGATGGGAATTTAGTCGCTAATTCGTCCTACTTTTCTTTATATTGGCTTGAGTTTAAGTTGCTTTATTGTCATTCGCTGCTGTCCGGTAAAAGAAAAACTTATATACAGAATGTAATATTAAATTTATAAATTCGTTAAAATTGATATTAATCTGAGAAAATTTTGTTTATAATTAATAATATTTGAATAATAAAATTTTAAATGAAAATACTAATAAATGAATTCTTAACGATGACTTACACGAATAATAATTGAGATATCTGTAAAATATTTTTCTGTATCGACAGAGAAAAAAACTTCCCCGAAGGACATTTTAAACGAAAATTGCCCAAGCATACGAGTGTCCATTTTGGATGTCATTCGAGCCCCAGCCCGGACCCATCACAACCCCACCCACCGCACAAAATCATGTGAATGTATAGGAGACGGGCTTCCCCCGTGGCCCTTCTCAACAGCTTTTTAACCTTCGGGTGGGCCATGTGCATGCATATCTCGACAATACTTTCGCTGTACAGCCCACTTTTTAGTTGGAAAGCATGAGAGGGGGACCTAGTTTTGTAGTGAGTTTCTTGTACATTAAGGCGCAGAGTGAGTCTCGCCGTTGCGTTTCTATCGCAGCTGTTATTATTTTTTTATCTGAATAACAATGCCGAGAACACCAATGTTTTTATCAATAATATTCCCATTTTTATTCATGAATGTTATGGATCGTTCACTTTTGTCTTCTACACAGCCTCGGTTCTCTAAAACTCATAGATAGATATTGAAAACAAGTCGTGCCAAATTTATAATCTCGTGGATCTATAATAAAATTTTATAATTTTTGTCGCGCGACAGTCAAGTAAATGCGTTCGATAGTTGCATATGACATTTGAATAAGTCATCTTAAAATTTGTTAGTAAAAATAACGTAGCTCTTATTAAAAGTGTAACTTTTCAATTCCTAAAAAAGTGTTAGGTGGTCTGAGTCCATATCTAAATGTAAGTGCGATGGACTAAATTAGTTATAATACGGACCTCAGTTGTTATTGACTAGACAGAAAAACTAAACAAAATTGAATTGTCAAACCTCAATTCATTTAATTTTTATCAAACACCCATAACCTCAACCCCAGCCCCCCCCCCCCCCCCTGGGGGGGGGGGGGAGTGGGTGATGCCAGTAATTTTTCTAGATTTAGATTAGACAAAAAGGAAGAGAACAAAATTAGAAAATAAAAATTGGAAAGCTTTAGTTGCAATCACCTTATTAGCCTTTTTTTTTTTTTTTTAACGCGACAATAATAAGTAGTTAACCGAGTTAAATACGAGGAGGAAAAAAAAGAGAGAATGCGAATTTAAAAACACTATAGAAATATTTTACATCCAATTTACATTTTGTAAGAATTAAAAGAAGGTAGGGTTGAAATTTTTGACTTTTTCGAGGAGTCGCACTCATCTGGACTAACTAAGATGGGTGATTACCTTATTTAGTTATGTAAATCGCAGTCAGTTATAACGTTCTACGAGGAAAACCAATTAATAATGTAACCAATGAATGTCCACGAGGGCAGGAAAATTACCGTGCTCGTGTATCATTGTCTCGTTAAATATTTATTTAACGATAAACATTGTTTAATTGGCTGACGCAAGCTTTCTGCCCCCTTGCGTCCTTTCCACTTATTAATGCCATTATGCGCTAACGCCTTCGTCAAGCATTTATTTTTTTATTAATTATTAGGCCCTAAAAATATTTTTAAAAAAGAGTTAAAAATTATTTTAATTGTATAATTTATAATTAAATAAATTTCTCGATAAGAAAAACACCAAGAATCGCCGCTTGCGAAAAGAAAACAAGATTAAAAAAGTCCATTAACCAACGAGAAAGAAAGGGAACAAAAGAAGCTCTAAAATGTATCGCAGCTTTGCACTTTCCGAGGCGGTTCCGTCCGGGTCCACATCCACGGGGTACACCACACGTGTCTCCATCAACGAATCATAAAATTAAACAAATTTTTAAAAGTCTTTGGTCCATAGCACAGCGTTGGATCTTGTGATTTAAATACAAAGAATAATTAGTGCCTTCATTATATCCTTGGTTTTCAATGACACGGAGCACGATTAGGGAGCCAGTCGTGCGCCACAATCACAATTAATATTTTATTTCACTCCTCTGAATAAAGAATTAATAATCGTGGCCAGGTTAGGTCAAAATAATCCAACTTCCAATGAGAATACAAAAGGCCAAAAAAATTATATTTAAAAAAAAATAAAAAAAAAACTTGCATGTTGCCTTTAGGGTTTGTTCCATGCTCTCAGCAAAGAAAAGCGAAGTTTAGTTACTTTGTATTAATATTTTAAAGTACTGATTTAATATCATTTTATTAATTTCATTTTGAATTTTTTATTAATATTTATTCTTAAAAAATATGAAATTTATGTGATATTCAATTCTAAATTTATTAATATCAAAAGTTTAATGTAAAAAAAAAATCAGTCAAGTTAAACTTTTTATAATAAATTGTTTAATTGAAAGATTAAATAATAATATTTATGGATGATTAATATATTTATAATATATCGTTTTAGTTAAAAATTTCCTTTTTATTGGGCTCCAATCTCGGATTCTAAGATAAGACCAAGACAGAATAGTAAACTTCTGTTTCGATCGATGAAATAAAAAAAAAGAAAGAAATAAAGCAACGTCATAAAGTGGTGCGAAAGTCTCTAGATGATACCGATAGGCAGCACACGCTTTGTCCCACTTTGTGGACTTTTCTTTTCGCAATTTTTTTTTCCTCCTTTAAAGATAAAGCCGATCAAATAATATATATATATATATATATATCCAAAATTTTGAAGTGGGTATTCTCAAATTTTCATGTTCTTGGACTCCGGCAGGCAGAAACTCTGTGAGCCAAAACAAAACTCTAAAATTGCAATTAATAATAAAAAGAAAAACACCCCATGCACTGTCTGAAGGAATGGGGTCCACTCATAACTTGCATGCCAGAATGTAAAATACTTTTGAACATGTTTAAGAATCAAGCTCTAATAATATATATTCTTCTTTGGCATTTTAATGACTTTCTAACCCGTCCTTTTATACTCGTTCCAAAGCCGTATAATAAATATAGACCAAACAGGATTCCCTTTATTAATGCTTCTTAGATGTTTGCCAAATACATCCGGCCATTGATAGATCAGATTAGCAAGAAATAGCCATGCGTTTGATTTATATTAATTTAAAAAATAATAAAAAGCCTGGAATTTCCATGGGGCTTAAAATGTGGCATTAATATCTTTCTTCTACGTCTCTCTGACAGGCAATAACTTTCGTGGGAGTCCTATATGGGGCTTAAAATGAACATTCAAAGTAGGTATAATTAGCTTAGATCATGCCCCCTTTATCAATTCATTGCTGGTTGTCTTTTTCTAAAAAATAAAAATTAAAAAAAAAACAAAAATAGAAAATGCTTATTGTCTATTGTTGCCTGTTGATTATTTTTACTCGTTGAAGCACACACATGACTTTGACATTTCCATTATTCTAGCTGCCCAGTCGGGAATTCCACTAACAATGACCAAAACCAAAATGTTTTTGAAAATCCAATGTTATACACGGTCCTACATCCAAATTCTCCTTGAATATCATATCAATCATGTCACGATGTCTATGTCTTCGCGTAACTGAGCGCATTCCATTTACGCAGTTGATAGCTGATGACCAATTGTATATGTGGTTTAAAGACAAAATAAACACCGATATTCAAATAAAGACATTTATATCATGCCTTTTTTTTTATGTTGCCAATAAATTTACACAATAATAATATATATCTTTTTTTTTTTGTTTATGCCTTCATAATAAAAATCGTGAGATTTTATTTCGTTGATTATTTTGGGAATTTGGCAAAATTGGATTCTTAATTTATAACATTCATAAAAGTCACAGTGCATTAGTGACTATATTCTAGTATAATAAAGTTAACAACATGATGCTTGTATGTAAAATTGTTGACTTTTAAGGCAAACCACAGCTACATCGAGGGGGACACCCTTCAACTATCACTCGCATTATAATAGTGTATGCCGAAGATTCGCAAATACAACCACTCGGGTTTTTGACCGAGTGGCCACTCACGGCACTGAAGTGACTAGGAGTGGGTGTGGTGGGATCAATCCCACCGTTCACCTCTAAGACTATCATTTGCTAGTAATTTGTGATATTTGTCTAAATTTAACTTACATGTTTATTATCTCCACGTTAATTATTCCTCATCTCTACGTTATTAGTTTTGCGAGTAACTACTTGGACACAATAATTGAATTGAAAGGTACATTTAACGTGAAGATTTTTATTAAAAAAGCATTGAATTTTGAAACTAAAATGAAATGTATAGAAGATTCAAGGTAAGGGAAGAATTTACTAAATATAAGCTGCCAAAATTGAAAAGGTATTCCCCCCCCTCCTTTTTTTGGTTTGTTATTAAAATTTTCCTTAAACGAGAACAATTACAGACGGCTGGAGTTCTGTTACGCGGTCAAGAACATCGCTGCGGGGGCACGTGACCACGGAGCATAGGTGGTGGGGGGTATACGTGGCAGCGCCTCGGGATTTCATGAGAGCGAGTGAATGGAATTTCGCTTTTACTTCATAAAAAAGCGACAAAGGGACAGGGATGCAGAAAAGAGGTCAATTAATAAAGGGTCAAACAATTTTATAAAGGTGGGTCCAAATTCTGACGTGGCCGGCTTGGTCGGCCATAAAATTATTAATATTTATGTTTTTTTCCTCTGGGTGGTGGGTAGTGATAAGGGCACCTCACCCGGTTCAAAAACATGTGTACCATTTGCACAAGGAGGAGCCCAGTGGATAGAAAATCAAAAGAAGCGTTTCCCGCCACGTCATGCCACAACACTGCAACCCTATCTTCTCTTCCTTGCTGAAGATATTTCACTTGCTATTGGCGAGAGCGTAGGAATATATTTTGAAAAGGGCAGCGAACGGCGAGCGAGATGCAAGGCGACGAATGGGCGAGGCAGCGTGGCTACGTGTTCAAACATGTTCTCGACACGTAAAGAAAACGACCTTGCCACGCTGGACCGTTACATGTTCTCTTTTTCTGAATAAAATAATAATAATAATATTTAATTCGGCGCAGCTATCGAAATCCTCCTATGTGAAAACTTCGCTTTAGGCGCGTGCATGAAAAGCGAGATGTGTTGTTTCGTTTGGTGACTTTGGCCACTTTTATTATTTGTTTAATTTAATTTAATTTAATTCTTTGAATTTATTATTATTATTATTTTTTTTTATTTTTACAGCACCGAAAAATTTGACCGGGGAGGGTAGGGGGGTAGTAGGCTTTCGCACATTTTGCTTTTTAGTGTGGGGACCAGAGCACGTCACCCAGCCAGACCTCGTGAACGTGACAATAAGGCCGACGAGAGGAAATAATTCGGCGGCTATTTTGTGCGGGCCCCACATTTCTCGGGAGTTCCCTGACCGTGACTGGAGTTCCCTCCCCCGGCGCTGTTGCACGGATCTCGGCCGTTGGGGGTCGGGAACCAAGGGTCAAGATCTGTCTCACTGATCTAGATGAATGCCGAACCTTTTGGTCCGGTGCCAGCTTGGATTCGTTAATTTCCATCGAACGACCAACATGGTTCCTTTTACTGGTAATAGCAGATCGCAACCGTCCAAAATTCCCCGCCTTCGGTTGCTTTTCACGTGGGGACCACTGGTCCCATTTTTTTTATAAAAAGTTTTTCTCTTTAGTAAAAAGAATAATATGGGTTAAGAGAAATTAAAAAAAATAAAAAAAATAATGATGGAAAAAAAAGAAGACGTGGAACAGAAACATTGAAAATGAGCGGTTGGAACGATACTTTCTGCGGTCGCCTTGGGTGCTTACGATCGTTTACCAAATGTCCCAGCAACGGGCTATGCCCCCAGTCACGGCATCTCTTGGTGATCTTCCAATCCAGCCAATCCACAGGGGCTTTCTTCGTTCAATTTCGGATCGTGAATTCGTGGGCAACAGTTCTCACTCTCTCTCTCACTCAATCTCTCTCTCTCTCTCTCTCTGGCACTCGTCTTTTGTTAGGGATATCATTATACTAGAGTTTTTTTTTTTAACATTGTTGTTTTTATTAAAAGCTTATTTAATTTTTTTAAAATTACCCAATTGGGAGTGAGGCAAACATGGGCGCTTGATGGAGAAGGCGACACGTGGAGGTCTGGTGAAGAAAAATTAAAAGGGGGGTGGATGGAAGTGTAGAGTTACGATTCTGCCATGTCGGATTTTTCCAACCACGCCCGTTGGATTCGTCCTGAAACAGACGGTTTGGATCTGAATCAGGCATGAAAGAGAAACAATCTTGTCCGTTCACCACGGACCCTTGGACTTGGGGAGCCACCCGAGAGGAAATAATATAACCTAAAAAGATGGAGAAAACAAGAGCAAAAAGAAGAACACTCCCAGATTGAGATAGAGAGAGAGAGAGAGAGAGAGAGAGAGAGACGAGGGGGAGGGGGAGGAGGAGCAGAGGTAGAGG
Source organism: Bruguiera parviflora (assembly GCA_019804595.1). Taxonomy (NCBI): domain Eukaryota; kingdom Viridiplantae; phylum Streptophyta; class Magnoliopsida; order Malpighiales; family Rhizophoraceae; genus Bruguiera; species Bruguiera parviflora. Next base: position 3,593,542 of record CM034046.1, read on the forward strand.
AGTAAGGAGAGGAGATAGGTGATTAACTCTTTTCCTTTTCCTGAACGAGAATCAAATATTTTCCTCTTCTTGTTGGGGGAAGATCTTGGCTGTTTGTTGTCTAATTACAGTCTCTTACCTGAAATTCCTGTGGACGCAAGACTCCTTTACCGGCTAATTATGCTCGGTTTCCGGTGATGAGAGAGGAGATCAGGCTGTCTGCGTATAGCTTACTTGTCAACCAAAACGCAAATCCAGACCAGAGATGGATAGAAATAGAGACTCTAGAAGAGTCAGTGTGGCCGCCAGCAATGGTTTGTCGAGGAGACGACACAGAACGGGCAGCCTCAGAGACTCTCCCGGTTCTAATCCTTATCAGATCCAACTCTTTTTCTTTCTTTTTAAAACGACGCCTTCTCGTGACAATATTTCCTTTTTGTTTTTTGTTTTTTGTTTTTTTTTTTTACCTCTTGGCTTCTTGTTCGCAGAGGATGATGGCCCGGTGGAAGTACATGAAAGGCCGCGAGATCGAGGGGCTGTGAAAAAGGATCGAGATCGAGAAAGGGATAGGGAGAGAGACCGTGACCGTGACAGGGACCGAGAAAGAGATCGGATTAGTGTTAGGAGCAAGAGGAGGAGAGGGGATAGGCTGCTTCACGGAAGCAATCGAGAAGATGGAGTCGTTGAAGACAGTTCAGAGGAGAGTGTAAATGACGAGGAAGATGAAGACGAGGAAGATGTAGGTCCAGGGACTTCCATGAGGATAGTCCCGCCGACGAATCCTTCCTCTCTTTCATCCGCTTCCTTGTCTAATCACCACCAGCGGAGAACTTTCCCTCCGCCGGCGGCCAAAGTTTTTAGGGCGTCGCCGAAGACGACGGCAGCGCCGTGGAAGGCTCCCGATGAGATAATTGGCGTGTCGGTGCCTAGGAAAGCTCGGTCAGGTAGAGAGGTGGAAGAGGTTTTTAGTCAAGAGTGATATTCTTGTTCCTGGATTGCTGGATTTGGGATTATTAACCTGCTATTTTTCTTTATTTTTCCATTTTTCTGGTTTTCAGTATCTATTAAGAGGTCGCATGACTGCTGGACTTCAGCTGGAGTTGGTGCCGATCAAATTCACCGGCAAGCTTCGACGTCTCCGGCGAGATCGGGTGGGCCAAGCGTTACTACGGTCCTGGCTTCGGCTTCTCTGTATCCGGCTCCTGTTTCGCCTTCCTCTGATGCTCCAATCAAGAAGAAAATGGTCTGTTCTTGGAATTTCAGTTCATTTCTTCTCCAAATTCTTCATGTAGTTCTGTTGTTTTCTTATTTGCTTTCGGGTTGTTGACGAGGTTTTTGGCTGTTGTAGAAGCCTAATGGGCCGAAGCAGAGACTGCCAAAATCTTTGTCGAAGTCTGCTTCCTCAACTCATGACGAGATTGAGATGGAAATCGCTCAAGTCTTGTATGGGTTGATGAATCAGCCGCAGGGGCCTGTAAAGAAAGAAATCATGGGAAATGATTCGAGGGAAGTGAACAAGTCCTCCACGGTTGATGCCAAATCCAGAGTTTCGTCTCCGATCTCCAATTCCCAATCTACCATACCTCATTCATATTCAGTCCCGTCCACTAATTCCAGCTCTTCTGCAACTCCCATGTCTGCAATTGGTGAGTTTATTGGGGCTATCGAAAAACGGGTTCATCTCTTTTCGAGTTGACTTGTCTTCTCAATGCTCTGTTTTGGTGCTGAGAAACTGAAGAGGGGAGGGAAATTTGGGATCAAAGTAAGGTCCCTTATTTTCATTCCATTTATCAGTTTAGTATGGCAACGTAGCAGAGCTGAAAGTTACACTTTTGGGATTAAACTTACCAAGGTTTTTGTTTGTTTATTTGGTGTATTGCTTTTTTTATGGCGCAATCCTTAGCACCGAAGAGGAGAAGACCGCGATCAGTGAATTACGAGGATGAGAAGCCATCAATTTTTCCAGTTCGCAATGGCCCCATTTCGTCGACACCCAAACTGGACATAGATCAGCCTTCAAAAATTGAAAATTCTCCTATATTTGAGAGGGACTTGGGGCCCGCAGCTGAAAATGGAGGAGTTTCATATGGTCAGTTGGCCAATCGTTTGGCGCTGTCATCAAAGATGCCGCTGCAGTCGCAGTCGGAGACCGTGAAGCTGGAGAGTAACAGTATTAACATCTTATCAGATTCGAAGCCATCGATAGAAGAATCGGATAGCAAGGATATAGCTGTAGCAAAGGAGGAGCCAAGGTCTCCTAGGAAGGAATCTCCGAGGCTTACATCGGAAGATGATCGTGAGAGGTTGGTACCCACTAAAGGGTGAGCACCCCAAGCCTTGTTTAGATTTTCACTCTCTTTTCCATTCTCTGTCTCTCTCTGTATGTGATCGATGGAATTGAGTTCTCATTCTCTTTTTGAAGGAATTCGACAATTTCTGAAGTGGAAAGCCTGCGAGAAGTGAAGTTCCAGATAGATCTGATGGTGAGGATCTGCAATTTTCAAGTTGTCACCAACATCGGTTTCATCTCTTATTAAGACAGTTCCATCTGTAATTCTCTCTCTCTATTTTTTTTTTTTGGATTATCATTGTTTTTAAGTTAGTTCTTTTTTGCAGGCGCCTCCTCCCATGAGATCATCTCCGGAAAGGGACAGTGAGGTTGATTTTGTGACTGTAGATCATAAACCTGTGGTCCCAGATATAGAAGCGGTGAGTGGGCCACCACACCCACTGTATCTTTTTGTCTTTGCTTTAGTTCTCTTTGATTAGGTGGTGAGTCTGGATTTAATGGTAGTTGTTAATTTGCTATTTATAATATGTAGGAAATGAAGTCTATGATCAAAGAAGGTGAGAAGGCAGTGAAGATTGGAAAGGATGATGTGAATGTGGAACCTGAGGAGAAAAAGGCGAAATTGATGGCAGTGGAAGTTGAATCCCAGAAGCTAATCGTCGATAAAGAGAGAAATATTGACCTCCAGCTGGATCTAGAAAAAGCTGATGGGGATAGTGGAACCGTTACTGTAAGTGGAACCAAGCCACAACAGAATGTCCAGAAGCAGCGGCAGCAACAGCTCATCACAGAAAAAACTGGTACTGCGTATCTTCATTTTCTCTCCTCCTCTTCCTTTTCCGTTTCTGGCGGTGAACCTTCATTTCCCTTGTCTTATTTGAATTCCATTCTCTGGGTTTCTGATTTACTGTCATTTTTGTTCCCTTTTCTCGTTTCCTTTTAACTTTACCATATTCAGCTCAATCAGGATCTGTACCTTTGCCAATGTCTATGTCTGGATGGCCTGGTGGGCTTCCTCACATGGGGTATGGCCGAGTTTCTTTTCTTTTTTTCCTTTTTTTTTTTTTTTTTTTCTCTGTACTCTATGGTCTTGATCTTGCTTTCTCTGCCCCTACACCCGATTTTTGGATTTTCTTCTCTGGGGAAAATGGGCTTGTAATCGGCAGATATATGGCGGCACCTCTACAAGGAGTTGTACCCATGGATGGAAGTGCTGTATCATCTGCAGCTATACAGGTGTGTCATTGTTTATTTCATTGTGTCTCGCCTCTCCAGTCTTTGGTCTTAAGTTTTATTGCAAACACTGGTCACTCATAAATTCTAATCAACTTTCTATGAACTTTGTGTAGCCTCCACATTTGCTCTTTAGCCAACCACGGCTAAAGAGGTGTGGCACCCATATCTACATTGCACGGAATATTAGTTATAACCAGCAAATTACGAGGATGAATTCTTTCTGGCCTGCTGCAGCGGGTTCTACTCTACAGTTTAGTGCAAAGGCCTGCAATATTAATGCTGTGCCCACCCTGGAAATGCAAGCAGGCAGGGGTCTGAATACTGTGCAAGATAAGGGGCAGGGTGTTGCCATCTTTCCTGGTCACACTGGGAAGGACAAGAGTTCCCAAGCTACTAACAATGTGGATATTGCCCAGAAAAAGCAGATTTTGCTTCAACAGTCCCTACCACATGGAGCACCCAACAATTTATTGGTATGGATTATTTTCCCTAAATTTGTACTCGTTGCTGTGATATCTTCTTTCAAGGGGTTTTTTTTTTCTGAAGGGAGGCTTTTCCTTCTTTGAATTTCAGCATGGTCCTGCCTTTATCTTCCCTTTGAGTCAACAGCAGGCAGCAGCTGCAGCTTCTGTACGTCCAGGAACACTGAAGTCTCCTCCAACAGCAGGTGGTGCTGCTTCAGCAGGGGGCTCCAATTCTGCCTCAATTAGTGCTGCATCAACAGCAATTGCTGGTGCTACAGCAATGAGCTTCAACTACCCAAATATGCCTGGCAATGAAACCCAGTACTTGGCAATTTTGCAGAATGGAGCATATCCAATTCCAATTCCCACACATGTTGGTGCCACACCAGCTTATAGAGGAAACCATCCTCAGCCTATGTCTTTCTTTAATGGGACTTTTTACTCTTCTCAAATTCTCCACCCTTCACAACTTCAGCAACAGCAACCACCAGCCACACAGTCCCAACAAAGCCAACAGGATCATCAAAAGCCAAGTATTTCTGGTGGTTCCTCATCATCACATAAGCATTTGCAGAATCAGCAGCAGAGGGCACATGGCAGTGCCCTTAATGGCAGTAGTGAAAAATTGCAAGGATTTCCTGCCCTTAAATCCCAGCCATTGCAGCTTCATCAGCAGCAGCAGGTTCAGAGCCACAATGTCCCTCATCAAGCTCGCCAACTTAAGGCTGAATTAGGTAGTGAAGATAGCCCGTTGACTGCTGATAGTCAAGTTTCTCGGGCAAACATGAGTCATTATGGGCAGAATTTCACAGTAGCGATGCACCCGCCAAATTTTACCTTGATGCATCCAGCATCAATGAGCACTTTCAGTGGTGCCAATGTTGTAAGTGGCAATCCTAGTGAAAAGAAACAGCATCAGGCGCAGGCTCAGGGTACAAAGACTCGGGTGGAACCGTTGCCATCTCAGGCTTTTGCCATGTCATTTGCTTCCATTAATGGAACGACAACTGCTCCAGGACTCGATATTTCATCTATTGCACCGAATAATGCTCTTCTCCAAAGCCATCCTGAGGCTGCAAGGCATGGCTATCACTTCATGGCAGCTGCTGCTGCACCTCAAGCGGCACAAAACAAGAAGAGAGAGAATGATTCATCAAATGTGGAAGAAGAGAGGAAGTCTGTGGCAGGAGGAAAGACTCCAGCAATCTCAGTGCAGTCAATTGCCTTCTCTCGTCCAGATTTGACTGATTCATCTGTTTCAACGGTACCAGTCAGCTCTGTAATGGAGAGCTCAGCACGGACTCTTAATCTTGGGTCTTCTACTGCCCGGACCCCTGGTTCATTTATGCCAACTGCTATAAATAGTGTAAATAATCCCAGTATGCAGCAGCAAATGCAACAGAGTCAGCTGCAGCAGCAGCAGCAGCAAATGATTCAACTTCAGAAGCAGCATCAGTTTGCAGCTGCAGCTGCTGCTTCAACAAGAAACAAAACGCCTGCAAGTAGTAATGGAAATGTCTACTCAGAGCCCATATCTTCATCTGCATCTATGGCTGCCAAGTTCCCTAGTGCACCATCTGCCTTTCCTCAAAATCTTGTGCAAAGCAGTAGTACAGCCCAATCTCCACAGTGGAAGAATTCTGTAAGGACCACCACATCCCAAGTTCCTGCCCAGTCTCTTGCCTCAACTTCATCATCCCTTAAACACCTGTCTCAACAGCAAAGTCGAAACCAACAAGGTCACACACAGATATCCTTTGCAGCAGGCTCAAAACCATCAATCACGGGACAAGGCCAACCATCTAATAGCAACCAATCCCAATCTCCTTCTGTGGGGATGGGGTCGCCCACAACATCATCTATCTCCAAGGGTGCAGGAGGAAGCGCCAGGACAACTCTCACCTCTACGGGTAATAAAGGTTCACAAGTTTCTACTCTATCATCTCAGCAGGTGAAGAACACTCCATCGGTGCCTACCCAGAAATCTTCCCCCGTTGGGGGAAGAAACATGCCATCGAATCTTGGTCATCCCCATAACAACACTCCTTCATCCACCTCTTGTACAAGGCCTCAGTCGGCACAGCAGCAACAGCATCAGCAGACCCCAAAACATGCATTTCAGCAAGGAGCCCAGATGCTGTATACAAATGCTTATATGCAAGCTGCAGGTTCGGCAAATGCTTCATCAAGTGCGAGTGGATTTTATCTACAAAGACACCGGGAACAACAGCAGCAGCAACCAACAGGTTCATCCTCGACATCAGCAGGGATGCTGTTATTGTGCCCTCCAGTCACTCTGTCCAGCACTAGCATGAATGATCCTGCAAAGGCAGTTGCTGTTGCTGCTGCTGCTGCTGTAGCTGCTAGCAACATGAAAGGTGGTGGCTTAGCTTCACAAGGTGTTATCCATGCCCAGTTTGCTCCTTCGCAGTCCTCCGGAAAGTCACATCAACTTGTACCTGCCAGCTTCCCCTATAGCCATACCCTTCCACCTGCAGTTCAGGTGAAACCAGCAGAGCAGAAGCAGCCAACTGGCGACTAGAATTGTCTCGAGTGCTTACATGGCAACCCCTAGGTGGGTAGCGCACGGGCAGCCTAGGTTGAAGGGAAGATTAGTTTGATGGGTTAAGAAATTTTGGGGGGGAAGACTCCCTAGTCATGAAATGCAGTTTGAGTGCCCTCAGGCAGCCCGAGAAGAAACGAAAGAGGTAAAGGGTTACATTTTAAGGGTGCCATATGGCATGGAACCAAAAATTTTGGAAACGAAGTTGAACTGTTGTGTAAGCTATTCCTGTCTGTGGAATATGCTTGCTGCTAGTGTGTATCCTTCTCTGTACACTTTTGTCTATAATCTGACTGGGTAGATGTCAAACCTAATTAGAGATTGGTTTCGTGGCTAGAGGATTGGTATGGTGTAAGCGAGAAGCTTAAATCAAGGGGTTATAGGGGCTTTTAGAGGAAAATTGGAGAGTAAGAGGTAGAGAACAAAACCCACATCTCCACCTTAGGGTGCTAGTAATTGAGGTTCTCTTTTGTAGTTTTTGTTAGAATTTTCTGTTTGCCCTTCATTTTTTGGTTAGGCTGTTCAATTCTATTTTTCAATTCTATTTTCCGCCAAGAGAAAACATATATATGTGCAAGGGAGGGTGTATTTTGTACATGTATGGCTCAGATAAAAGAGTAAACCCGTCTCAAATTTTTTTATGGACTTATGACTTGTCCTTATCCTTCTTTGCTGGTGTAGTGATGTCGACTCGACGATATGATAAGCATACGATTAATATCGCTCGTGTCTTCATCTAAGGGCATTTAGGTTGTGTAAAATTTGAGAAACGAGTGAAAAAAACGAAGTTGCTGGGATATTTTTTTGGTCATATTTGGTGTTAGTAATGGTCGAGGCGGATGGTATAGGAGGTCAATTTTGGCAAAATCGTCTTCGGTTTTAGTACACGGTGGTTTTTGTTGGGGGGGGGGGAGGGTGGGCTCACGTGGCCCAAGAGTTGCAACCCCACCTGCTGTGATGGTCAAACCCCTCTTTGCTTGGCCGAACCGTCGACCATTTTACCGATTGAGTGGGGCTTGTCGACAAAGGTCGTGTCTCTTTATTGTTTGGACATCCATTCCAACGTTTGCGTTTTGTACATGTGATAAAACCTTATCGTTTCCCGAGGGGATTCTTGACAATGTTGTATAAAACTAATCATAATTTAGGGGACTTAGATTTTCAATGGTATCTTTTGATTAGTTGTGGTCCCCACTCGTTTCTTACTTTCTCTCCTCTTGTGAAACGTTGGACCCACGCTGTGAAGGAGGAAACACGACCTGCCTGCCTGCCTGCCCTGCTTTGTCAGTGACCAGTGACTACCACTTTTATTGCCTCTTCTATCGCACCGGCACACGTCCTCCCACGTACAGTTTCTTTTGTTTTGGGAATTTCAGTAACAGAGAATGGATAACTGTTTTTCTGTGTTTTTTCCCCCTCCCCCCTCCTTCGTTTTTCTTCAATAATTTGTGTTTAAAGTGAATAACAGATGTTGACGCTTCGGATGGATTTCCGGAAAGTTTTTTTTTTATTTTTTTTTAAGAAAAATGTAAAGAGAGAAAAATGCACGATGGGTTTTGGGTTGGTAGAGAAAAAGGAATTAGTTGGCTATAAAGACATCTCTTTCCTCTGTGGGTGTGTGTGTGTGTGGGGGGGGGGGGCGGTTGTGGATTGAAGGTCCACAAAGGCAATCAATTCTGGTGTCTTACATCGTTTGAGCGGCGGATGCCAATAGGCTGTGATAAAGTATTCGGAAGATTATGCTATCTCGTTAGGTTTGGACCAATCTACACACCGGCTCGTCCCGCGCCCAGTTATTTTTATGAAGGAAAATTGACAGGAGGGGCCCCCCTGCCATTCAATTCTTTTCTTGTGAGTTGGTGAGAGTCCACCGCACTGCACTATACACACTAGGAGCCTGGCCTATAGCCTAGAAGAATGGCATATCTTTTTCGGAGATTCATCCATTGATTGAAATGCCGCATTGAGCATTAAGCAAAGCATACATAAATAGACCGACGCCCTCGCCGACAACGGTGGGACAGCCGTGGGTCTTGTGGAAATATAAATGCGTAATATAATATTATCCTATCTCCCTTCCTATTCTTGTTTGTTTTCTTTTCTTTCTTTGTTTTTTTTTTTTTTCTTTTCCATTAAACACGAATGCTTTATCGAGCATTGATAGTTTGTTAGTCACGGTTTTTCGACAAGAAAAATCCCGAGTGGGCCAAGCCAGTTGATGTGGTACATCAAACATCAAAGCAACTTTTGTACAGGTAACGTTATGGTACAATTTGTTTTATGCGTGGCGAAAGCTTCCACGAAGTTTCCGACTACTTTCTCTAAATTGTGAGAGCACTGGAGATAGGCAGGATTAGCCTAAATATTTCTCAAAACGACGTCTACCAACCAAAATAACTCAAAATGCTATTAGGTAAATCTAGACGGTGATTGTGCCTGGTTTCTTAACTTTTTTTTTGTTTCTTTACATTATATTTATTTATAACGGAAAAGCATGTATTTTCATAACTTCAGAAAATATATATCACGTATTTTTTTTTTGAGCAAAAATACACATGGGGCAGTTGAGTGGGTTCCAAAGACTGGAAGCCGAACCTACCCATTTGTAGGCAAGTCGAGTGGGAGAGGCGAGGCGCCTGGCCTATGACTACGTGAGGTAGGGTTTAGTACGACAGTTATAGTTCATGGGCCATTTTCCAACGTTTCCTTGGTAAATTAAATTCAATACTACAACTTACTTACCACTATATATATATATATATATATATATATATATATATACACGTGTGTGTAAAATACTCAAATTTTATATATGGTTTTTAATTATATATATATACATCATACTAATTTAATACTATTATATATGTTAAAAGGAATACAAATTATTAGATAATTCTTATAATTATATTTATTTAATTATAATTAATTAGATAAAAATCTTGATATTATTATAGTATAACTGACTTATATAAAAAGAAACCTCCATTTCATATATTGAAATTCATATGTTATACAAGATATACAATTCAATAAATAAGAAAACAAAAAGGATAATACCAATAGATAAATAGCGATTCATAGAGTTCTATTTTAATTACGATCAAATTTCTATAATTAGAAGATTCTCTGACATAAACAAAATTTTTCTCAAAATAGAAAAGAAGGGAGCAAGCTTTCTTTGAATATAAATGGAGATTTATTATTAAAAAAAAAAGAAAAAAAGTATGAGGACAAAAAACAAAATTGAAGCCCGTGAAACGGAGGCGCAGCGCAGTCTTTTTTTTTTTTTTTTTGCTTCATTAGGTACAAGCCAAATATGCAAACTATCAGTAGGCTCAATGTTATTGAACATTAAATTTGTTCAGACAAGAAAACCAAATCCCATCGGTGACCCATGCAAGCATAGCTAGAGAGATCCCTCCAAATTAAAATATAACTAATGGAAGCAGAACTGCGAGAAATATTTACAGAAGAAAATAACCAACTGCTTTTTGATATCATATGTCATTTGAGCAGTCGCTTCTAACATAGTAAATGAATACAAGTATACTCTACATCAAATGTACTGTTCACCTGCTCGGATCCAATTAAAAAATGTCATCTATATAAGGATTTAACCCAAAAAAGAGTTGTGAAAGAATCATCTCATTGTGAAGCAACTTTTATAAAGCCTTTATCATTCAATTATGCCGTGGCTTACGCGAGCATTCTACACTGTGAAAAGTGTCCTTTGAACAAAAAAAAGTGAAGAAAAGTACTGGTCAGCATGTGCATCTTGGTATTCTTTTGTCCCATAATAACCATAAATTATTGAAAATCTTGTTATCGGGTCTCGCGAGAAAGCCAAGACATTGGAGAGCTTAACCTTCCTGGCACTGCTCTCGAATATGAAAATGGGGTCCCACCTTCAATTGGGAGTTTAATTATGACCTATATATGCCGTATAATTAATTAGGCCAGACTTAGGAGTCTAAACGATGGGTTAATCAATTAACATCAAATGCTATTAAGCTTTTCCTTTTTTTTTTTTTTTTTTGGTTTTTTTCATATGGGATTTTACTACTAACTTTCCCTAAAATACGCAATCTTGTTTTTTGTCCATTTCTTCCCATTTCTCACTTTGTATTTTCTCAAAAGCTTATCAATCCGTTTAAACCAAATATGGGATTTCATTGTGAATTCCGGAGTTTATAAGGTCCCACTTTATTTGCAATGAGACGAGGCAGAATAGCCTCTAAGTTAGTAATTGCGCGGCATAACCAGTTAATCATCTGTGCTGTTTTGAGACCATAGTGTTTCTCAGCTCTAGTGGTAGCTCAGTGCAAGCCACAATAACTGATTTGGCATGCATTGCAAAGCAACGGTTAGTCCAGCATTACACCTAATCCTGCGATTGACTAAGTAATGATAATTGAGCCTACTTGAATCCATGGAGTCTATCAGAAGAGTACAGGAAGTTCGATGAACAACAAGAGTAATGTCTTGCATTTGCAGAGAACAATAATAACCTTGCATTCCCCTTTTTTAACGGTGGTTAACAGTGGGAAGTGCGTAAATGACTACCCAAAACAATGCTTCGCCCCAAAACGACCCCAATACACATTCTTCCTATTTTTTTATATACAAAGCTTCTAGAAAGAACTTTTCAATAAGGTATTTTTGGGGCAATTATGGAAGGAGCTGTCATTTTAGCTTCCTTCCTCTAATCAATTGTGACAAAGAAAAAGGGGAATGCATTATCTTGCCTGTTTATGGATTTGATGTTTGTGAGACTCCTAATCTGAGTGCGTAGAAGCTGATCTACTTTTCGTCAATGCAGTAAGTTCCTCCTCCTGCTGTTTTTTCAAGTAACTCTGAGCAGTTGAGGTCACAATGGTATGAAAGAACTTTAACAGCATAAACCACACAACAGTGTTCCATATTGCAGCAAATGAGAAGCCCCAATTTTCCACCTGGGTGGAACATGCATGGAGGATGTGTAGATTAGCAAAATGGCATTTAACTGAATCTGAGAACTCAATATATTTATGGAGGAACTTAAATCATCTTGGAAAAACTTTAAGTTGATTCACACAAGAACCTAATAAATAAACAAATGGTTTCTTCAAATACCTTATTTGAGGGCACAGAAGGCGTGGGTGCCATGTATTTATCTCTGAGCGCGTGCAGTCTGGCTGCAAGGTCAGGCAAGCAAGGAGCCAAACCTGGGCTGAGAACCCAGATCAACTCATTTTCTATCCAGTTGAGAAGTTGATTATTGCAAACAGAGATGATGAAGACCGTCTGGAAAAATGTCACAGAACAAAGAAAAATCAGGAAGTGGATACACGTTAGCCCCAAATGAAGTCCACCACCAGGCACTTTTCCTAGTCACAAATTGCTCTCAATGTCCATTTCACCAATCACTTTAAGTGGATCGCAATAAAAATTTTACAGTAACGAAGAGTCACAAACAGCAAACAGTGCAGGCACAAATTTAGAGAACTGCAGCTTCTATGTAGCAAAAGCACCAAAAACTCAGTTCAAATTCTTAAATGGTCCAAGAACTAAGGAGTGAAAATAACAATACTAACTGAACACTTCCAATATACCCCAAAAAAAAAAAAATGATACAAACCTGTATGTGAGTTTTGATAATTGCCTTTCCAATCAATGTGGAAAGGAAAAACTTCCAAAATGGAATCCCAAACTGTCCACACATAATGCCAGCAAGGTCAAATAAAGGATTTGGCACCTAAAGATATAATGTTGTCAGCAACCTCCACATTAACAACAACTACTCACCTGATAAAATCAATGCACTGTATAAAAGGGTAAAAGCCAAACTTAACTGAAGCCAGGATCAATATTGTTAAGAAGTTCAAATGTTGTGCACGTGATACAAGCCAACATTTGATTAACTTCAGGTGGGTAGCTATGAATCCATTATCGTCAGCTGATGAAGCATTCAATTCTTCCACAACATCCAATTTGCTACCCGATATATGTGCTGCATAAAGGGAGTTATTAGTCTACAATAGACTTTTTGAAGTGACATTTACTTGTCTTATCCACAAATAAATCCCGAAATTGCCATACTTGAGATAGCCATGCTAACCTAAAAACTAAGCAAAGCTTTCTCATTCCTAGGAAATCAAGGATAGGCTTAGCTAGTATCAAAGCATATGTTATATCAGACAACATTGTGATCATACAAAAAATAATGAACACTAATCTAATGTGCACCTGCCCTCGAAATAAAATAAGGAGGAAGCTCCCCAAGTGCAGTCCCAATACCCCATAGAACAGCTTCCATCTGAACCTGAGGCAATATCCTGCTAAGAGGAACCCGCAACCCATGTGATGAAGGAAACACTGGTTCCCCAAATTCATGGCAATCTTTGTCAAGCCAGGAAGGACCTCTGTCCAACATTATTGTGTCATAAGGAGCACTTTTTAAATCAATGCGGCCACATTGCATTGCTTTGATTGTGAAGAAGGCAATGTGAGGACCCAGATAAAGGACAAAAGTGTGCAAACCAGATCCTGGGAAAAAAATGTTGAATAGAAAATATAATCAGAGCAGTGTAATCACAAGGATATTTCAAATGTGTACATATCCATGGACAAAAATAAAAAGATGATTTATGCAAGCATTCATGACTGAAAACTGTGTGCATGCCATCAAGTTAGGTTAGGCCAACCTTGGAACTAGATCTGGTCACCTTTCTGATTTGATAACACACAACAAGAATACACAAAAACCTCTGGTGCTTTCTTCATTACTTAACTAGTCTGCTTATTGAAATATCTCTCTCTCTCTCCACAAACTATTTCAATTATCCAAACATCCGCATTGCTTGAAGAACCTTTGGGTGTAAGCCAGACTTAAATGCAAATTCATTTTCAGAAAGCAAAATACCAATTCATGTTAAAAGAAACTACGTTATGAAATGTCAATGCAAATCATAAAATAAAAGTTAAGAGAAAAATCCTTATTGCTGCAAGAACTATTCAGCATTATGGATACTGCTCCCATAACTAGAGTTCCTGAACAGCACAACAAAATCTGCATACCAAGACCAATTGAAGATGCAACACCAAGTGCAATCCACCACAATCCAAACCGCAAATAATGGGCAAGTTCCTCAAGATGCTGCAGAAACATGCCAGAAAAGATAATTATTATTCTGAAGTTTAAATCTTGGTTAAAATGAGCTGGTGAGAGAAACACATAAGACAAACTGCAAACCTTCTCATGAGGGCCTTCAATAGTCACAACCAGAATCCCAACAGCTGCTATTGCGGTACTTAGAAGCATTAATAAGCCACCTTTTTCCAAAAGATAAAATACACACTGTTTAAAGTACTGAATCATAGCCGAAACAAAGAACTTCAGTGTTTTGAAGGGTTGGGTTTTCAATGTCAGTTTCTCAAGTTCCTCTTGATGCCTTACACGAAGCTCTGAAAAAATGTAACAACTCTATCAGCTTGTGGAGTTTGATAGCAGCCAAAATTCCCTCATATTCAAGATTGCTCTTTCTTTCTCTTCATTATTTTACCAAAAAGAAAAAAGGCACACAGCAGACCACAAATCCTAATAATTTGCTAATACATAACGTACTAGAAAGGCACTTTTTTCTGAATACTTATAGGATATTGATTATTACACAGAGCATCAAAAGCACCAAGCCATGTCTAACTCTACTTCTTAAAGGAAATATGAACAACTTGAGAAAGGAATTCTGTGTACATAGGCAATCATTGGTGCATTTTATATGAGTTGCAGAGATTAGGTGGATTCAACACCACCAACACTTTACTTTCTGAGTTTTCTGCATACATAGGCATGAAAACCCAAATTAATGACTGAGTGGCCCAGACTATATCATCTCAAATTACAAGTTTTTATCTCCCCCGTTTTCCCTCAGCAACCACACCATATAACATCCAAACCTAGCCTCTTATGTATATTTGGAAACAACTACTAAACAAATTTCAGGAGCCTAAACACCCAAGATGCTAATTTTAACAGAAGACGAAACCTAAGGTGGATCTCATTAACTAAATTAAAACACCATTACAACAAGAACCCAGCCAGAACTTGCAATGCTAGACTTGAGACATATCCTTAAGAATGAAATATAATCTCTTTCCTTCCCTTTCTCAACCTAACTTAGAATTGATAGCAATCAAATTATAGTCAAATTCATCACCATTAAAAGAAATTCAGTTAATAGCCAACCATCTCCCGATCCAAAAAGCTAGCACAAAAATACCCAAAAAATGACAACCATTAATTCAATCATAGATCCGCACATATGAATAAAAAGGACACCCAATTGCTCAATAAATTCAATTTTTTCGACAACGCAATCAAAAAATTGAAAACAAAAACACAGAGTATGTTATTTAAAAATAAGTTTTGAGGAAGGCGAATGGCTCACCTGCAATCGGAAGGTCCATGTTCTGAGAAGAAGAGGTCGCTCCATTACTGGATCCCATTACCATCACGCACTACAATAAATAAAAAAAGAAGATGAAAAAAATTAATCTTTTAAATTTACAAACAGCTCCCGTGAAAAAACTTTCATGGGTTTTGTTCTTTGATGGATTTGGCAAAATGGGTAGTTAACAGAATCGAGAGGGGTAGAGAGAGGATATGAATCAAATGCTTCAGTTCCAGTTTTTTTTTTTTTTTTTGTCTCGATTTTATTTTGCTGGGTTTTGTTTTGGAAGGAAAACTCTAAATTTGCAGATCTAAGATTCGAAAAAGATGCGAAAATACTCAAAGAAAAGGTGAAGACGTGTTGCGCGTCGGTCCCCAGTGGAGATTTTCTCGCCTTCTCTCTCGCCTTCCGCGAGGAAGAGTGCTGCGCTGCGCTTTCCTAACCCAATTTCGATTTTAACGTTTTTATCTCCTCTCTGTCTCTCGAGCTTACTGTTAGGTTTATATTTCCCCCGTTTTGATTTAAAAAGGATATTTGTTTTAATATAATAAAAACAATTGTTGGAAGAAAAATAATGCTGGCGATAACTGTCATTAAAAAAAAAAAAAAACGTGATCACCCACAAATAAATAAATATATATATATATATATGATGATGATTTAAAAATTTCTTGGATGAATGGTGCAGATTTTTTTGAGTGGTCACTAGCTAATATTTTTGATTATAAAAATATATTTAAAATTCTAATTTCTTGGTGCACCTGTTATTTTAGGGCGGTTGAATTTTTAAGAGTGTATATATGCAGCCATGTTCTCATATATATATATATATATATATAAGTTACATAAAATTGTTCCAAAAATTATCATTAAATAAGTCACGCTAAGATCAGCACATCCATTTAAGGTGAACAATTTCTCATTCGACACAGTAAAATAATGTCTTCAAAATTGGAAATAATGCATCTGAAAAATGGTCGGCCCAATAGTCCATCATGGGTAGTTTCCTTTAAAGTTAAAAAAATTAAAAAAAAAAACAAAACAAAACAAAAGGCAACAGTTCCATAAGAGGTGGTCGCAATCGCCATTTTTCAAAAATGCATGCCAAGATGTTAGGTGAGGGGGAGAACAAACTGTTTCTTAAGAGGCCCCAAATTGTTGGCAAACTTCGAACCAAATCAAGCATAAGCGTGTAAGTCAAATTTTCGTCAATGTGTAATCCAAAAGCAATTTACAGGTTTAATTGATACTTAAAAACTTTCTTTCTTCTTCTCTCTCTTTCTTTGCCCAGGCAGTTGTCATTATTCATTACAGCCACTATCCTGGGTTTTATTGGCCAGTTCTATCACTTGTTACTCTCCAGGTGTGCTTGAACTCCACGGACTTGTATACGGCACATTAGATTTTAACTACAGGAGCCAGCCTATGTGATAGCACACTCAAAGTGCCCGAAAAATATGCCATTTATTTAATAATTTATATACTATTATCAGATTTTTATTTAACTAAAACGTGAACACAAAGAGGACAGAACAAGAGAGCCCTGCTTATTTCCCGAGATTTTGGGAAATGGGAATCGAACATAAACGCAAGTAAAATCTACCGTTTCTCACTTTCCGACCGTCAACCAATTGGAGTCACGAGAAGAAGAATTGCAGCATGTGAAATTGGGTGTTTCAAGAATAACATAATAATTAATAAATTATATCTCTGTTTTTTTAAATTTTGAATTTTAATTATAGAAAATAAAATTTATGTAAATAAAAAAATTATTTTTATTATATAATTCACAATTTAATACTGGTAAGATACTAAAAGTTGTTGTTTGTATTATGCGGTACATTTATTGAAAAAACCGCATTAGTGTTTTTTATTCAGAAATCGTCCCAAACGCGTTACAATTTGATAGCTACGGAGAGCACGGTAATCCCAATCTGGCAAGGATCCACTCAGCGGACCACTCAGTCTTCGTTTTAGTTAATAAAGGATGCCCGTGCAAATTCCCCAAAACATGGATACCAAAAAAGCCCACAACCTGCAAAAGAAAGAGGGCCTGGATCTAACGACTCCCCACCATCCATCTCTCCCACTATTTAGAAATGAGTTTTGGATTTTTATTTTTGATATTTTAAATTTTAAATTTAGAAATAAAAATATAAAATTTATAAAAATAAAGAATTATTTTTTTTTATTTTTTAAAAAAAGGAGAAAAAACAGAAATGAAATAAGCTTCAACAAAATTTGGGCGCATCCGTTCGTAAAAGATGTCAAGACCAAAAAGGGGGAAAAAAAAAAGAAAAAGAAAAAGATCGAATGGTTGAGAAGAGATGGCCAATGTAAATAAATTAGAACAAACCGCCCGATCACACCTCGGTCCCAGAATCACTCTTCTCGTAGAGCCCGAACCGCTGGTTCAAAGTACACCTCCCGTGCATCTCCAAGCTTCCAGTTTTGGGCTAATCTCAAATTGAGCGATTGCTACGCTGGAAGCTTCCGGTTTTCACTCGAGTCACTCGCACGTGCCCGCAAATGAACAGTTAACATTCGGTGTACAATCATTGTTAGCTTTCGTGCCTCTGTTTATGCACTTCGTAACGTGAATACAGCGATCAATGCGAAAGGAAAAGGCGTACGGTTGTTCGGCTTTTCTCGGTCCATAAGCAGCCAACTGGGCATAGCCCACTGGCTGCTATCGCTTGGGATTAGACATGGGCAATTAATGTTGGTAATGGGACGTGAGTGGGCGCTATAGGGATTTCCACAATTTTATTTTCTTCACCTGGATCACGGGCAGATAGAGGGGAAAATTAGCAAGGCCGCTCACATCACTGTTCCTGGTCATTGAGTGGGACATTGAAATGGCGACCATGTGGTGGGTCACGAGGAAACGACCCTTTATATTATTATTATTATTATTATTTTTTTATTGGGTCACTGGAAAACTGCTTTCCAATTCTCAGCTTGCAAACGTCACATCGTGGCTTGTGTCATTTTTTGCTATCTGATTTGGTTCCACTACGCTATTGCCATAGATTAAATTTCAAGGTTAATTAGTTGTGAGATACACGCCCCATCAATGGAAGCAATTTTTTGCCTACGCCTTTGGCATTGTAGTAACCGAAATTTTTTAAGTATTTTATTAAATAATTTATATTCGGTACAGACAGGCCCCTACGTGACAACGGTGGATGATTAGAATTAGCTTCTTACAACTCACAACTTAACCCTTCGATTTAAATGCGAGAGATTTCACAGAGACTCCCAAGTTCCAATGCTCTTTGTAATTCTGTCATTCACTGCAAGACTCACAGCTTGTTAGTTCTTAACACTAGATTACCAGGATGGCAAGATGCCTCAAGCGCAGAATAATTCTTAATTTAATAATTTATCCCTCCAACCTTCATCCTTTACTCTTTTAAAGTCTTTTCCCACGGCCATTTGAAAAACCCTTTTGGGGGGTTGTCTCGGAGGAAGAAAAAAAGGCGATAGGGTTTGCCAAATCTTATCCTTTCCTTTGCCTTTGTTGTGGGGGGGGCGTTCAAGTCGCTCTCGATAATTTTGGACTTCATCCTTCTGATACCATACTTGGAAAACGAGGAAAGGAAAGCGTCCGCAAAGCTAATGTTGTGTGTGTCACTAAAGATGGTGATAATTTGATAGACATTTCAATTGACGACTGTCCCAGGGTCCCTGTAATTGGTCCACGGCAAAGAAGAAGATGAAAGGACAAATAAGTGCTAGAAAATTCCTTCAGAACATTACTGTATTCCACTAGCTATACGATCTAGTGTCAGCATTAGTTAAGGTATTAGTGCTGTGTTGTATATACCAAATGAAAATAAATGTACTCTAAATTTTTATTTTTATTTTTAAAGAAGAATAAATGTGATATGGTCCCTCGACATCTATTATGGCATTAATAAAGTTTCAACCAACCAACCAAACATTGTGCGGAGCATCGGCGCTCTGCTGCCAGCATCATCTGAGTCCTCGTTGAGTGGGAGCCACCCCGCCCTAGACGGCCACCACATGCGACTAACAACTGGCACGATGTCATTGCGTCTCGGAGCAGAGACGATGGCTTGGACCCTATCCGCAATCGATGCATCTCTCTCTCCCTGTTTTATTTTATTTTATTTTATTTTATTTTATTATCTAAACGGCAAATGATGCATCTGCGACCCTAGAGTGTTGTGGATGCATTTATATGGTCTCATCGTTTGTACCAAATCAGCGTTCAAATATGCATAAAATTAATTTTGAAGAATATAAAATAAGAAATAGAAAGAGAAATATAAAGGGATTACATTGATGGTTCAGTCGTGGAAACCTAGTTACGCGAGGTTATATTTAATAGGAACAGGCGCCGCGCCCATATGGATGGGGGATAACAATGGCGATTGTACCGTTTGATTGTCAGAATCAGGTGCTTTTAGTATAGTAATCAGAGGAATCAAATGTAAAATTATTGTCAATGGCAAGATCTACCGACGACCTGGAAAATAGGAACTACTTTTGTATTGGGTTTTTTATTCATATTTGCCCCCAGTATTGGACGAAAGGGAATTTAGTAGACACCAACTATTTCAGTAGGAGATATAGCTGCTCGCTTGATGCAAATGGCTTAAACCTGTAAAAAAGGGTAGCCATTCAAGTGGGGAAAAAAAAAAAAAACACAAACTCACGGTGGACGAGGTCCGTGATGTATCCTACAGATAAGATCCATTTGCTATCTCACAAGATTCAAAATATTATAAATCACACAGTGTAATAATAGAGCTACGCTAACCTTTTAATTCTGGTTTGAAGACTGAAATTCATGCACTGTCATAAGCAGCTGATGTTGGTACGGCGATTGAACTATTTTCCAATTTACTCCATTGTCTCGGAGTGATCGAGCACCTAAGTCCTGAAGGACTGAGCCAAATTTTATTGATTAAAATCTTCCTCTATAGACATTTCGTGTCTTTTCAAGCAGAGATTATGTGCTCAAATTTCTGTACATATATCGAGCTACCAATTTGTGTCTTTTTCGCTTTTGGTGACAGTATGTTCTCGCAGCGTCCTATGAGTTTCCTCGCCCGTATTGACTGGACCCACGTACACTTGGGTTGCAGAAGTGTGCGCATGCAGCCGAGATCTACCTTTTGATTAGGAGCCGTTTGGTCCTTGCCGTACTATCAGTATTGTTCAACCTCCTAGATCTCGCTGATGCCATCTGGGTCAACTATTCTTGTCAGAAGCATCACGTCGTGGGAAACTCCCCTGCGCCCGCCTACAAAAACGAAAGCTACCTTGTTTGATGCTCCTGAAAACCCATGTTTTTTAGGCAAGAACTTATTAGAATCCCGGCAGGAATCTGAAGCAGACACACACTACTTACACGAAAGAGGCATATGGAGTCTAAGAATTAAATAATAGAAGTGCACGAGTACTTAGTTGCCCAATACTAAGATATGATATAACAAATAGCATACGTCGCATGAAAAGCAGGGGCGAGAAAAAAAAGAATTAACCACCGTAGAAACCCCACGTGAATGTTGTAAGTTGTAACAAGCAACCAATGCCGACACTAGCCAAATGCGCAAGGACACACGTCACGTGATCATGTGTTTTAACTTTGATCTTAATTTATCATCATGTGAAGGAACATCGTCTTCAGATAGGCTGTTAGAGAATCAAATTAAAAGCTAATGATAAATAAAATAATTGATCATTAAAGTATAAAGGTTATTGTCTTCCATAAAATATTTCAAAAATACAATATTTAGAATTTTATTTGAACAATAAAATATAAAATTTATAAAAAAAATAATAATAAAATTATTGTCATCGCTAAGTAGCTCACGTTAATTAAAGTTTGTAATAAAACAAAAATCTCAAGGTCATTATTAAGGCTGAAAGGGAAAGAATCAATGCGAATGAAACACACAGCAACCAAGCCGAAGATAACTTGCATGTGAGCTGGGATACGGGACATATTATTTAATTTCTTGTACAAGGATGCAAGCAATTCGATTGAAAAAGAGATTAGAAAGAGAAAAGGTACTGCAGTGGTATTTTAGGTCAAAATCGGGCTATTGATGGATGGAATCCGATGCTTTAATTATACGCTAAACAAGAGATAAAGAAGAATGAAATTCCTTTCCTGACCCCAACAACCATCTCGTTGTCGCCTCCTGCAAAACTTTCAAGGGACATTGAAGGAGAAAAGGACATTGAAGAGAAAGCTACAGAGTCTTCCCAAGTCAAGACACATACACACAGAGACACGGTTACACGGTGCCTTAAAAATGACACTGTGAGTAAAAACAAGACAGTCCTGTGAAGTTTTGGGGAGTATTAGATGGAAAAGTTTTCTTGACGTAGGAAAGACGGCAATTTACGTTTAAGGATACGGCAATAAAAATTAAAAAACTGTTATCAATTTATGACAATTATTATACTAATAATAAATTTAAGACACGTTCTTAAATATATATATATATATAGCAAACATTTTGTAATTACATTCATGACGAGAGATATATACATGTATGCATTTTATAGAAGGAAATCAAAATTATCGAATATAAAATAAATAACAATCCAAGATCTAAAAATATGTAATTATTAAACAGTGTTTATTAAATTTAAACCCGAGTCCAATTTAGCGGTACATTCTTTGGCCTATAAATAACGGAGTATCCATTTCCTTGCCACTGCGTGGAAGGCTTTAGGCGCCAGTTTACTCCAAGAATCTCTTGCCTCTTGTCACAACTTGCTTGAGACATTTTCTGGGATCCGTCCTGGAATGGTGCTGGGCTTAGAGATGTTTCAGAAAGTAATGGAAAAGCTCTGTGTCCAGCCGAAAACTGAGGCCAGAGGCAAGGAATACGAGAGCTGGAAGATCGAAGGGAAAGTAGTTTTGATGAAGAAGAATGTTTTGGATTTGACTGACATAAAAGCTTGTTTTCTTGATCGGGTTCATGAGCTGTTGGGGAAAGGCGTGGCTATTCAGCTCATTAGCTCCAGTCATCCAGACCCAGGTCAGCACTTTTTTTCTCCCTTTCTGGAACTTTCTTGAATGGAATGTCAGTGTGCCAAATACTCACTGCAAAAGAAAGAGTTTTTTTAGGTTTGTTTTTTGTGGGGGGGGGGGGGGGGGGGGGGGGGGGGGGGATGAAGGTTCTTGGATAAAGACAAATGACTTCTTTTCAATCAAACAGCAAACGTCTTTACAAAGCATTTTCTTGTACGCATTGTTCACATCCATTTCTTGTCATGCAAGGGAGAAAAGACTTGACCAATTACGATTTCGGTAAATAGATTCTTGTTTATGTGTTCAGAGAATGGCCCACGAGGCAACCTTGGAAAGGTAGCATTCTTGGAACAATGGGCAACAAAAATTACTCAATTTACCGCCGGAGAAACGGCATTCAATATAACTTTTGACTGGGACGAAGGCATGGGCGTCCCTGGGGCTTTTATAATCAGAAACCATCATCACAGCCAATTCTACCTAAAGACAATCACTTTGGAAGATGTTCCTGGTTGCGGTCGAGTACATTTTGTCTGCAATTCATGGGTTTATCCTACGCGTTTTTACAAGTATGACCGTGTATTCTTCTCCAACAAGGTAATTGCCTTCTTCAATTTCCGATCAGTGTATTCCCGTCGATTTGTATTGAAAGCTTATTATTTTATTTCATCATTTTGTGGCCAAATCCCAATTTTATGTACTTGCAAATTTCCCAGGACGTCGTTTCCCTTGATTGGGTTCAGACTTTTCTCTTAAACATCACGAATCTTTAAGACAATCGACAAGATGTTTGTTCTTTGTTGTTTTTGTTCTGTCTCTCTGAGAAAAAAGTATTGTAAGTGTGTGTTGAGTATTTTAATTGGGCTAAGATTAATGTCTTTGGTCTACTTTCGGGATCGAAAGTTTTTTCTGTGTCTTAGGATCACTCTCAGGGTCAAAAAAGTATTGTCATGATTTAACACAGCTTCAGGGCAAAAAGTGGATTCACCAACTCTATGATTTATGTCTTAGAGCTATCTTCCATGTCAAACACCTGAGCCGTTACGCGAATATAGAGAAGAAGAACTCATACATCTCCGGGGAAATGGAAAAGGCAAGCTCATGGAATGGGATAGAGTATATGACTATGCTTACTACAATGATTTGGGAAGTCCAGACAAGGGAAAGGAATCTGCACGACCTGTTCTTGGTGGATCAGAGGAGTATCCATACCCACGAAGAGGAAGAACCGGTCGGAAACCAACAAAAACTGGTTAGAAATCTAAGTTTAATCACCTTTGAATTGCATACAGATTCCACTAATGTGTTTCAGAATCAGTTTTGATTGCCGAATAGTTCATGTTAATTGTCTTAACAGAAATTTAATTACACCAGATCCCAATTCTGAGAGCAGACTGCCACTTATAAGTCTAGACATTTATGTTCCAAGGGACGAAAGGTTCGGCCACTTGAAGTTCTCTGACTTTCTGGCCTCTGCTCTAAAATCTCTGGCTCAAGTATTACTCCCTGAGATCACATCTTTATGTGACAAAACCATAAATGAATTTGACACCTTTGAAGATGTTCTTAAGCTCTATGAAGGGGGTATAAGGCTACCTAGTGGACCCTCTCTGACCAAATTAAGGGATCGCATCCCTTGGGAATTGTTGAAAGAACTCGTTCGGAATGATGGTGAGCCATTCCTGAAATTCCCTATGCCTGATGTGATCAAAGGTATTTTCTCCTTACCATTGCCTTGCAATAACTTTAGAAATTTGACATCCTTATGGCATTTTCATTTTACTTTCTATGATTGTGTGCGATGATTGCAGTGGATAAGACTGCCTGGAGGACAGATGAAGAGTTTGGACGAGAAATGCTTGCTGGAGTTAACCCAGTCTGCATCAGTCGCCTCGGAGTAAAACAACTTCTTCCAATAGATATGCTAGTCTTAGTGTTTTATCTGCTTTAACCTCTTCAATCTACTAATGGTAATTTTTTTGCAGGAATTCCCCCCAGCAAGCAAGCTGGACCCCAATGAATATGGGAACCAGCACAGTACAATAACAGCAGAGCATATCGAAGTGAATATGAATAGGCTTACTATAAATCAAGTACCAATAATTTTTCTTTTTTTCATTTATTTCAACCCTCATTTATCATAAAAGACGAATTTTACATTCTATGCTACAGTTCCCTCCTAATGGATGGTTTTTTCTTATTTTTCTTCCTGATACAGGCTCTCAAAAGCAACAGGATATTTATATTAGATCATCACGATGCATTGATGCCATACCTGGAGCGAATAAATTCAACAACAACAAAGACTTATGCCTCCAGAACAATCTTGCTACTGCAAGACGATGGGACGTTAAAGCCATTGGCTATTGAGTTAAGTCTACCACATCCACAAGGGAAGCATCACGGTGCTGTCAGCAAGGTCTTCATTCCATCAGAAAATGGTGTTGAGGGCTCCGTATGGCAGCTTGCGAAAGCTTATGCTGCTGTAAATGATTCTGGATACCACCAGCTCATTAGTCACTGGTACGAGAGTGCTGATTGCATTTTAGCATAAGTAGATTGTTCTGGTTCCAAATGAGTACCCGAGGAGGTCACGTCTTCTCTATCCGTTTTTTTATTTTTTTATTTTTTATTTTTATGCAGGTTGCGCACCCATTGTGTGATAGAACCAATTGTGATTGCCACAAACAGACAATTAAGTGTTCTCCATCCAATATACAAGCTTCTGCAACCCCACTTCCGTGATACAATGAACATAAATGCCTTCGCTAGGCAGATACTCATCAATGCTGGTGGGATACTTGAAAAAACTGTATTCCCAGCCAAATATGCTATGGAAATGTCTGCTATCGTTTACAAGGATTGGAGTTTCACTGAGCAGGCACTTCCTGCTGATTTGATCAAGAGGTAAACTGAAGAGCTTTAAAATTCAAAAATAGTTTCACATCTACACGCTTGATTTTTCTAGAAGCAAATTTCATCTTTAACTACGTTACAGAGGAGTAGCTGTCCGAGATTCAAGCGTGCAGCAGCGTCATGGCCTCAGGCTCCTGATAGAAGATTATCCCTATGCAGTTGATGGACTAGAAATCTGGTCAGCTATCGAAACTTGGGTTGAAGAATATTGTGCTTTCTACTATCCTAGAGATTATTTAATCCAAGATGACCATGAACTCCAGTCATGGTGGACGGAGATACGCAATGTAGGCCATGGCGATAAGAAAGATGAACCATGGTGGCCTGATATGCAGTCGCGTTCTGATCTTACACAAACATGCACCATCATCATATGGATAGCTTCGGCCCTTCACGCAGCTGTCAATTTTGGACAATACCCTTATGCTGGCTACCTTCCTAACCGCCCAACCATAAGCCGCAGATTCATGCCGGAGGCAGGCACTCCTGAATATGTTGAGCTAGAAAGGAATCCGGAGTTGGCATTCCTGAAAACAATCACACCCCAGCTGCAAACCCTCCTTGGCATATCACTTATAGAGATTCTATCGAGGCATGCTACTGATGAGATATACCTGGGGCAGAGAGACTCCCCTGAGTGGACTACGGATGCAGAACCGCTAGCAGCATTTGAGAGATTCGGAAAGAAACTGAGAGAAATAGAAAACAACATTTTGGACAGGAACAATGATGAAAGATGGAAGAACAGAGTTGGACCGGTCAGGGTGCCTTACACCTTGCTATTTCCCAACACTTCAGATTCCCCCGGGAAGAGTGTTCCCAACCCTTCAGATTCGCCCAGGAAGAGTGGACTCACTGGCAAAGGAATTCCCAACAGTATATCAATCTAGATGCCTTGGTGATCCTATTTTTGAAGCCATTGGTTAGTGTTTGTAGTTTTTTTTTTTCAATGACTGTGGGTGATCAAAGTGTGTCAGAGACTGTCAACTAAGATTTTGTATGTTCCAAGTTCTCAAGCGTACCCATTGTTTTGTGTGACATGAATTTGTTTAGCAGGAATTAAAAAATTACAGTTGAGCGAAAAGAATATCAAGACGTATCAAAATCAGACACTCTAATAATCAGTGAAAGCCACGTCGCCTTATCCAGACTCACAACCACTGTCCATCCAAAATGCCTCAAAACACACAAGTAATTAGCCTATTCTCTGCTCTTCTCCCGCAGAACCCACAGCTAAAACACCCAAGCAATCCAAAATGCTTGTGCTCAAGTTGGCCTCTGAAGGGCAGAGCTTAGCCCCTGGCACTCGGCCGAGATCCAAGTCCAAATTAAGCACAAGTTTCACAGGGCGTTTCCCAAATGGGAAGGTCCAATACTTACACCCTCAGCATGGAGTCTACCCTGAGAAGGTAAATCCAGGGCGTAAAGGTGCGGGCCGGAATTTCAGGTCCATTGGAAAGAATGTCAACCCAATTGAGGTCTAATTCACTGGCAGGCAAGTGTATGACTTGTAAGGCTGAGTACTGTTTTGATTTGGCAACATCATTGTATTTTTGATCGTGTGAGTATTTTGGGTCCAACGCAACAGGAGTAACGACACCGTGTTACATGTGTTGCATAAATTTTGAACGCTTCTGCCACCACCAAAAAGAAAATTGACGATAATGAATAATAATAATAATAATAATATTGACGACATGACGTGCAATTTTGAATAGGACAAAATGATTTGCTGGCGTCTCATTCGGTCGGGTGTCATTTTCCTTTCTTTTCTTTGGTCAAGTCGTTCCCCTTTCAAACTTCAATATATATATATATATAATGAAAACCGAAAATTAGTTGGGTTTCGGAGTGAAAAACTAATTTTTGGCCATCTCAATGGACTATTTTTATGGATTGCAGCTGTCGACTTGGATATCAAAACCACGGGCTCTTGGACAGGGGAGGGCTATTCGAGTAGTAAAATAATGTTTCCACATGAAACTTTATTCACGAATTCGGGATTACTTTATGTTCAATAAAAAAAAAAAAAAGAATTCGAGATTAATTAATCTACCAAGTACGATGTTTCTCACAGTCATTATAAAAGACAATAAAATAAAATAAAATAATTAAAGGGAAAGCCCCATTGAGACGATTTGGGACGGGTGTGAAAATGTGATTGAGCAGTGGTGACATTTGCTATTATAAAAATCTTGCAGGGAGGGATTCTTTCTACATTATGTAAGAGATTAAAAGATTATTTAAAGGAACGATAAAGACAGCCACGAACGTCACAACTGCCATTATTTTAAAGATTGGTTAAAAGCGGAGCACACAAGCCCTTAAGTGCATCGCATCTTTTATTTTCCCGTGAAAAACAATTGTGTCCCTTTCTAAACCTTATATTTTATAGGAAAAGCCTCGACGATATAAATTCCGCGAAGATAAATAATCACAAAAATAATTTATATTATATTTAAAATATTTTATACTGAATAAATTTTATTTTATATAATTTTTAATAATAACAATAATATAATAATAATAAATATTTATATAAATCATTTTGCATTATATAAACCATTATTTATATAATATAAATTATTTAAATATAGTATAAATCATTTTTATAATTATTTATGTAATAATTTTCTTTAAAATAATAATAATAATAATACACAAGTAAATAAAGTAGCTGGTGGGTGGACATCGCTCTCTCATGATGCCCTTCTGGGTGACACAATAATGGAGGACAGATCCGTGTAGTGGAATTACACGACAACCACGATTTACACCAAAAAACTCTCTGTTTAATCGGCGTTGATAAAGATAAGCATCCTCTAGAGCGAAAGTCTTGGTAACCAAAAATTTTGTAGATATATAAATATTATATAAATTAATTTTTGTAGTTATTTATGCTCACCAATCTCTGCGATCGTTGAGCGGCTCCTTCATATATAATAGTGTCAGAAATTTTCTGAATTCCAAGAGGGCATAAAATTTTCCCTTTGGAAAATAATATATTTTTATGCTCGAGAAAATGAGAGAAACTAGAATTATTGACTAGTCGTCGTGTTTACAGAGAGTGATGCTGACACAGGCTGAGGATGTAGAATTCCTTTTTTTTTTTTTTTTAACGTACATTTATTACACCATTTATTTACTTCTTTTTTTTTTTTTTTGAACAAACATTTATTAGACCATTCATTCATTGACTATATGCGCACGCGATTATTCCACAGAAGCGACGAGGTTATGTACAGTAAAGTCGGGCCGGCCGATCAAGACCGTCAAATCTTGAGTTGATTAGGCTCCAACAGACGTAGCGGCCGCAAGAATGGGGTCCATCTCGCTCCTGGCCTGGCCGATCCTCTGATCGCCACCGTCCGTTCCGCTTAGCCAGATTTCTGGAATCACCTGTGCCAGGTTGTTGACATTCTCCACAACATAGTCTGCTTCTTTGGTCTTGACCGTCTTCCCGACCTAAATTGAAAAATGGGAACGCGTTAATGTTATTCATGGGTTATTTTTTTCTCTTTGACAATAAGCATGCCCGACCATCTTAAAAATATCGTGGCCATTAGGCCGCGCGACTGCATTTCCAGATCCACACGTCACAGGGAAAATTCTATCCTTGCTGGCAAGGTCCCAGGTCGACACACTCTCTCGTCAAGAATAAACAATTTAAGAGAGGTAAAATCCATCCAATGCGTGGTCGGTGCATTTTATTAAAATCTACAAATTCCCAGAACCGTGTGCAGTCCCTAGCCCTTGTAAATTCGGTTATCAAACCCCCCCGCGGGGGCAAAAAAAAAAAAAAAGAACAAAAAAGGAAAGTAAAATTACAAAACTGGCCAAAAACAAAAAACCAAAAGTACCAGAACGGTGTGGAGTCCCACAGCTTTCCCGGCTGCCACGTTATGCGAATTGTCATCCAGAAACAGCTGCAACCACGAAGAAAGGTTTTTGGAAAAATGGTTAGAACTAAAACGCGAGAAACTGAACCCATTTCGTTGACTCAAAGTTCCGAAACTGGGAGAATCGATGTTATTTATGTGCCCACCGTCCGGCGAGGATCGACGTCAGCAACACGGAGAGCGATTCTCATGGCGTCCATCGACGGCTTGAGGATGACGGGGAACTCGTCGGGGCGCGTGGATTTGGACAGGTTCGGGTTCATCGTCTCAAAAGATATGACCTGGTCGAAGCAGTCCTCTAATCCCAGCCTCTTCAGGACCTTGATCGCATGATTCTTGTCCGAATTCGTGAAAATCTGGCACCCATCGGCGACATAATCAATAAACCGCGAAGCACTAAAACAAGGGCTAATCAGATTATCAGACAACGGCAAGCAACTTAACGATTTTTCTCTGCGTGATGCTTCGCATGAGGCCGCGTAACTGGGAATCTGGCTTGATCAAATCATAAGGCAATCTTCCATGAACGAAACTGTTGGTTCGTATACAAAAAAAATGAGAAATTTAATTTAATGGTTTCATTGCACAGAAAATATGAACATTATAAAAAATTGATGATGATGATGATGGGGATGGGGAATTTCATACGTTTGAGTGCTAACCTGTGGTAATCGTCGGCATCAATATTATAACCCAATGCCTGAAATTTGATTTTATAGACCAATCAGAGGGAATTGGAGAAAAAAGAAGGAGAAGAAGAAGAAAAAAAAAAGAGAGAGAGAGTAAATGTGTGCTTGCTTGATTAGTTCAAGAGTTGTTATTATTACTCGCAAACCGGCGAGAGAGCTGCCGTAAGTTCTGAAGAGCTCAACTCGTAGACTCGAAGCTTTGCTCCGCGGGAACCCACATTTTTCCGCAAGAAAATCTGAAAGAAAAGAGAATCAAAATCAATGGCTAATAACACACGAAAATGAACCCATTAAATTTTTATTTTATTATTATTATTTTTTAATTGTTGTTGTTAATTATACCGTCAATGTTCTTTCTCAGGGCTTCGGCGATTCCAAGCTTGGAAGAATAGAGAGTGTCATCCAAATCTGTTTCAATGAAACTAACCAATTAGATATATTGTGACGAACTGATTACTCTATTCTATAGATGGGAGAGAGTAACAGAGGAGGAGAAAAGGGGTACCCAAGACGAGAGTAGTGAAAGGAGAGTTTGAATCGCGTACAACTTTGCTGCAACAATCCATCTTTGACGAAGAAAACAGAGTTCAGAAGCAGAACACAAAATGAACTTGAAGAGAGATATTGTAAGAGAAAGGAGGCTCCGGTGAAAGGAGGAGCCGAGGGCTTTATGGTGGGAGAGCGACAGACATAGACAAAAGTTTGCTGACTTGGAATCCAAATACAATTATCCGGTAACCGGATGACATTTGTCAAGTATATATTGTAGTTTGGACGGGATTATTTTCCTTACATCCAATTAGTCAAGCCCGAGGAATTGGGCCGCAGAATATAATGACGGCGTGTGAGTTTTAATCGTGAATAAAATTGTTTGTGCTCCAAGAACGAACGGGACGTTCGTTAGGAAACTCACCTCTGATAAGACTGCCTTCTTGAAATAGTTGGTTTATAAATTTTACACTAATAATTAAAAAAAAAAAAGGGTGTATAAAGTATATGATCTTTCCTATAGACCCCAAAATTTGAAGAAAAAATAATAATAATAAACTCAAGTTTAACGCTATTTTTTCGGGGGCCATAAATTCGTGTTTAAAAGGTTGTGGTTGTGCACACCAAAATCGATTATTTAATTAATACACGAGTGATTGTGAAAGAATGATCGCAGGCCTTCTGACGATCCTACGTTGATCGGGCCACCGCGATTTCTCTCTTTCGTGATCGGAGGTTCACAGAGGGCAAATGGGAAGGATTCCATGAGGGAACGGTGATGTGTACAAATTGAATTCTCAATAGTTCAACCTTTTCCCCACTTCAATTTGGACAATATTTTACAGCATTTTCTTTTTGATCTTGAAACTCTCAAAGCGAACAACATTTCTGGTATGGCTAATTGGTAATTTTTCGAAATGTCCATTCCAAATGTTAGATTTATTCTTAATAATAGAACGTTACTTACACGATTCCTAATAAGGGAATATTCGCCTGGAGTTGGAAAACACAAATATAGAATTTATCCAGTTAAATGCCATTAGAGTACTTAGGTTACACGCACAAGGAAAAGGAAATACATTATTTCACGAGATGACATATCAAGAACTGGGAAAACAAAGGGGAATTTTTCAAGATTAGATATTTCCAATTTCACTCTCGATCCACTTTGTGCTTTTGGTAGAGGGGACCATTTTCTATTCGGTCATTTTAAGCATGGTCCTGTTTGTAGGCACTGCCACGACCATGCGTGAACCTTTCACTTCCCTCTGTGTATACTTGTGTTTCCTTGTCCAGCCTGCCAATACTCGTAAAATTAGCCAATTGATTTTGGATGAAATTTAATCGAAAATACAAATATGCATATCAAGACTACATGCAGGATGGATGGAATGGCATAGGGCCTTACGATTGGCGGATGGCTTTGCTCAGAGTAGAGGCTGATGAAAATGTTTTACCATCAAAGTATCTATTCTCTCCTTTGATTCTCTGCTTTACCCTGAGGTCTAACTCATCTGCAGTAAGCATGAGTGGGCCGTCTGAAGCCTGCCAATTACAGCAGACAATAACATTTTGTTATATATATATATATATATATACATATATATATTGGACAAGTAACATGTAGTTATAGTTTTCTTTTCATACAAAATTTGGTGAATTAAAAAACAGTGCTGCTATGAAGTCCCAATTGTATAAGCAGGATAAGTATGGAATCAATGTAAATAGATTAAGACTGGATTAGAAATATGCCATTAAAACAAAAGGTGATGCTCTCCAATTGTCCAAAGAAAGAATACGAATAAGAACAGATATGAGGCTGCGGGGCATCAATACCATGACCCATCCCCAGGTATCAGCATAGGAAGGAATATGGGCCGAATAAGCCACAACATCTGCACAAGTGGAAAAAAAAAAAGGCATGTCATTTAGTTTTAGTTTCCTTTATCTTATCCTTTTTTTTTTTTTTTTTTTGGTTTTCCTAGAGGAAAAAGAGTAGAGTCAGAAGCAAGAATTCAAGGTTACTTACTTTTGAACACCTGCTTTAAGGTGTTGTGGATACAAGAAAACACTTCTGTATGGCTGAAAATTCCAGCTGGCCCTGCCTATATATTTTACAAGAGAACAAAACTAAGTGACAAGTTCTTTTTAATGCTTCTGTCGCCCTCGCAAACCAAAAAGCAGACATAAAAAAGCATCAGATACCTGTGTGATAAAAATGCCACCCTGGTTGAGTCTAGGCTTAACAGTGAACTCATAAAAAGATTTAGTGTAAAGTTTATAGCATGGGCCACCTTCTAGTGGGTCTGCTAGGTCCCCAATAATCACATCATAAGACTCATTTCTAGTTTCTAGCTCAGTCCTGCGAAAACAGCAACAAAATTGTAAATACCAACATGACAATGTTGGGAATACTAATAGCAATTAACAACTAAAAGTCAAACCTGGCATCATTGATGACGATCTCAAGTCTTGGATCACAAAATGCGTCTCTGTTGGCTACCAAGTATGTTTTGCAGAATTCTACAACCTCCTGATCCATCAATTATAAGTTTTGGGGTGTTCAACTCAACATTGATTTCAGAAGAAACAAAAGTGACAGTCGTTTTCTTTCTGAAGTCATTTTGGATGAACCATATGCGCACATGGGAACAAAAGAGGAGGTGGACAAATCTAATGAAGATAAACTTGCAAAACAGATAGATAGAAGTCAAAGAATGAAACTTCAAACGAAAAGAGGGAAGATTAGTTACCCCATCAATGTCACACATGACAACCTTCTCCACAGCCTTATGTCTAAGGCTTTCTCTTGCAGTGGACCCTTCACCTCCTCCCATGATGAAGATATTAGTTGGTCTAACACCAAACATAAATTGAAACAAGTATAGTAATTATCAAGGGAAAAAAAAGGAAAAAAGAAAGTCAGTCATAGATAGACAAGAATCAATATCAGACACCCTAAAACATATAGAAAGTAAAAGGGGAAATAAGGTACTTTGGATGATGAAGAAGTGGTGGATGAATAAGACATTCATGATAGATGAACTCATCCACCTCTGCACTTTGAAGCTTCCCATCAATGATTAAAGCCTGTTGAGCAACAAAGAAAATAGTTGAAGAGAGTAAGAAAATGTTACCTTTCCAATCCTAAATTTCATTTCTGGAGTGAGGAAAAAAAAAAAAAAAAAAAACCTTCCCAAATGGCTTTGTATCCAACAGAGCAATGTCCTGGTATGGAGTGGAACCTGCATGCAAAATACTGCAACCGAACAAAAAAAGATGGGGACAGAGAGAGATTGTTGATCATTTTCCTACCCAGGTATAAATTGCAAAGGTGTTTAACTTTGGTAATAAAAAATGATAAAATAATAAAATAAAATAAAAACTAAAATAAAAACTAAAACTTGTATTTCTTTATGCTTCTCTATGACCCAAGTTTTGAATTGCTGGGCTTCTTTCTATCAAACTTTTGGTCCTTCCCACTTCTAAGATATTATTAAGTATCGGTTTATTATTCTTAAGAATGTCTGCCATACATGAGATAAGCATAAAAGGTCCACCAAAGTACCATAGAGCTAATGCAGTCCCAGGATGATAAACAACTGGATAATGAGGCAGAAAAAAGAGATAACTGAGGAAAAGACAAATCTAGAGGGCAATTGAAGTGTGCTATTGCTCTCCAAAAAAGAAAAGGAAAAAAAAAAAAACATATGCTGAAAATAAATTCAAGATATAAGGAGAAAACTCATGGATTTGTTGACTTACATAGCCTAAAGTGTTTCACAGTATGTACGTATCAAAGCAAATGTAGATGCATGAATACCTATTGAGAACATAACACAGTCTCAAGTTGTCATCGATTTCTTCTTCATACCAGCAGCCCTTCCTATCCCCATTTAGAGATGGTTGGCTTGTTCCATTTCCTACTGCATTCCTATTGTTAAACCCATTGTTGCAAGAAATCTCACCCATTTTTATATCCGTTGAAGGTAGCCAACCACACACACAAAACACACAAACAAACACACAACAAAAAGAGAGAGATACAGAGAGGCACAGGGAATTGAAGGATGGAGAAGCAACCCAGCTGGCTACTCAATTTAAACGGGAAGGTGACAGGGAAATCCGCAAGTCTAATGATGACTTGGTTTTGGTGCACAAGAGTTGGGGAAATCTATCGAAGTGGCCACAACTCCTTGGGATTGAAAAGTAAATCACCCAAAATATCCTCATGGGTTTTCGTAGACCGATACATGTACATACACAAATACCAAAGTATAAAAAGTGGAAAGGCATGGTGTGATTCCTAAGGTTGATTTACTCGCATGGTTATAATTTCTATGTGATACCCTTAAGGACCCTACCAAATAGATGCAAGTTTTTGACGGTGAAGTAATGCCAAATATAATCAAAATTTTTAATTGTGAAAAGATAGCAACACAAAAATGAAATTCAATAATCATGATTGCATTTTGTATGAATTCGCATCACTTCGTTATCTAACTATTATTTCTCCACACGTAAATTCTTCATCATATTTGTTGCATATACGTGATGATCATAACTTGCATTTGCATATTTAGGATATGGATGGAGATCGACCTCAATTCCTCAGTGATCTTTACGTGTGGTGAACGTGGAAGATCCACACAGCATGATGGATCCCTCCTCCATTTAGGTACCTAAATTGGGGCAATCTTCTTGATGGTCTAGCGATACATGACATTGACTCATAGGGGTGAATACAATACATGTAATGGCATGTATGTATATATATATATATATATATATATATTGGACAAATAAAAGATGGACTTGCATGGATGAAAAATATGATGGATATAATGAAAGTGGAACTATGCATAATTTCTTAATGGAATCAAGGAAAAGGATAAAAGAAGATGATTATGATGAGAGTGACAATTCCCGAAAATTCTGATAATATTCTCTCTTTTTTTTTTCAAGAATATGTGCAAAATCTTTGTTGGAGAGAGGGAGAGAGAGGGGGATGGCGTGCAGTGGGAACCATCATCATAATCTCTGGCTTCAAAAGATGGAGGGCGTGCCATGCCAGGCGCACTCATCAGCACCACCACCGTTACAATCACAGCACATCAATATCCACAGGCCCAACAACACAAAATCCTCTTTTTATTTATTTATTTTTTAATTTTTTTCCCCTTTTAACTCCAATAATAAGAACAGACAATAACCCCTTTTAGCACTATTGTGTTCATCACTCACTACAGTACTTATATATATATATATATATATATATATATATATATCTTATGACCGCATCTGCGTTACCAGGTTGGCAAAGTGAGTAAAGTTTTATTTATTGACCAAGGTCTGAATTTTTAAATCAGGTTGTAAAGAAGTCATTTTTTTCATGAATTTACTAATCCTAGAATGATGGCTTGTTTTTAATTGGTAAATTTAATCCGGTATGCAAAAACTGATATGCATGCAGTACTCTAAGATTTGATTCTTCCATAGATAATTTGGTCCATGATGTTACAGATATTTAAAGTGTTCTTTATTTCTATTTAAATGTTGATGTTGAGATGTTATTCTAATATATGGAAGCCCAATCCAATGCTACGTCTAACGAGTAGTTATGTGGGGTCAAACATTAGGTAATGTTGGCAACAGCATGATGTGCCTTTAAAAGATGGGGCTCATCGAGAACAAGGTGCAAACTCTTCTGGGTTCGTGCGGGCAGCAGCTATTTATACGAAGATCAAGCATACTGTAACAGGATCTTGTGGAAGGAAATAATGGATTCACCCACCCCTCATATATTTTTGAAAAACTGTGACTTATGGTTGTGTTACCATCAAAATTCATTTTAGAGCAACTTCAAAGTGTGGAGAGGCCAAGATAGATGGGGGAAAAGGTTGCAATCCACTGTCCCTTCATGGTATGGGCCTGATCTTTTTTTTAGTGAGATTGGGTTATCAGAATAATCTTCACTGGATTCATTTCATGCCGTGTCCATAAGGAACATGCTGAATTGGCCCATGATAGTTGGGCCTAAAATGTAGGGCAACCATACAGATATCCACTTTTATCCAGACAAGACCACCAATATGATGGACCTACCCCTTCCTTTGTCTACTCCTATTATTTCTTCCTCCTCCTTTTTTTTTACAACCTTCTTTTTGTGGAATACATATAGCAATTTTTCTTTCTGACTCGTCCTTGAAAATGTTTAGCCTGCAAGCACAGAAATATTTATGAACCGAAATAGGGAGGACAGAGTAAAGTCACAAGAGTTCTACAATCTAGAAATTAATAACTTCCAATGTATTGCACATAAGATTGGGATGGCGAAGCATTAGGTCTACCCATCACCGCTCGTGAGAGAACCCCGACACTTTCAAACCCGCAAGCAACAAAGAATAAACTCCAAACAGCGACACTGCTACTACAAACACTGCCTTGATTTTCTCCACACCGAACCATTTTGTAGCTAAAATACAAGACCTAATCGAGAAATGCGAAGAAAGGAGAGTCCAACAGGAAGACTCCAAGTTTCTAACGTCACTGATGAGTCACTGAACCTTGATGCCTCAACGACATGTAGTAAAGGACAAACTCCATGCCCAAAACAAACACTTGCTCCCGGATAGGGGCTTATACAAGTCACTTGACGGGTTAAATTCCCAATGCACAATCTAGCTTACTTTACTCTACACGCACATAAGTACAAGCACTAGAAGCAGAAGCTCCATTTTGACTTCTCAAACAAAGAAAGCGACACATATTCCTACCAACTCCTGCCATCGTTTGCAAACCAATGTGTAAAAATATATTAACCGACCAGCTCATACAGAGTAGAAGAACACGTTAAGAATCAAAGTTTTTCAAACCTTGGTGTCTTTCTTTACTACAAACAAGGTACTAGATTCTCATTCTTCACAAAAACTTCGCAATCCCGTGTCAACTTTAAATTGAAATAGAAAATTTTCAACGGCTTGAGATTCTTTGCACAATTACAATATACTTTCTTCTTTATAATTTGCACCCCCATATATATGGTGTACGATTTCCCACATGATGTTCGCCGTTTGGACCACGCTATCGCCTTCCCATGCTTCGTTGTTCAAAACCCAAAACGTAGAGTTTCTTGATGCATGCAAAAATGCCACAAAACTCAACGTTAGGCATGGAGTGCTTGAAGTCAAAATTTAATACCCCATCCCACACGCAGTATCCATTTTATTTGTTTTTGTCCCACTTTGGTCAACTAATGCGCGATCCTTAGTCAATCATATCCACTGTATGCAAAGATCACAGTTTTAATAATCGAATATATATTGCATCTCTCATTTCTTACCGCGTTCCTATAACGAAATGCTTCCCCATAATGCAGGCAGGTAATCCTGTGATCAAAATCAAATCCCATTTCTCTTAGGGGCCCCCCCCAGAGACGACAAAAATCTAATACAATAATTAACGAATTATTACTAGCAGTGTCACTTCCATTGACATTTTGACACGGATTAATGTAGTAGCCCTATGTACTCTTGGCTCTTGTTTTAATTTTTTTGTTGTTTTTTTTTTTTTTTTTCTTCGTTCTTTCTTGTTTGGGTGGCGCCGTCCTCCTTTAGAACCGTTGTGAAACGGACACGTGACGGCGTCTGAGATGAGGGGAGACGATGGAGATGAGACCGCCGAGTGGGGGCCGCATCTTTGACCTGTAAATCATCTCATCGTACGGTCTCCTGTAGAACTTCAGAAACGGCGAGAAAGATTCACGAGCCTTTTCTGTTCTGCTGACCTGGCAATCCTTCTTGAAGAACATGGCCGGCGATTGGAGGAACGAGGGGCGTGGGGTCCGCGGTTGAGAGATCTTGACGGGATCACCTGCGGTGGCGCGCTGCGGCAACGGTGTTGATGGGAACAGACTCTTCCTGTTGTAGTCATAGCCGTTGATGCTTCCACGTGGGGTTCTAGCAACCGGCGACGCGAATGAGAGGGACCTAGCGTTGAGCGGAGAGATTAGCGCGGGGCCCAGAAGGGAGGAGCTGGCGGGTCCCACTTTGGATGCTGACGTATCCGTTAATGTCAGGTACCAGGGCTTGAGGGAGTCAAAATGTTGGGACACGGTGAATGAGAACCTTGAGGATGAGCATGAGCCAACCTTGGACGTTGATTTGATCGACGAGGGCTCAAATCGGAGGGATGAAACTCGAGGGTAGGACGCAAAGTCAGCGAACTCCAACGATTCTTCAAAATCGAGCGACGATACAACCATCGTGACCGTTGATAGATCTACAAATGGACGCACACCCTGCACCCACGAAGATACAAAAAATGCAATAATTAAGTAAATTCGCAAGAATCCATAGAAGCACTAGTTTCAAGGTCGAGTGGGTACATACCGAGTCCGAATTACGGGTTAGTCAATAAAAACCGATATTGATGTCACCAATATTAAGATGAGACAGCCACATACAGATCACGATTTATACAAATGTGAAACTTGAATTTGGATTTTCTTTTTCGATATTGAAGTCAGGTGGTGCACACGACAACTCACTTGTATCTGGACTAGTACACCTTCTTAGTTAATCTCCACCGTAATTATCAAACTAAATTGTCATAGACGACCATTAATTAATTTTCGAATGTATCGGCAACGTTTCATATTTTTGAACCATGGCAACGGGCTTATGTGGGAAGAAGTAACGGTACAGAACTAAGTGTGAAAGAGATTGCACCTAGAAAGAAAATGAGATTTGACTTGGGTGCTAAAATTTGTTAGTTTTTTTTGGTCACAGAAAAGAAAAAAAAGGCAAAAAGCATAGCTCATTGCATAAGAGGGTCAAACAAATAGTAACAAATAACCCCGCTGCGGGCCGTCCAGCAGGCTTAACAAACAGCGTTAGACAGGACCATTTAATAACAGGACAAAAATTGATGGTACAACCCACATGCACTACGCACGAAAAAACGACAGGACTATGTGATGAGAGTAGGCAGAATTTGAATTTTTACCTTCCATAGATAAGAGAAGAGAGAAGGCGGGTCGATTACAAAAGCCTTGTAAAGCCTGCATGGGTAGTACTCGGCCACAATTTTCAGTGCTGCCAGCAATAAGTTAATAAAAGCCGACGCTGACCTGAAAAAGCCTGCATTCAAAAGGGCAAAGGAAAAAAGGGAAAAAAAAAAACAAAATTTAATAAATCTCATAAATTCTGGAGAAAGATTGGCTACGTATTAGTTTTTGAGGAAGTTTCTCAGCGAAATTGGCCAATTGTAGGATAGTACGCAAATGGAATTTGGTTCAATACCCGATAATGCCCTTACGCAGGGACAGACCATTTAATAATGGTGCAATGAATGCGACACTTAAAAAAAGGGTCACTCCAGACATTGTATGGGAATTTAACAGGGTTTTGACGGTTCCCCCGACGCATAGCTGCGCTTCTGCTCTCTCATCAATGTGGATTGTGTTTGCTTTACTAGCGTGCAATTACGTAACTTCAGGAAAAATAAAAAGAAAAGAAAGACCCAAAAAAGTTTGCCTCAATTCTCAAAGCTTTGTTTAAAGTTGCACAAGGTGCTTACTCGCATCGAAGAGAAGAACAAATTGTTCAATGCTTCTTGGCATGGTTGCTATAGCCACCTCCAGAGTAAAGACTAGCAAACGGGTGAACCTAGAAAATGCATAAGAAATAATTTAGCAAATAATATTTTGATTGGAGCTAGAAGCTTAGATAACGTGTACGTTACATATTAATGACTTACTGCTTTTGTGAGTGAAACTTCTGGTAGTCTTGCTTAATGCGAAAGATCTGCAACATAGAAGCAAGATGGATGCCTTTTTAAACTCAACACTTGAAGAAGAAAAAAAAAAAAAAACAAAACTAGCTATAGAGCTAAATAACTTATAATTATGATCATTGTATAAGTGGCCTGCAGCCAGAAACAGAGAGACATTAGTGAAGATTACCAAAACAGGCCTGGATTCTTCGTCATGACCAGCCACGTACGCAACCCCTTCAGCAAGCTCGGCTGAGAACTCATCAGCCATCAAACTATCTGTATTTTAAACAAAATGCAAAGAGAAGAAAAGAATCGTAGCTTATTGTCTAATTAGAAAAGGTTTTCTTATTTCTGTATGTTTAATAAAATTAAAAATTTTCTCTTTATTTCAAACTGGTTGCGGAGCGGCGCCATTCACCAGTGATTAGTCACTGGGGTTGGTTCACTTTAACGCCCAACTATTCAAAACAAGCAAAGAAAAGAAAAGGCAGAAGATTCCATTTGAAACCTCAAAAAAAAAAAAAAAGGAAAAAAAAAATTGTGGTAACAGACAAAAAAACGGATAGAGAATGATTCTGTTTTTTTTTTTTTTTTGAGAAATTAGAAGGAAGAGGAAGACTAGAGGAAAAGTTGGTTGTTACCAGTGCCGAGGCTCTCTCTCCAAGAAAGGCAAGCTCTCAAGTGCTTAGCAGCCTTCTTCACATTATCACCTTTAGCCTTCAGAAACCTTTCCACACAGCCATAGTTGCAGAACTTCTCCTGTTCATAACACAAATCAGAGAGAGAGAGAGAGAGAGAGTAAAAAGGCTTAACGCAGACCGAGTACAACAAAAAAGATTGTGTCTTGGCCGTTTACCCAGCAATCCCAAGTACGACACAATCTTGGATGAGTCAAGAAACATACTTTCTACGGCTGAAAATGCGTATTAACAGCGAAAATGGTGACGGCTAGCTTTAGATCTCAAACAGAGAAACAGTGAGGAACACAAGGAAAACCTACCTGTTTCACTGTGAGCGGGGCTTGTTTTCTTAGAAGCTCCAGGACGGCATCAACCCTCTCTTTGGCTTTCTGATCTTTTAGTCGCTGTTGCTGTTGCAGCACTTGGTGTTGTTGCTGTTGATGTTGTTCTTTCTTGCCCATTTCGAGAAAACAAGTAATGCCAAGGAAACACCAATATGCCAAGCTTCTGCTTCACGCAGCCATTTAAAAACTTCGCAGTTTGCGGTTTGGTTTGGAGAAAGAGAGAGAGAGAGAGAGAACTTGGAAGTGAGAAAGTGAAGGAGGGGAGACATCTATATATAGCAAACGTCGGGCGAATAACGCCGTTATATACCAGAAAAGAAATAGTTAAAAGGTTATAAAACGCCAGTCAATGACAGCGATTTGCAATGGAAAACGTCACCGCCACCACGAGTTAATTTTTTTTCTCATTATCACTTTCCTATAGCTTGCCCCGACCTTAAAGTCCGTTTCGGACATGCATTTAATTACGGTGTCTCGTTATAGGGACAATGGCAACATTTCCTCGTTGGGAGTTCATTTATTAGACACGGACAGTTAGTACAAAAGATTGAAAAAAAATTAATAAATTTGCAAAAAAAAAAAAAAGAAAGGTGAAATGCCGTAAGTAGAAACTGACCACTCATGTGGCTGGACAGAAACACAAGTACAATGGTTATTCTGGAAATTTTCGTAATGAAAAGTGGACTAAAGGAAGACATGGGGGACTCCCGTGAACGGATATTTCGGGATAACAAGACACGGGTGAGTTGGTGTACTGTATGGATTATGTACTCTGGTCCGGATCATGTTTTTCACTTGGGTTCGCTCTTTTTCTGGGTTCAGGTCCATGTATTTCTCGTACAGCTTCTTGTGGGTAATAGAACGGTGTTTGTACTATTCGTGCGTGTGCGTGTGCGTGTGCGTGTGTGTGTGTGTGGAGCCCGTTGGTGTGCAATAACTCGAACAAAAATTGCGTCGCGTGAAATTCAAATGTCAGTACGAGCAAAAACAAAAACGAGGACATCATGAATTTGTGTGCCATTTTATTTTAATTTTTAATATAATTTATTTATACTCTTATATTATATATATTAGATAATAAATAAAATTCATTAAAAATAAAAATAAATTTATATAATATAAAACTATAAATAAATTATACTTATAATAAAAATAATAATTATACATTAAGTGCAAGTAATCCCATAAGTCAAAACAACAATAATATTTGTTGTCCGATAATAAATCATACCCAAGTCCGTAGTTGTTACGGCGGAGAATTTAAGATTCCCCCCCCCCTCTCTTGGCCACAGAGGCTCCACTAAATTCCGGACATTCTCCACGCGGCCAAGCTCCATGCCTTAAGTGCATACACATGCACAATCCGCCCCTTTCCCTTCATCTCATTTCTCCTCTACAATAATATAATACAGTATAATTATTGACGCATTCTACAAAGAAGTCCCCCTTTTCTGTTATTATTATTATTTATTTTAATTGTTTGTAAGATTATGGTAAAGAAAAAGAAGACGTAAAACAGCAGTCGGTAAAGAACTTTGTACAAT
This sequence comes from Bruguiera parviflora, assembly GCA_019804595.1. Taxonomy (NCBI): domain Eukaryota; kingdom Viridiplantae; phylum Streptophyta; class Magnoliopsida; order Malpighiales; family Rhizophoraceae; genus Bruguiera; species Bruguiera parviflora. The sequence goes on from CM034046.1 coordinate 3,635,862, forward strand.
ACATGGTTAACAGAGCTTCCAAGTCCCAAGGGTTGTTTCGCCTAAGTCAAAACGACGCCCGAAATCCACACATTTCAATGCACCGCCAACGTTTAGAAAATGGCTTCGTCGATACAAACCGTATGTGCAACATGTCTTGCGATCCACTGGATCGAAAGTACGCAATTTCGATGCACAATATTTCCAACCAAATAAAAGGGCATTTTTGAGAACGCGAAAGAGAGATTATTTTTCGTGATTTAAACTTCACTAGGCACTACACCCCCCTCGTTCTCCGATGCTTCATAAGTCCAATCCAAATCGTTCGTTATCTGCCGCCGATCGACGCTCGTAGCGAAATGGGGCAAAACAGCGTGCAATACGAAGGCATGCTCGTAACATCCATCGATGAGACGATGTTTTACGCATAGCAAATGCTGTGGAGGTTCTGGCGCGAACTCGATGGGCACCCGCATGTTTATGCCCGATATGCTCGGATATTTATACATAATGACTAAAAGGAAATAATCGTCTTGAGCACAACGTTTTTAAAAAGAAAAGGGAGGCTCGATGACAATTCGAAACCCCCCCCCCCCCCAAAAAAAAAAGGAGGAGGAGGCTTGTGGTGTGTTAGAGATGGCCAAAGCGTAGTTTAGGCTGGTAAGTTGGGCTTCCCGAAGCTAAAGTGTAAGCTTTATCGTGGCGATTAAAATGACAACGCAAAAGGTTGGTGTTTAGTGAAATACATGTTTCGTTTGTCTCCATTCAAATGCGTTACAGATTCTCTTCTTTGCCTTCTAAAGTCCACACGATGTAATATTTCGTGTACACCTTTTTTTCTGCTGCTAACTATGTCGGTTTGGCCTCGTCTCTTTTTTTTTTTTAATTTATTTTTATTTTTATTTTTTTGCATGTGTTACGGCAATATTAGTCAGATCGATGTCGCCATATTAAATTTTATGATTAATCTAGTCAAACAAAAGGTCGTTTTCACGATAAATTATCACTTTGCAATGGGTCTAAAAGATTTGAATTTCTGTCAGTAGGATATGAGCAGTGCACTTCCTCAATCGCCCTCATTTTTTGGGGTCTGAATTTGGCTATACTTGTTTAACGCATAATCATATCCTTTTAGCTGAAACAAAACAAAACAAAAAAAAAAACAGAGCGGAAATTATTGTAAGAAAGCAATATCTTAATTTGTCATTCTATTACTTAATGGAAATAGGCATTATCAATCCAGACATACACCCTATATTATACTTTTAATTATTTGAAATAGTAATTAACAACAAATAAGGACAACAATCAATGATAGGCAAACCAAACAACATACTTATAAGGTCATGATTTTGCTGCTTCACGCCCCTCCTACGTGGCCCAAATGAAATAGAGTTAGTTCGCCTAATCCTAATGTCACCAACCCCTTTGAGTGGAGAATTCAAATTTTGAAACACCATGCACTCTCCCTCCATTTCCTGAGACCCATTAACCAGGACATTTTTATCATGGCGGAATCATTGCCCTTTTAAATTCAAACCATATATTATATACTATAGTGCTTGCCTCTCTGGCTTCTGTGGTGTCTCTCACTCCTCCTCTCTGTCCCAACATCTATCCACATACCTGTTATAATTAGAATGGTTATGTGTGAAAAGGATAAGAAGAGTGCTCGGTTTTTTATTTTTTATTTTATTGTTGCAAAAAAAAACAAAGTGCTCGGTTTTAAATAACGTAGCAGATCAAAATGGCAAGCGAGCAGTCTAATTGAGCGGTGGCAACTTTCTGCCCAACTGTGACTTGATATGGACAGAACTGGTTTGGGATCCTGTCTCTGTGAAGCTAAGCCAAGGTAGAAGCTTGTGGGAGATAAAACAACATTTATTTTTTATTATTGCCGATTTTGGATTCTTCCCATTTCACTAAAACATGGAACTCGACAGTACACATTCTCATTTTAGTGAATCCCATCAGTTTTTTTTTTTTTTTTCCTGAACAAGAAAACGATTTTTCTCGAGTAGTCATCAAATAGCTCTAGTCCCCTCCCGTATGTCAAATCTATGACTTTTATTTTGATAGACTAGTTCAAGGATAATGCATAATTTCACCGCCATTTGCAATATAATTTACATTGGAGATATAATAATAAGAAAATTTGCGTCATCTCTAATTTTATCGACGACTACACCGCTTCATCTCTAGTAGTCAACAAATTGATCTCTAACCCACCAACAACAGAGAAAAAACCACGTATAGGGTGATTTTCTTAATCTCACTTCGTGGGCCTTTGAACAATTAATTAAATCCTCTAACAATATTATCATCAACTTTTTTTTATATAAAAAAAAGAAAAAGAAAAAGAGGGAAGGTGAAGTGATGGTTCTGTTAACGTTGTAAAAGGTAAAGCTGAGTTCCCGAGTGGAGTTAAACAGAGAGAAAAGGAATTGAAGGATCATTCGATGGGGGGGGACCTTTTAGGAACCGTTGCAGAAAATAATGACTAATGGAGACACAGTAGAGCCAGATACGTTTTTAAGTTCCAATTTGTGGGCTTTCATGTTGACCACTGCTCAAATGGATCCGCACATGGGTCGTGGGACCCAATCACCCCAGTATCCTATTTCTCTGTGACTGAACTGGGTCTCCGTTCGATAAAAGTAAAGTCCTCTGCTCTGGTCCACCGTGGACCCCCCCTCTTTGCCATGATGAGCTCGTGGCCGTCATGGTCGATGGTGGATTAGAGTTGGGCACTTTATGTGTTGAGATAAACATTCCAAGAGGGTGGAACACATTCACATCTTGATTCATAGATGCACCCATGTGTGATGAAAGGAAAGAAAGAAAGAAAAAGAGGAAAAAAAAAAGGTGGAAATACATGCGAGAGAGAGAGATAGAGAGAGAGAGAGTTTGATTTAATCATTAAAGTACACAAGAGAGTCAGAACAAAATCCATTACCCATTCGGTGAGCCAATCCATAAGAACAAGCAGTTGCCCAGTACATGTTTGAATGGGCTAACGGCTTTCTTGGAACACCAGTGGCCCATAATCTTTATGGTTGGGCCACATTCCCTTGTATTTCGTTTTGCAACAAGGTTTATGTCCAGCTTTACAGCTCCAATACCTGGGCCACACCACCTTGCATCCAGGCCCAATTCACGCCTGAATGTCAATGAAAGTGAGATAACCAGGTGAATGTACCAAATTTAAAAGATCCGTGACAATTTCTCGTAATCTAAAACTTAGCATGTGGGAACTTCCTTCCCATTGATTTCGGGTTGTTTCCATAGAATTGGAACGAGGGAAGACCTGCAATGCTCGAGGGGAAGGAGTTGCGAATGACACAAGTCAAGGGCAATGAAGTTTTTTTCCTCCTTGGAAAGTAAATCATCTGGTGATAAGGGCCATCAAACTAATTGTTGGGAAGGCAATAAGGCTCCAGGTGCCCTCATGGCTGATTTTTATATTTTAACGTGATTACGAAACGATTAAGATTCTCAAGTTCACGTAAAAAGGCGAACATTCCTGAACTCACCCATATTCTCGTGTAGACACCTTAATTTTGCCATTTGTCCCAATCTCAGTTGCCACCTTTCAGCAAGCGAGCCGCTATTACACTTTAAAGGCAACCAATGGACAGGTGGGAGAACTGGAGGTATCCGAGAGGTAGACTTGTAAAATACTCTTCAAAGAGGGCTTCTGTTTTCTTAAAATACAAGGAACCCCCACGAGGGTTTGCCACACCCCAAAATTTACCAAACTCAAAAGCAACGAGGACTCCAAACAAGGCTTGAAGCACAAGGGAAGCGATTAAGGATGATAAGGTGTGGTGACACTGGGAGAGAGTTTGCAGAAGTGTGTAAAGCACTGTGGATTGGTAGGATTGCTTCTTCTCCTAGAAGGTGAAGAGGGTTTGAGATTTGACAATGACATTTTACCAAGACCAAAATGTGAAATTCATGATTGGACTGCAAGGGAAATATAGAAAATGGCTTTGCCCACGTATTGGCCTCAAAGTTCACCCTTTTCTAAGCAAACCAGACAGTTTTTCTGTCTTATTTTGTTCCCTCTCATTCTCTCACCCAGATGAGCTAATTACACCCCATTCTGTAAATGGGGTGGATGCAATCCCTCCTCTCCCCATTGAGGAGGCTGTGGTTTCGTTTACACCCAACTCCAAAGAGTACGTCCTTATTCACTCCCATAGCTGCATTTCCATTATCTATCCATTATGTGCATCCTAATATCTACACATGTTCTATGGTTACTGAGCATTTTTGCTTAAACATTACGACGCCTCTTAACCTGATCAATATTTTTTCTTCTTTCTACGGAGTGAAAACCAAAACATTCCCCTACCAGCGGCGCCAATGTCCTTCCTTCCCTACCATTCTCTATTTAACTTTTGACTTCACAATATTGACAATTGTAACTAATGGAAACAAAGACCAAACTGTCTCTGCATCTTTCTTCGGCACTTCCTGAATGAATATTATCACCTCTTTGATTCAGCATGAATTTTTGATAGATCATTGAGTTGCTCCTGCAGCTCATTCATCCATGCAATCTCATTTTCAACTACCTTTTTATCTTTTCTTAATTCCACAGGAAGATTACTTCTTTCCCACTCCATTTAGTATGATTTTTTTTTTTTTTAATTGTTTACACAACTGATATTTTCTGCTTCGCAGGAAGAGGGATATACATTCTATACGAGGACGTAAAGTCCTGCCCCTACGAGGATGTGCATGTCCTGTGGTCAATACTAGTGGAGACGCATGCACCTTCCATGCCATCAAAGCAATGAAGGCCGAGAATTGCAGAGATTTCACAGAACTCTGAGATATCCAGTCGTGTACATACATAAGATATTTATGGCATTTTAGAATTCTCGTTAAAAGGATTTTTGGGTTCTAATTTACTTTGCCTTTTAACCTTCACTCATATCAGAACATCTCTTTTTCATCTCATTTGTCATCTCTCTCTCTCTCTCTCTCTCTCTCTTCCTAACCTTATTTAGTTTTCTTTCAATTCCGCGAAGACGACAACATTTGGTTATATATTTGTGCGTCTCAACATAAATACCTGTTAATTTGCTTATGTCTCACGTGTTCCGCGATGTCGTCCATGAGTGCCTTGATGTCAAATATATAATAACGTAAACGTGCCCAATGACCCTAAACCGCGAGGTATTGATGAACGAAAGCTCTATTTTTGCTGTATTTGGCTGCTTGTTGCTTTCTCAGTTTCAGAAGTTTGGGCACTAGTCAGTTTCTTGGTTTCAAATCCTCCCGAAACCGACTTAAAGAAAGCTACAGAAAGGATAGACAACCAGCATGCTTTTTGAAGTCCTCAATAGGCATCTTAATAATCAACTATCTATGAGTGCCAATCATAATCAACTGTGTCCTAAAATAGTGCAGAAGGAGATATCTTTTCTCACAAACGACAAAGCAGAGATATCTTCACGTAACAGGAAACTACCGTTCACAATGAGAGTTAGCTCTTCGAACTCTAAAAATGAGGTTAACAGAAAGCAGAATAATTTGAGCTTTGAGTTCTTCACTGATCGAGATAACAACATAGTCATAACGAGCATTTTTATGGCTGTTAATTGGAAACGAAGGGCTACAACATATGACAACTGGCACACATAGCAGGTGGAAAATCATTACATGAAAATAGGAATCTACAAGATTTCCTCATCCTCCCATTTACACTTGAAAACCCAGTCAATGAGCCAAGAAAGCAAGAGTCCTGCACATTAATTTGGATTTTTCATTCAAAAGAAATATGTAAGACAGTAGGAAGAATGCTCTGACAATGATAATTGATATTCAACTCTGCAAAGTGCAAGCAATATTGGTCACAAAAAAGAGAGACATCCAATGAACCTTCCTAAGATTAAGACATGACTACTGTATCGGCAAACAATGAAATCAAACTAAAACTGCAGATGGCCTTAGGGTGGAACATATTGATGGTATATCGACTAGAGCAAATTATACACCTCCTCCATCAACATGCATTAAACAACAACAGGCTTCTTAGCTGAATTCATGGTTTCTGCATCAAAACAGCTTTTCAAGCTTAATGATGGATGAAATGCAAGCACTTTCATCCCAAACATTAAGTTTATCGCCATTTTGATTCTGTGCATGCAACATAAAAAAGAAATATGTAAAACAGATAATGCTAGTAATCATCGAGTGATCGGATTGAAATATCCATTGGATTAATGAGAACACGATCAAGAGATGGTCTGATTTACCGTACATTTAAACCTCTATGAAACTTACAAAGGCTTCCACTGAGATGCTTCCCTACCTGGATGATCTCAGATTATAAGGCTGATGAAGAAGAGTTTTCGACCACTCTTGGCAGCCAATCTTTAAAGTACATCTGGCAGCCTATATCTGCAGGGGAGAGGGCAGCTACAGGAGTTACAGTAATCTGAAATGAAATATCAGGATTGAATTAATATTTTGCCACAGCTTCCATTCAAGTTTCATCAAGTAAAACAAAAGGCACACACATATCCATCCCGAAGAAGTCTCTGGTCTGTGTCATCTTCAGCATCATCAACTTGTGCAATTACCTAGGAAAGGTAAAGAAATATTAGAATTTAAAGTGCTGTTGTATTTCAAAACAAAAAAACAGAATGAAGATGAAATGAAAGAGAAAACATCATCTATTTAATCTGGACTGAAAAGCCAAATGTCAAACAATCAAGTTATCAGTCTTGTTCCTTTGTGAACTGGTGCTTGATCAAACAACAGAAAAAAAAAACTCGGTAGTATCAAATTAGTTGATTCAGTCAACTACATAAGCCATGTGAGATAGCATCATAATTCTCATCTGTTGAGAAAAGTATCTTCCACCCCTGAGTACTGGAAGAGTGGACATGCAAAAGAATTTTTATTTTGGATTAAGATAGGTAAACGTTTCGACAGTATAGGAATGCCAAGTTAGCAAAAACATGTATTGAATGTTTTTCCAATAAAGGCACAATTAGAAGTAAAGAAAGGGGCTTACTGCTCTCTTAAACATCAGTTGTTTTTCTGATGTATCTGATGCTCCAATATTTGTTGGTAAAGCTGGATCTTCATCCATCGTCATTGTTGAGGACATTTTTCCTCCGTGAATGTTAGAAGTAACTTGCCTCCACCCCATTCTATACAAGGTTTTACCTTGCCTGGTGAGCTTATACCCCTTTTTAGGCCAAGCAAACAGGACACAGAAAATTAAGTGTGTGAGACAATAAAATGAGAGGAAAAAAGTTCTTTAATCTAGGAAATGAATAAGCCTCCAACAGAAATGGTGATGCTAACCACTTTTATTGCAAGTACAGCAATATGGTAACCATATAGTTGCCACTTACCTTATGATTAGCAACATCTGTTGGCAGATCTATATTCAAAAAGCACCCTGAAGGATAACTTTGATTTCTAATCTCGGTGATTATCGCACTTATAATAGGTAGGCAGGCCTCAGCAGCAAGAGTGCAGTCCTGGATATTGCTCTTACCTCCAACCCTACATGTAACAAAAATTCATGTTAGCATACTAAGGGGCATGCATGGGAACAACTAGCCAAAAGCAGTTAACTTTTCACTGGTATTGCCATATATTCTGAGAAATGTGCCTACGTACCAATCATATGATACCGAAACACCAGGTAAATCATTAAAGAAGGCCTCTCGAGCACCAGCAACTGTGCCAGAGTAAACACTGCAGTTTCAGTTGGGAACTAAAAAGCATCAGAAGGGAATATAACCAAATCTGAAATATGATAGCAGTTTTTGCACCCAAAAAAAAAAATAAAAATTGCACCTTTATTTTTGGGATAAGTAACCAAATCTAAAACATAAACTGCAAGCTACTTATTTTATTGGTAACACGACTGAGAAATATCATATCTTCATAACTTTGTTTGTCCTTGAAATTTCACAAAAGTGAACCGTTGGAACTGTATGCTACAGCTTTTGAAAAAAATTATGACCAGATGTCTATTCATTGTTGGAAAATATTATTTTTGCATAATTATGAAAGCAATTTCTATTTTCTACATACATTCCAGACAATTGCTGATCTATGCTAGGTGCTTTTCTTGCTTGAACCTATTCCCTGTTCTTTTTACTCACGAAAATTTGAATAATAGTGAGGGGAGGAGATGAAATTATGGAGATTTAGGACAGCAGGCAAAGCAAGAGAGTGTAATTACTACTAACATGTGATACCCGCAATTGCTGCCCACGTTTATGCCACTGACTACCTGTACATAGAAATAGGGAATGCATCACAACTTTATGGAGCACCTTGACAAAAAAAAACTGATTGATGTACAAAGAATGTGTAAAAGCATATACAAGAGGAGTTCAACAAAATGGTTCCAGAAAATAAACTTAGTCATTCCAAAACAGAAGGTATCTTTGTCATATTGAACTTATAGTAGTCATTTTGCACGTCCGCTGGGGATAGGTGAAGCGTGAATCAAGATATGTCTTAAGCAATGTGAGAATTCACATTTCCAAAGCTGCAGAGAAAAGTCAGAAAAGTACCAGATCAGGAACTTCTGGAAAGAGTGCTCTTGAGATTCCTAAAGAAGTGCAATCTGCTGGAGTTCCTGCAAAGTACATAGGAGAAGATTTTTATTTTGGAAAAGAAAGAAAGAAACAAACTCTTTTGATCCATATCGGGATGTGCTTTAGTCAAACAAATTGAGGATGGCAGTTGAAGGTCAATGCTCTTACATCACTATCCATTTGAAACAAGGGATGAGAAGATGGTGGGGAAAAAGGTGGGAAAGAAAATCAATACATGGGCTCGCATCAAAGAAGCAAAACCATGTCAAAAGATTGATTATCACGAACAACAGAGCCATTAACATTTCTTTGTCAAGGCATACATTTAAAGGTGTGTTATAGAACCATCAACCTTCATAAATAAAAGAGTCCCCCCCCCCAAAAAAAGGACACAAAAGTACATTTTTAAGTCTATGTTTACTGATAAAAATAGACTAAAAATATTTACCATCAAGAAAGTAAGAGATATTATAATATCATTTTAAAAGCTCACAAATACTGCAAAGCCTAATCCTTTCAAATTAACACATTATTTTTGCAGAAAACACAAACCACACAATAAACCAAAGATATAAAAGTATAGAACTAAAAATGAAAGAGCTACTACTTTCTTAGTTCTTGTCACTATCTTGATACTCAGAACACAACATTGGCTTTATCTATTAAAAATTTATTATCGAATTCTATGAAATAAACTCAAAATTAGATGCGGACTTATTACAAATTTCAGTTATAATTGATATGTCTTTTCATACATAATAATTATTTATAATTAATAATTATAATGAATTCATATTCAACTTCTTGTTAATTTCATGATTTTTTTTTCCTTTTTTGTTTCTATTAATGAGATCAAAAGACTATGTACAAATTAGGTCATTCAAGTGAATAGGAATCTACCTATACAACCTTATTGAATGTACAGCTTTGTAATGTACACTCCTTGCCTTGCATGAAATTAAACGTTCTTGCATTCAGTTAATTGGCACTGATGTAGACAAAAGATGCATTATAATATATATTTTTCAATTTTTTCATTCATTTAACAAAACACATGTTTTGCAAATATATTTTCAACAACCCAAGCCACACCATAATATATTGCAATATCATTCTAACCTGTTGCATGATGTACAATGCTGGATGAAATAATTGAAACTCTAAATAAATGCCTGCATAATATGGAATTACCAAGCACAAATCCCTTCTCGTGACAAAATTAAATCACAAAATTCACACTCTACATGAAGTATATGATATGAATCTTGCATCCATGTAAATTTATGCAGTTCCATATGTAAACAAAGTACAAAGATAGATACAAAAACCTCAGCTTTTGCTTTGGAGAAAAAGGAATTGAGATGGTCTGAAACTTATAGAAGAAGACAAACCAGAAACTGCATATGCCATTGCTCCATCAATATCAACTCGCCGTGCAGAAATAGCATGCAACCAAGTGATAGAATGGCTAACGGCTGACTTTTCCCTGAAAAAGAAAAATGCACAAATCATGCAATTAACTCTTCCAAATACCATGAACACGCGCGCGCGCGCACATGCACCCACCCACCTACACACACACACACACACACACACACACACACGCACACATGTACATACGCGCACCCATGCACACACGCACACACATACACACACAAGACAAAAGCATCCATTCAAATTACACACACACACACACACACACAACGTCACAAGACAAAAGCAGGCATGATGAAAAGCTCCATTCAAATTCCAATGCCGCGTTCTATGTAACGCCATTGAAACAAAAACAAACAACACGAATGCGAATCAAACCACTTGCTCCGAATATGCCGAAATCATTTGTTTCCTAAGGAAAAAGAAACAAGGAACAAGGAATAGACTGAAATGAATAGTGCTAAATATACTGTTTACGTGGAACACAACCCAAACAAACAGAGAGGGAGCGAAAAAGAAAAAATTATTTATTAAAACACGATGAATCTCTGTAATTATAATTATTTTTAATAGTATTAATTAATTTTATTGTTTTCATTAAACTTTTTTAAGTCATATTATAAATTGTATTATTTTTTTTAATTTTTGAAAAAATATTTTTGAATTTATTTTTAAATTTTTAAAAATTTATTATTTAAATATATTCTTATAAATAATAATAATAAATATTTAATAATAATAAATATAATAAATTCACATAAATATAGTACTAATAATTTGTAATTACAATGAAAAGCCAATCGGCTATGCGGGAGACATAGAGATTAAGGAAGAGTACGAGTCAGGGGCGCAAACTAGGACGCGGTAGCTGCCAGAAGAGACGAGGGCGCGAACCAGAGCGCGCAGTCCCGGGGCGTCTATGCCGTCGTCGTTGGTGATCATGATCGTCGGCCGGTGATCGGAGCTCAGAGCAGAGGCGACGTTCTCCATTTCTCTCCTAAGCTTAAAAGTAGAAAAGAGGAGGAGAGGCGGAAAGAGAAACTACTTGTCGGGGCTCTATGTAATTATATTACGAACGGTGCTTCGTTACGGCCCTTTTTGTCTTTATTGAAAAGGGCTCTCGGAGGACGTCTTTTTTTTTTTTTTTAAAGATTGTAGAATATGGCTGGCTGCTTTATGAATGGGAGGCCATGGCATGCGGGTCTCGCGACAGCTCTTCTAGTTGGATGAAAAGCTGCCGCTGGCGGCTCTTTTGGCGCACTCCTCGGTTAGTTGTACTTCGGCAATGAGAATGAGGGAATATGCCCGCTCGATGCTCGGACGTATGTGGCCGAGGAAAAGGCAGGCAGCCCTTTATCAAAAAGCCCAGGTGGACCCAAATTAATTCAGTATTACACATTCACCGTGCCGAGCGAGTGTGACTCCGCTCACGCGGTGCTTTAATTCACTTTTCAGAGGGTTTCTTTTTTCGTTTCTTCTTTTCTTCTCTTTTTTTTTTTTTTTGAAAAAGCCCAGATGGGCCCAAAGTTACTCCGTATTACACCTTCACGGTGCCGAGTGAGTGTGACTCTACTCTACTCTACTCGCGCAGTGATTTAATTTTCATTTTGCCAGAGAGTTTCATTTTTCTTTTTTTCTTTTGAAAAAAGGCTGATAGACAGAGTAATCGGGGCAAAAGAGAGAGATGGTGAGTTAATACATAAGTTCTATAAAATAAAAATTTATTATTTTTTAAGAATTATAAGTTTTTTGATGAACAAATTTAAAATTTTTTTAAAAAATATATAAAGTTGATGTTCTAACTATCACGCCTCAAACTATGGTATTATTATTATTATTATTATTCTTTTGTCTATGAAACTGCCTCTTTCTTTTTTTGTGCTTAATTGATTCTCCCACTAGCCTAAGTGGGTCCATTTTGCTTTTACAATCCTATTATTCATAACCATCGAAACTCGAATCTTATGATTCCGATTCCAATCTCTTTTTCTAGGAGGCGGAAATGAGACACCTCGTGTTTTTTTTTTTTCCCTTGTGTTTGTGTGGGAAGGGCGGAAGTCGCGGCTTGCAATGCTATACCTGTATCGCGAGAACAGTGCATTTGCGAGACAAATGATATGACACAATAATGGCTGTCACACCCCAAAATCAGCCGACATATAAGTTCGTCACGTTTAGTACCAGCAGCACTGTCACGAGCAACATCTGACACGAAACTCGATCCCCTGGCCTGTAGTCCTAAGCATGGGTTGGCCAGGATTGACGCCGTAGGCACCACGAGAGCGGTAACCGACGCCTTCTGTACAAAGTTGAGAGCCATTGTAGGATGCGGGCAACCCCGTGCCTCGATGTCGATATCATAAATTTTTACGCTACATAAATTTTTAATTAAATTTTTTTATTAAATTAAAAAAATTATCACTTTTCAGTTAAATTGACAAATATTAATTTTATCTCATACCACCATACGTATTAATCTTTGCTAGCATCATAAAGACTAAAGGACACTGTCAATATTTACAACACGTGAGTTTATAATTAAATTTTGGTTAATCTAGCATTGAATGGTGGGAGTGGTTCCTCCTTGGTACAAGGAAGTTCACGACCAACTGGCTGCTCTCACGAAAACAGTTTGTGGGTTCCGTATCTGTCTTCTTTATCTGTCCTTTTCTTTTTGAATTTTGTTTTTTTTTTTTTTGGTGGGTGTTTGCATTATGAAATTTTTGGGTAAAAATGTTCAGGGGAAGGAAGTTTGAAATTTGATTTGAATTAGGTTGTTGATGTTCTGCATCCAGGGAGACCCAACGTCTCAAAGGTACTTTCTTTTTCTTTTTCTTCTTTTTTTTTTGGAGGGAATTAGTTTGATTTATCACCTGATATTTGCTTAATCACGAAGGCTGGGCTGAAGGAGAAGCCGGCAAGTTTGTATGAAGTGAAAGACCCAAATTCCATTTTAGTGTTCAAGTTCCGTACTCATCTTGGAGGTTGCAAATCAATTGGATTTGAGCTGATACATGACTCCGTTGAGAGTGCAAAGAAGTATAAGCCTAAGTATAGGCTACTGCGGGTACTTACTGTATTATTTTATCTTTGATTGCATGTATTGATTGCTAATTGTTGTTGTTACCTATTTACATGACATGCGTATGGATACTCTGGCTAATTCAGGTGCTCACTGTATCCTCTTGATTGCTTGTTGTTGTTGTTGTTGCTGCCTATTTACCTGTACTATGTCTAGTAAGAGAGCATCTTCGATACCTGAATGATATTCTGCGTTTTGTATAGGTACATAATGATCTGTAGTTATAGTTTTAGACATAGGACGATTGTCCATTTTTGAGTTATGTTCAGATTGTCAGAGAGGCCTTTTAGGGTAGATTTGGCATGCAAGGCAGTTTTGAGATGAAAGGCCCCAAGTCAGATGAATTTATTTGGCTTCTTTTTTTTTTTTTTTTTCCCTAGAATTTTTGGATGTTTCTGTGTGATATTACTGGTGTGTTCCGTGTTTTATGTTGTACTCGGGCACACAATTTCTGGCTCTCATACAGCGTTCTGTGTGAATCGAAGCTCTGTTGTTATTTAGTTTTCACTGGCCTTCTTGCAAGTTTTTCTTTTTCTTTTATTAGATAACTGCACTCAAAATTAACACTATGCCACTAGTCTGGCTAGTATCCATTGGCCTCCAGGCTTTATATCCTTTCTTATGAGTCATGCTCTAAAGCCTCCATTTCTCCCATCTCTTCATAGCCCAAGGTCAATTCTTAGTATTATAGGATAATGTCCAAGACTCTCCATGCCAAGCAATTGAAACCACCTGTCCTATATAATCGACCTTATTCAAGTGATGATACTGATTTAATAATTGTGCATAGCTTTTCTATTTCGTCTGTAATTTTATGTAATAAATATTTGCACGCTTAGACATCATTGTTTGGACTTAAAAACTTTTTGATCTTACAAAGTTTTGTCGAATATGCTAACTGGTTAGGAATAAAGAACTTGAGGGTTATATCTGTTTCTCACGGAGACACGGACATTGCATCCTTCTGTGTTCCCATGTGTCTTACGAGTTCATCCCGTGAATGTCTCTGTTCATCCATGTTTGTGCACTGAATTGCTAGTTGTTTTGACGGTAGAATGGACTAGACACCAAGGCCGAGAGGTCACAGAAGCAGATGAAGGAAAGGAAGAACAGAGCAAGTTAATCCCTTGCTAGTTGTTTTTGCGTGTTGAGGCTTTAAGAAACGAGGAACTATTTAATCGAAGCAATTGCAGCCATACCCGTTCTGAGGCACCAATTCTTTAATGCCATTGCTGAGATTTAGGCCTGTGAGCCAAAACGAATTTAGGCACCTCTGAATTCTGTTCTTTGATAAAGCTCCGTAGTTTAGGATTGATAATTGTCTAACCTGCAAATTGCGAAATCTGCCAAAAAAAAAAAAATAATAAAAAAAAATAAAATAAAATAAATGGGTGGACATGGTTTAGCTTTCTACCTTAAAATTGCACGCCATTGTTGTCTGTGTTTTCTAGCTTGTACTTTGCTTTGTTTTTTTTTTTCCTTGTTTTTTCCCCCCTCTTTAATGATGTTCGAGTGTCAATTATGTCGTCGAAGGTATCGTAATTTGAGATTTAGTTTGAACGAATTGGATTAAAAAAAAAAAAAAGAAAACCAGAAAGAGATGTCCAAAGTATTTTTGTCCACATTTGTTGAGTCTTGGCCCTCGAGGCTTGAAGCTTTGATTCTCCGGGACCAATCGCAACTCGTCGAGTTGGATTAACCGATCAACGACACAGGAAATGTGTCGTCCATTGATCGGTCTTGGATCTCATTTGTCATTTTTTACGTGGATCCAATGTATTAATTAAATTACCCAATAGAATTTCCATTGGTTGATGCGATTAATCCTTAAAAAAAAAAGTTGTTTTCTTTTGCTATTTAAGCAATCGAGAATTATAAAGTCTGTGCATGAGATTTCACCAAACGGTTAACTCTTCAAATTCAACAATGGAAAAAGAAGTTGAAGTACGATATAATCACAGAATAAAAGCTTTACCTTTAGAAGCCAAAGAGGGTAAAAATTTTCCTCTCTACTAAGCTAAAAATAATAAAAAAAAAAGGCACAAGTTTCTTTCAACACATGGACGACACAATTTATTTAAGCAAAAATGAAGCAAAAAAAAAAAAAAAAAAAAAAAGAAGAAAAGAAGAAAACGAACGGCTTACTAATTTCCCAGTTCCAAAATAATGCTTCTAATGCCCGGGATCCCTGCGACGGTAAAATCAACAAACAACACTAAAATAGTTCGATAGGAGTGCAATTATATCCAAAAGAAAATGCAATACCCAGAAAAAAACAAAAAACAAACTTATTAAAATTTAGAAATTCAGAAAAACACGATTGAAATTTAGTTTATTGAAACTATAGTTATTTTCAAAGCAATTTCAAATTTAAGTTTTTGATCAAAATTAATTAAATTAAAAAGAAAAAGAAAAAGAAAAAAACCCAGAAAAACGCTGATCTCGTTGCAGGGAACAAAACCCAGGACCTCGTCACCCAAAATCCAATCCCCCGGACACTGTTGCTAACCGGATGCGATCTCTCCCGCGATGGAATCTCACGCTCGTCGTTAATCCGTAACGAGTCAACTGCGAAGAGTTTGGTCAGACCCCCGTGATCAAGCCACGTCATACATTGCCCGGGTAAAAAACTGGGCCCCAGTCCACTTGGCAGCATCGTGACGGTGATGCCTTCGTCTCCGGGAACCGGATTTGGAGGGAAAACTGGGAAAATAAAAAGGGAAAAAAACAGATAGTAACAGAAGCTAATGGCTTCTTGGCTCCGTTGGTTTATAGTTAAATTATACTACGCCGTTGAAACAGAAAAAGTGATCTCTCTTTTGTCGCCGGACAGTTGCGTCACGAACCGGCCATTGACGCCGCTGATTTAACGTTAAAGGGGAGGCGGCTAAGTTTTATTCTTTGCTCGATTTGTTGTCGGTTCGCGGGTTTGGTTGTCTGTAAGAGGCATTCTCACAGTGATTGGATCAGATCTGTTTTTATTTTTATTTTTTATTTTTTATTTTTCGTTCGGGCGTTTCAATCTTGAGACGGATTGGAGGTTTTGTATCTGTTTTTATTGGATTCGTTGCTCAATTTGGGATGATTTTGGGAATTTAGGGTTTCTTTGTGTTCTTTATAAGGGTTATATGGAAGAGGGAAGGAGATCCGGCGACCCATCAGGGTTTATTGTGAAGAACAGGAGCTCTTCGGGTTGTTTGATTGTGAAAAGAAAGGGTAGTGATGGTTTGGGACGGGCGGGGTCTTCTGGTGCGCATAAGGTTTATCAATCTAAGAAGGCGAAGAAGAGGCCTAGGGTGGATTCTTGCGATTCGGGGTCTAGTGGAGAGCTGTTAATGCCACCTCGGAGGGGCTTAGGCCCCGAAACGATCAGGTTTTGTAATGGATTGAGTGGCTCTGATGAGCGGGGTGTAGAAGAGAGTGATGCTGGTAGGAAGAGGAGCAAGAGGGAGGATGTTAGGCGTAATCAGGTTGTGGGTGTGATTGGTAGGAATGGGGAGGATTTTAGTGAAAGGAAGAGGAATAGGCTAGATGTTTTTGAGTTTGATGAATATGAAGGAAATGATGGGGAAATGATCAGAAGGAATCGTTTTGGAGATGATGGAATGGAGGGACGGAGGGTTTTTGGGCCTATAAAGGTGGGGAGACGTAGCATTGGGAGGGAGTATGAGACAGGTTCAAGTAGGCATGCTGCTGCTGGTAGGAAGAAGGGTTTGTATTTTGAGAGGACAAGCGGGCTGAGTTGTGGTGATCATTGTGACAGGGATGCTGCTCGACTGCCTATATCTTTTTTGAGGGATATGTATGATTCTGATGAACCCATTAGGGTTCAAGGGAAAAATGGTGTTTTGAAAGTCATGGTGAACAAGAGGAAGAAGGTTGGTGGCTCTTTGAGTACTTATGATTGCTTGGAAAATGAGGAAAATAGAAAATGTTTGAGGACAGAAGATACTATCAAGCAAAATGTTCTAATCCGCCCTTCAGTTTACTCCAAGTCCAAAAATGTTGAGCAGATTAGTACATTTGTTGGAAAGGAGAAGAATGCACTGAATTCAATGGGATCATTGCCAACTAAGAACCACAAGGTCCAAGAGCAGAATACAGAAGACAGTGAGATATCATTGAAGTTGGGAACAAAGAAAGCGGATGTGCTCAGATCAACAAAGATGCCATCGAATAAGGAAAGCAAAGGCCACAACATGGATTCTGAGGACAGTGATACGCCACCAAAGCTGGGATTAAAGAGTGTGGATGCTCATAAATCCATCAAGGGGATTGGCAGCAAAGTTGAAAAAACATCATCAAATCAGATCCCACCAGCCAAAGCCAAAGAAGGGAAAGTTAGGCGTGGCACTGGCACAGAAAAGCAACAGCTGCGTGAACAGATTAGGGCTATGCTTCTGGATGCAGGCTGGACAATCGACTACAGGCCTAGAAGGAACAGGGACTACCTAGATGCAGTTTACATAAACCCTACTGGAACAGCCTATTGGTCCATCATCAAGGCATATGATGCTCTTTTAAAACAGTTGAACGACAAGGAAGACGAGGCAAAATCCAGAGCTAATGATTCTCCATTTGCTCCGTTATCAGATGATGTCCTTGGCCAACTGACAAGGAAGACTCGCAAGAAAATGGAGAAAGAAATGAAAAAGAAGCAAAGAGGTAGCAACGAGAATGAGATTACAATTAAGAAGACTTTAAGCACCAGATTTGACGAGCAGAGCATGGACAGTGGTAGCCACGAAGAAAAACTGAGCTCCTTCATAAAGCAGGGTAATAAGTCAGCGAAGGACAGAGCCAATGGCCATAGCTCTTTCAGTGTAAATTCAAAAGGTCAGAGTTGCATTCAGAATTTTGAGGACAGCATCAAGAAACCATCCTCTGGATTTAATTCTCATCAAGGAAGAAAAAGTAGGAAACTTGGTAGATGCACTTTGTTGGTGCGGAATTCTAATCAGGGGCTAAACTCTGAGAGTGATGGCTTTGTTCCGTATGCTGGAAAACTAACACTGCTGTCCTGGCTGATTGACTCTGGAACAGTCCAGTCAAGCCAAAAGGTGCGGTATATGAATCGTCGGCGGACAAAAGTAATGCTGGAGGGCTGGGTAACAAAAGATGGCATTCATTGTGGTTGCTGTAGTAAAATACTTACAGTCTCAAAGTTTGAGATCCACGCAGGAAGCAAACTGCGACAGCCATTTCAAAATATATATCTGGATTCTGGGGTTTCCCTTCTGGAGTGCCAGATTGAGGCATGGAATAGACGGGAGTCAGTTGAGCACATTGGTTTTCACTCCATAGACATTGATGGTGATGATCCAAATGATGATACTTGTGGTATTTGTGGAGATGGTGGGGATTTGATTTGTTGTGATGGTTGTCCATCAACATTTCACCAGAGCTGCCTTGATATAAAGGTAAATGTAGATTATTTCTAGTTATTTGGTATTTGTTCATCAATGCCTACATACAAATGCCCAGCCAAATCATGCAAGATGCAAGATTTTATCGTTTTGGTATTTGTGGTATTTCTAGTTATTTAGTATTTGATAATTTCTATCTTTTTAGATATAAGATTTTACTTAATGCTGACACTATTGGGACCCACAAGTTTGGGATTGCCAGAAAATATATTTTAGTCCAATATAATTCTTCGAAGTGAATAGTAGAAAACAGTTAGCTAGCTTACTTTCTCTCAGAAAGTCTGATGACCTACTGAAAGAATCCCAGGGAATCTGTTGGCACCTGGATTTTTTCTTTGGGTATGGAAGAAAGTCACACTCTTTGAGATTATTAACCCTCATTTAAGTTGGTACCATCAATGTCTCTTGCAGAGCAATACTTCCTATGGCTTAAGTTTTCTATTTCAAATGGTAGAAACTATAGAAACTGTTAGCTTGTGATGAATGATACAACATAATCTCTTAGATTAGCCCATGATGGTGCGAAATTGGCATCAGTTTCAGCTCTGTAAATGTTTAGCTAGACAGAAGTTGACTTGTAGTAGTACACAAAGAAGCTTATTAAAAGGAAAAAAATATGTAGACAAGGGAGTTGAATTGAGCTTAATCATTACTAACAGTAGTGTTTAGGTCTTATAGTCTGCTTTACAGGTTGGAGACCTTCATTTAAGTACTTCGGACACTTATGGTTGTCATCTCATTGCAGATGCTTCCTCTGGGCGATTGGCATTGCCCTAATTGTACGTGCAAATTCTGTGGGACTGCCAGTGAAAAGGCTGTTGAGGAGGATGACACTACCTTTTCCATGCTACTTGCTTGCTGCTTGTGTGCAAAGAGATGTATTCACCTTTCTTCTGGATTTTCCATTTCTTTTATATGTATAGTTTTCTCCTTATTTTCATATATATGATGTTGTCGAAATTCTTCTGTTGTGTTACCTGGGTAGATCACAAATCATGCATGCAGGAGAGGGATGCTCCTTCTCTTGAGGCTGATAGTTTTTGTGGCAATAAATGCAGCGAGGTACTATTTTCTTTTCTAGGACCTCATAAATTTAATGCATAAATGTTATGGTTTCCTTAAAGATACATTTGATCATGGAATTTTTGGCCTTGTGAACCCAGGGAAAGTGAGCATTTAGTGTTTTGATTTATTTGGTTCATATTATACATGCCAAGGCATTGGTTAATGCAAATGCTAATTAATAAGCCCTTGAGTTTTTGTTTGTCTTACAGTTTGCTTTGCTTTTCCTAAATGAATTGGTAATAAGCTTCCAAAATTTATAGCGGAGGGCTGTCCTTTAATGAACTTCTGGAAATTTCTTCTCAAAATTCATTGTTAGAAATGCCAGATTAGTATTTGTAGTTGAGAATGATGTATCATCCTTGTGACGGTAGATATCTGGTACTCCTTTCTCTGTCCTATAGATATGCCTATTGAGTCAAAAGACTCAAAACGGAGAGTGTTGACCTATGCTTTTGTTGCTTTCACAGCTCTCTGAGCAACTGCAGAGATATCTTGGTGTCAAACATGAACTAGAGGCAGGATATTCGTGGTCTCTCATTCATAGAACAGATGCAGAGTCAGATGCATGTATTCAAGGACTTCCTCAAAGGGTAGAGTGCAATTCAAAGCTAGCCGTTGCTTTATCTCTTATGGACGAATGCTTTTTGCCAATTGTTGACAGGAGGAGTGGGATCAATTTAATACA
>CM034046.1:3656124-3692545 GCA_019804595.1 Bruguiera parviflora
GGCTTAGATTTGCATCAATTGATGAATTTTGGGATGGGGGTGAGTGCGTAGTGCTAAGATGAAGCAACTTTTGTACACACAATAATTTAATCATTGCAGAGTATCAATGTGGTTGAACTCAAACCATTTTTTTAGCCCTAAGATCTGGTCCTCTGTTGAATGGATATGTAGTCTGTCACGGTTTCATTATCATAGCTTCTTGAAAGGAATGTTGCTTCACACTTTACCTTGCAGCCATCTTGGTTCAGTTAATAAAGTCAAAACAGTATTATAGCAAATTGAGTCACTATGGTGTTAGATATCAAAATTTGACTGAGATTTTGGCTTTTTGTTGTTGGTGGGGCTGGGGTGCCCGGGGGGGGGGGGTGTGCGGGAATCATTCAGATGATTAACCTACTTTGTATGTGTAGTTCTATCTTGGCTTCTGTTAGTTACTTTTCTCTATTTGTTCAGATCAAACTTCAACAGGCTGAACTTTAGTGGCTTCTACACAGCCATTTTAGAGAGGGGTGATGAAATGATTTCTGCTGCATCCATTAGGTATATGTTTATTGCTTACTTATTTGTTATTCAATTGCATTGACTTTGTGGTAGAAAGAAGAACTAAGATAAACTGAGCTTTAGGAATCAAATGGTCATGGAGGGAACTTCCTAGATGGAAAATTATATTGGTACTACTAAAGATTAAGCTAGTCCAATGCCTGGAAACCATTTGTCCGAAAATTATGCTCAATGTAAAGGATTTTTGCTACTCTTGCAATAGTTGTGCATTTTAAATTGTTTAATTATGAGCTAAAACTCAAGTTTCCTTGCCTATGTTCTTTGTTCCACTATCTACTGAGTGCAGCCAATTCCTATGCTTGCTACCCAGTTGTGTTTGAGTTCATCAGAACTTCTGTTAAGTTGGACTGAACTTCTACTAAGTTGGATCTTGAGTTTTGATTCCATTATAGGATATGATCTTCAATTAGCATGCAACTGAACTATAACCATCATTGCGCTCATGCTTGCTTAGGTTCCATGGGACCCAGTTGGCAGAAATGCCATTCATTGGAACTCGCCATATGTATAGACGGCAGGGCATGTGTCGCCGGCTCTTTTGTGCACTACAAACAGTGAGCATTTTCAACCATTGCTAGATGTTCTGCATTTACATGTAATAGCTATTGAAATGATAGGCCCTATATCCGTCTCCATTTTGTTTTGGATTTTTCCTGCTTTCTTATTGCCCACTTTTCATTTTTCCCAGGCTCTTTGCTCTATGAAGGTTGAGAAACTGATCATTCCTGCAATTTCAGAGCTTACACATACGTGGACAGAAGTTTTTGGTTTCACTTCTCTTGGTGAATCACTTAAACAAGAGTTGAAGTCTATTAGTATATTGGTGTTCCCTGGTATAGACATGTTGCAGAAGCAGATGTTGGGGCAAGAAAATTTTGATGAGGACATGACCACCAGCAGAGGTTTTAGTCAAATGCATTTTATGGATTGTCCCTTAAAACATATATATATATATATATATATATATTTATATTTATTATTATTATTATTATTTTTTTTTTTATAGAAATCCTATGTAAATATTGTTATTTTACACTGCATTTATTTCATCAGGTGCAAAGAGGAGGGAATCTAAGGACAGTCCTTGTAACATTCCTGATGTTGCAAATAAACCTCATATGGTTTCTTCAGCTGGGCTTGATCCTTGTGAATGTGAGAATGACAGTCTAGAATGTGCTAGTGAGATGAATTATGAAGTAGATAATACTAATTCCGGATCTCAATATCTGGGTGTTTCCTTGAATGATACCTCTGCAGTGAGTAATTCCTTGTATGCATCTCATGAACTCAGAAATGCAGTATCACTTAAAGAGAATGAGGATGTAGCTACTGAATTGGGGAACAAGATAGATGAATATGATTTGGACAAGAAAAGTATGTTTGTCTCTGATGCAAGTAATGATATACACAAGATAGAAAATAAGGCTGAAAGAGAATCTCCTTTTGTAGATGATAGTAATCCGGCTAATATGACTGTCATGGATTCTGATTTACCATGTGCATGTGTTTCTTCAGAGGGTGCTTCTTTGATCATTGGTTCTTCAGATGCTTCTCATGAACTTAAAAATACATTTCCACTTGAGGGGACTACATGTGCTGGTTTTGAGTCCACAGACAAGTTATCTGAGTCTGCCACCAGCAGTAAATGCTTCATTGCCCCTGACATTGTGGAGAGTGACGGACACAACAGTGCTGAATCTTGTAAGGAGAGCAATGTTGATGATGCTCACACATTAAATCCATATGAGTCTGCTTTTAGTGAACTTAAGATTGCTGTCCTAGTAGAAGAGACCAAATCTGCTGACTCTCTACTCAACCACAAAGCTGCCAATCAAAGTTCCAAAGGTGCAGGTGATGATTCAGAACATATGGAAATTGAGCCAGTCTTGGATTTCACGGCTCCAAACAATGGCCACACTTGTTCAAATTATTGCATTGGTGAAGATCATAAAAGGCATAACATGGAATGTATTCAAGCTAATCCATCCACAGAAGAACCAGCTGCTGAAAACCCTGCCAACCAGATCAATGAAATCCTGTATGAGTTTGAAACTAGTTTCAATGGTGCTGACCAAGATTCTGGATCAAATGAGCTCAGAGTCAAACAACAAAATTGAGTTTGAGCAGGCTAGCAACATAAGCATGGCTGCAGAGCCAATACAAAATGACATAAATGTCCCATATGTGTCTGATGAAGTGAAGAGAAACTGGAATATGGCCTGGTTTGATACTTTCCGCAACCTTCTCACCGGGTGCTTGCTAATGCCGCATCACCTGCCATGCTCTATCAATGGGTAATCCAATAAGGTGCGTGATTGGTAGGCACAGTTGCTTATTTGTTATTGCCCCAAGTGGATGGCATCATGACCTTTAGGGCACTGGTGCTCATTCTCACGATTTTCAACATCATTAGTTTTCTTTGGCAGAGTATGAAGGACATGCCTTCTCTAAGAGTTATACGTGGGTTCTTAATGGAATTAATTGGCACCATATATGCTTGAACAAAAAGGAGAAGTCTTTTTTTATTTTTATTTGTTTGTGTGCACACATTACCTGGAGGATGATGCCTAAATCTTCTGAATCAATATGCACATACCTTTTAAGTGTGCACATATCTGAATTTGCTGAATTCAAAACTCAAGGGTTTTCTACCATCCCAACACTAATGTGGCAGTCCCTCTGATTGATGTTAAATTTGCAACATAGCAAGGTGGCTGCAGATGGATTTTGAATCTCAATTTCCCTGTAATTAAAATCTTCGTCCTTCCTGTGGTCCTTTCGATCATTATATAATTTTAAATAAGGGTGCAAGTCGCTCGTCTGGACTGAGTGTTGATAACACATCTCTAGTGAAGCAACAATTCATTGTTCCTGGACTAGTTCTCAAGAAAAGTTCCTGGTTAAGGGCTGATTAAATCTGTGATAGTATCCTATTCTATTGATTTCAGCCTCTTTATTAGTTTCTGCAGATCGAAGCCAGTGAGAACTTTTAAATATGTGTTGAATCCTCTCCAGTCTACTAGAGCTAACTATTGAATTGCCTTTTTTGTCTTTTCTTTTTTCTGTTTTCTTTTTTCTATTTTCTGGTGTGCGAAGTCCTGGAGCTGCAACCGGGATTAGGATGCTGGAAGAGGCAACGGAGAATTACGCAGCTGACTCTAATTCCCAAATATCTACACGGTGTTTCTCGGTCGAGTTAGGCATAGATCGGGATTCCGAAGGCATAGGTCAGTGCACGAACTATGTGGTCGGTTTAATCGGAGACTTCGAATCATGGGTTCAGAAGTTACTTTCTCCAGCAACAGGAAGCGGAGGAACCTTGTGGCCGGACACATCCGCGTCTGATACTAAAGAACGCATGCGCCATCTAATTTTACTCAAATGGCATCGACTGTATGTTACAATCATTTGACCAAGAGTGAGGTAAGAATAATTGGCCAAGTAGTAGTAATGGTAGTGCTAGTAGTAGGAGGAGTGGATATTACCCTTTTCTCTGTTTTATCTTTTCGGCCCCCAGACTAAAGCTACTCAAGGAGTACACTCCATAGACATGATAAAAATCAACCATTCCCTCAAGTGTAAAATGGCTCGAGACACACGGTAATTGTACCGGCCCACTAGGCTGTATTCTTTTATTATAACAATTTTGTCTCTCTGAGTCTCTTTATTTTCGCGTTCTACCTGTAATGGGCCCAGCCCAACCCAAGTCCCAAACCCTTGGCAACTAAAATCGCAAACCCGTCTTTGTCCGACGGAACAAGACTAAAAAAGGGAAGGCCAGGAAATGGAGCTCCCATTCCCTCCCGCCGCTCCTCGTCTCCTCCCACCAAGCCGTTCCTCTCCCCCAAGGCTCAGACTTTCACTCCTTCCTTACAATTTCCCCCGCACAAATCCAGTGTTCAAAACACTTTTTCATCCCCCAATCTTCTCCTCGGCTCCAATTAAAATGGACACCCATAACTCCACTCTGTTCAGTACCGCTCACAGTAGCGCCACTCCGGTCTCAGCCAACGGCTCTCCGATGACCTCCTCGCCGCCAATCGGATCCGGTAACTGCCAACTCTAAACCCAATGAATTTTTTATGTTTATTTTTAGTTTTTTTTATTGTAATATTTTTGGTGGGTTTATTAGGGGGCGTTCGGGTTGGAGAAGTGTCGAGGTCGACGAAGGAGACAAATGTGTCGGTGAAACTGAATCTGGATGGCACGGGAGTTGCTGATTCTAGCACTGGGATTCCCTTCCTCGACCACATGTTAGATGTTAGTGTTTTTGACCTCCCAATTTTACAAACCAAAAAAAAAAAAAAAAACAGAGAGAGAGAGAGAGAGAGAGAATACCTGGCTTTGCTCTCTAAGTTTGGATTTTCTTGTTTCTTTTTATTTTATTTGACTGATTGGTTTTCGTTTGGTCTTTGTTTGGGGTGTGGCTTGGATGATGAATTTTTCAGCAACTGGCGTCACATGGGCTGTTTGATGTGCATGTAAAGGCGACCGGTGACATTCATATTGATGATCATCACACAAACGAAGATGTTGCCCTCGCTATTGGAACTGTAAATTTCTACTCCTTTTTCTTTATCTTTAATTGGTTTTTAGGTTAGTGGAAACTATCTGTGTTACATTACATGCTGTTGTTCGTACTCTTTTCCTGTATACAGATTGTTCACTCGGTGTATTGAATCTTGCTTAGTAAAATGGGGTGGTGAAGTGACCCCTTTTTTTTTTTTTTTCATCTCTCAAAAACAAATTGTCTGCAGGCTTTGCTGCAGGCACTTGGTGATAGGAAAGGGATTAGTCGATTTGGGAACTTCTCAGCTCCCCTTGATGAGGCCTTGATACATGTTTCATTGGTATATCTGCATTCATGTCTTTCAATTCTATTTGTTTTGTGCTAATATTGATCTAGGAAAGATTTAGGATTAGAAATTAAACATCCCTTATATGTTCTGCTGCTTAAGTCCCAAGAATTATTGTTGAGTGCAATATTGATGTTGAATATTGCGAATTTTTTGTTTGATAAAACATCAAAGGACAAAGTTCTAGTCTCAAATTTAATTGTATTTGGTTACATGAATTTTCCCTCATCATTTCACTAGAGTTGCATTTTTTGTTTGATACAACTGGTCCTATTTTGCTCTCTATCACATTTAAGGATAAAAGATGGATTTTCAAATTGGGGATAGATAATACCCCATATTTATTTCTCTTATGATAAGAATGGCCTTAGACGTGGGATATGGAGTCAAACATTGGAAAAACCCCTGAGCCTGTATGATCTAAATCTGAATGCTGCACTTGGAAGCACGCTTGTACATACAGCTCCACTTTATTGTCCACATTTGAGTCGAAATCCTTGTTTACTACTATGTCATGGGTTGGCTTTCTTCTGCAAATAAATTTTATTTTGTTTTGTTTTGTTTCAGGATTTATCTGGCAGACCACATTTAAGCTATGATTTGCAAATTCCTACGCCGAGGGTTGGAACATATGACACTCAGGTGCTTTGCTTTATTAAAAAATTGTTTTTTTTTTTTCACTTCCACACCCAACGGACTAAATAACTTTTATTTATTGCTCAATTCAAAGCATGTTGGTGAAATCTTGTCCGTGGAGATGGCAACTTGATGTGCTATGATCCATACCTGTGGGAAATCCTGAACTTAATTATATAATTTGGGTCATCGGACTCTTTTCTTTTTCCTTTTGGTTTAATACTTGTAATTGTTAAAATTAGCAGACCTTTCATTTTGATTTTGATTTTGATTTTTTTTTTTTTTAATTTTTGGGTTAACTGGTTCTTTCTAGTTGGTGGAACACTTTTTCCAGTCATTGGTGAATACTTCAGGCATGACGCTTCACA
This sequence comes from Bruguiera parviflora, assembly GCA_019804595.1. NCBI lineage: Eukaryota > Viridiplantae > Streptophyta > Magnoliopsida > Malpighiales > Rhizophoraceae > Bruguiera > Bruguiera parviflora. Next base: position 3,662,546 of record CM034046.1, read on the forward strand.
TCCGGCAGGTATGCTACCCAGAAGCCAGAAGTCCTTTTATTCTGCAATTCAAGCTAGATTCCCCAATATATTTCACTGTTTAGAGAAAAAGAAAATGAGAAATCTCTGTAGTCCATATTCTCTGCAATTTAGTTTAGATTCCATTCTCTCTGGAATTTTGTTCGTCTTCGTTTCATCAATGGTATTGTAAATGTTAAATTTAGCATTTAGTCTGCATGTTCACTTTTGTTGCACTTTTTTTAATGCAGTATTGGTGTTTTGCTGATGAGTTTCTGTGCAGTATCTTGGCATATTGAAGTTTTCATTGATCATAATTTTCTGTGCTAATTCAATATCTTTTTCATTGTTGAATGCAGCTTGCTGGAAGAAACTCTCATCATATAATTGAGGCAACATTCAAAGCTTTTGCCATGGCTCTTCGACAAGCTACAGAATATGACTTACGTCGCCTTGGAAGTGTTCCAAGGTCTGATATCTCCTATTGAATTGTTATCTTCCCCCTAATAGACATCTTATGAATTGCAAATATGCTCCAGTATGCTTTCACATGCTCTCCAAAGTTCATCAATGAAATACGTGATTGAGGTCATTGCTCATAGATATTTCCTATTTTAAGGAAAATTTCCTTTTTCCCCGTATTTTTTCCTTTCTTTGTGTGCAACTTGATATAACGCTATATATTGAGGTCTGGAGACTATTGGCTTACATTTGCAATTAGGATACCAAAGCCTTCTTTGAAATGCATCAGCTAGTAGCACCTGCAGCTGGAAGGGTTACTCGAGAGTTTATCTTTTCGGTTGTGCATATTTTAGATTAGGAAGCTTTCTTCCTCAGTTTTGAACCATGTTATTGAATTCAACTTTTACAAGAAACACAAAGCATACAATCTTCTCAACTGTGACATATGGGTGGATATAAGCTCTAACACGGTTGATGTTTTGGTATATGCAGCTCAAAAGGAGTTCTGTCGCGGTCTTGACTTTTCATGATTGGTGGACGTGGGATTGTTTAAGTTGGCATTAAGACAACTATAATTGGGCATGGGCTCTGACATTCGGTTTGGTTACCTCTTGGATTTGTGATCTTGATAATCAAGCACCATTTTGGCATGTTAAATCTATATTTGACCAAGGCACATAGATTCTCATAGAATGTCCAACATGGATTGGACATGAAAACTGAGAAAGACGAGGTTCCTTGGAAGGATTTCTTGCATCCTTGAACGGGTAATAAACAAATAGTCTTTGGATACACACGGTGAAATCCTCTTCTGTTGCTATGGCTAAACCGGAAATGGGGAAGAGAACTGAGGTGTGTAACAGTAAGATTATTTGCTCGTGTTATTAAAATCGCATCTTGGGTGATGGAACTTTTGAATTAATGACGAAACTGAGGTATATTTTCAGTTTGTCACAGCAAATATCGATGGAAACTGTGGTCCATTGAAGCTTCGTACCGAGTGGCCCAGTTCCGTTGAGAAGCGTGGATTTACCTGGACAAAAGCAAATGCTTTGTGCCGGGATTCCGTTGAACTAAATGGTCTCGAGATGTCCGGAGTTTCTAACTCTCCACTTTTAAAAAAAAGGGAAGCAAGATCCATTCTTGTTTATGGCAGCGTGACAAGTGAATTTGGTCGAGGGAAGCCCCTTCGGAAGTTCGGAATTCAACTGTCACTCTCGCGGTGAGATATGCCCAAAAAAATTATTTATTTTATAAAAAAAAAAAAGAATTTTTATGAATACTTGTAATTTAACTTAATTTTTAAAACTATTTATTTAAATCTTATGTTTTTAAATTTGTTCTATTAATAAAAACAAACAAAACCGATAGAAAAAATAATCGTTGGTTTGATTTTATTATTAAAAATAATTAGAAATGAATTTAAAAATATAAAATTAAAATTAAAATACAAAAATGAAGATTAAATTATAAAAACTTATATAAGTTTAAAATTATTATTATTATTATTTTTACATACACCGTCTCGACGAGACGAGGGTTTTCTAAATCAAAAGACTTGGCATGACGGACGCCACATTGGGCTTTAATCAAAATGGTTTGTCAATAGTAAAGACCTGAATATTTTAGGATTATTGGGCTTTAAAAATAATTAGGAAGGACTTGAATAAATAGTCCTAAAAGGTACGCGAGTTTATAAAAAGGAGTAAAGTTATTCCTAATGAATCCCCTAATTATTATTAACAACAAAAAAAAAAAAAAAGAAGAAAAAATGTTTTTCGATTGGCTGCGTGCTCTCGGCCGAACTATTTTCATGACTTGTATTACGCATTTTCTTTTTCTTTAGAGTTGACGTGGATTTTCTTACACGTGGCAGTGTTCCGTTGGCTATAAAACGCCAGCTGAGCAGGTTGCGCGTATCGCGGCACACAGGCACAGTGTCTCCCTGTTATTCCTCCCATATCTCTCCCGAAGAGTCAAGGACGCCTTCTGCGGAACGCAGAAAATAATAAACCCACCGAGAATGGCCGGTGGCTCCTCCTCCGCCGCTCCCAACCGCAAGACTCGCTGGGAATTCTCCGCCGCGGCCACCACCAATAGCAAAAATCCGCCGCAGGGTTCGAAATCCAATGACCCTAAAACCGGCAGACCAATTTCAAGTTCAAACCCTTCGCCCAAACCCAAAATCGCCCCGTCCCCGAAGTCCAACGCCTCCGCCATAAAACCAATGCCTGCAGCCCCGTTTCTCGTTCCCTTCCCAGAACCGGGGCCGCCAACTCTCCAGCTTCCCGCCTACGACTTCCACATGCTGGACCGCCGCACCATCGTCCTCGCCGACGGCAGCGTCCGATCCTATTTCGCTCTCCCTCCCGATTACCAGGACTTTCCTCCTCCTCGTTTGCATCCCCCCGTGGGCCCGCTCATCGGAGAGTTCCCCGTTGGCCCTGGCGGTCCCCGCTTCCCACCAATGAGCCCTGAAGGGTTAGGGTTAGGGTTCCGCGATCTAAACCAAAATCAGACCCAAATCCAAAACAACGCCATGAAGAGGAAATTTTTTAGTGAGGAGGAATTCAATAAGTTTCCCGGCGACCTCTTTGCCGGGACCAGCAGCCCTTTTGGGAAGGATCTGGGTCGAGATTTGAGGCCTGGAAAACATATGAGGATCGGTGATAATGTGGCTGTGGTTAATAATAATAATAATAATAATAATCATAAGCATCTTGAGGTAGACCAGGATATGCTAAAGAAAGCATTTTTGTACTTCGCAAAGGTGATTAATGAGAGTGAGGGCGATAGAAAGCGTTACTCGGAGGATGGGAAGCTGGGCCGCCTCCGTTGTGTGGCTTGTAGCAGGTATTGTTTTCAATTTAGCCTCTATTTGATTGTTTTCTGTTATATTTTGCATTGCCCACTGGTACTCCTTTGTTTCTGCGATAATCCGGTGTCCATTTTGTCTTTGCCTCAATTATGGAAGTAGCTTGATATATTTAGAGTACAGAGGGAATTGTTGGATCTCTAAGGGAGTGCTTACTGCTTAAGGTACTTCATTTTTGTGTAGTTAGAAAGGGCCTATGTGTAAATTATCTTGTTAGAAGCTCTTGTTTAGCAGTTTTTTTTTTTTTTTCATATACTTGCTGGAGGCCTTTGGATATGTTTAACTTTAGTTAGAGCTCTAAGAAATAGATAAACTATGGGCATGAATTTAAAGTTCTTCTGGCACTGGATATTTGGCAATGAGGAAGCTGTGCTGTATGCGCATGAAGGGTAGGGCCGGCTGTGTAGGTATATCCTCCTCAATTCTAGTCTTTTCTTGTGGTGGATATGGAATATGGTGCCTCTTGATATGGGGGACACAAAGGTTGTTTCTGGCTTAGATACAGGTAACTAGTAATAGTAGGGTACATTACAAATGTTTGTTTTTCTGTAGCTTTGAAGACCCAATTGCTGACTGCCTTTTATTTTAAAGGACAGTTGCTTGTTAAGAGTAGATTCTTTAGCTTAGAGGGAGGGCACTCTGACCATGAATCCCATTTGTACAGTAAGACTTTCTCGGTTCTTGTGAATGGTGGATATCTAAGTTGCATGTGCATATTCGATATTAAGATCAATTGTGTAGGAAATTTGCTTTTAACATTCTTACTGACTTTTCTGACACTCATTTATCTTCTTAATATGAATTTTTTAGCTGGTATCGTACAGCCGTGATATTCTTCAAATTGTGCAATTATACTCAAAGAAGTTATGCACTTACTTTACTGTGGAACTGCAAGTGATTGTTGTTAATAATATCTTGGTTTGTTTTCCTTGAACTGATAATTCAGAAACTCCTGGTTTGTTGAAAAAGGTAGTTTCTTATGTACTAAAAAAGAAGAAAGTATCTTCTTTTCAGAGACTGCATTTTGAAAAGCAGCAGACAGTATGTTTTTTGTTTCTGTTGACAATGTTTTGGTAGTAAATAGGAGGAATTAGAGGCAATATTTGAATCTGCTTAGGGTTTATTGAATTTTCTTTGAACCATTAGATTGTTAAGCCGCAATACCCTCTTTCTTTCATCTTGGAGAATCTTTTTGGAAGTGGCATTTTTTTAATTTGTATTTCTTATTGAAATGACGACATTGTTTCCTGCCCCTGGGTACTTTATATGCATGTTACTTATTTAATTCTTGATTATGGCAGTAGAGTCTTTTTTAGTCTTGGCCAACATGTTGTATTGGTTGTTTTATTTTCCATTTTGATCAGCAGAATGACATTACATTTCTGGTTAAGCGGCTATTTTGTGCGCCTTGCTCTAGCTTCTTTAGGGGATATTACGTCCTGAAAGAGATAAATTCATTAGCTGGTTCTGTACTTCAATGGCATTGTGGTTGGCAGGTAGCTTGTATGGCCATAATCTTACCTATTTTCCAGCCATTCATTGGCTTATTTCCTTTGTTTTGTGGTTGTGAGCCCCTTATTGAATTACTAAGCCTTATCTCCATGTTATTGTTATTGGCGATGTATTTACTTGATGTTATCAGCCCCTTGTAAATCCTTGTTTCTTTGTGAGGGTAGTTTGTTGATTCAGAATTTTTGTAGATTTTTGTTGCAAAATTTGTATACCCCTTTTAGCAAAAAATGTGCATGTAACATTATGTTTCTAAGTGCAAATGTGATGGAAAAATGCACACTCCCATTTCCTAGCAAGATAGAATGAAAACATTCATTGGCTTTTCTCTGATTGCAGTTTGTGGAAATGTGCCTAGATGCCTGATTTATCAGTACCCTGCCCAAGGCCTAGTCAAATTTCATGTTTTGGGTTGAGTTTTGGTGATTCAATTCTTGTGAAGCAGGACATTATGTGTGGGATCTCCTTTTTTCAATAAAATATCGTGGCTAGGCATGTACCTTAAGATAATCTTAATGCTTATGGTTCATTGTGTAGACTTTGATGCTCAGTAGCAGTTATGTGCATGATCTACTCGTAAAGTAGAATTGCAGATAGTTCCCACATGTTTTGCTTCAGTGGATTAGTGAGGGCAGGAGAAACGAACCTTGTTTAATTTCTCCTTACATAACCATATTGACTTTGTATTGACCTCCATTGGTACTGAAGTTGAGGCTTACTTGCTGCTGGTCGAGACGCCCACTTTTTTCCCTCATCTCAGAGAACTTTAATTGTTCCATTCTGATACCTGCATATTTTCTCGTTCTGTTACTATTTAGGTTTGTCCTCTATTTCCTGCAATCTTCATCTTGGATGGCATAATTGTTTCATTCTGGTTTTTTAACTTGTGTGGTTCTCTGCGAGTTCAAGAGTGTCATTCCTGGCTAACAAGTAGTTATAGAGTTAGTACATATGGGCTTGAATGATTAATTGGACTTTACATTAAACTTCATAGTGCTTTAATATAAAATTTCAAAGTATCTTATAGCTTTATATTGTTGCTATTGAAGTTACTTGTTCATATATTAATTAATGTGTGGTAGAAGATGGACTGTAATTTATTTTTGTTTGATATTGCCATATGAGGTATTGCACTTGTATGAAGACTCCAGTTGCTGGCTTTCCCCACCAGCAAAGGAAACCAGCAAAACTGCTGCATGATCGGGTTTGATAAGTGGAGTTCTATTATTTGTTTTATATGTAGTTATTGCATAATTTCTTCTCAAGGGACAAAAGTGATGATTTGTCTGTTTAGATCTTTTTAGTTATGCTAAGTTGTGGTTTGCATACTTGTGTTTGGTGGCCCCACAACCCCCCACGGCAGGGGTGGCTGCCCAGGCACATTCTCTTTGGTGCTCACAAACATGGAATTTTATAAAGTCACAAAGGTAAAGTTGAAGTTCCATATTGTCTAAAATACTTTTGGTTGAATGCTTTTTGTTACTTTATAGCCAAGAAAAAGTAATGTCACATAATATTGGGTGAACATCTTGTGATTAAGATGTGGTTTATGATGAAATACAGATGTGACTTTCTTGGCATATCATGCATCTTTTTTAGCTATATTTATTATTAACTGCTTGTCTGGTATTTCTTTGTCATGTTAACTAATTGTTCATTCTGGCCTCAAGCATTGCCTCCTGTTGATGTTTTACTTCTGTTTCTATTTTCTGTTAAAATTTTTTTTAGTTCCTTGGTCACTGAACTTGTTGGCTCTTTCTACACATGTTGCCAGTCTATTTTCCATTTGTCTTGGTTATTGAAAAGGGAGGTGACATGAGTTTATACGAGTAATTCTTTGTATCTGTGAATTTTCTGTTTACTCAGAAAGTGGGAACTATTATTAGTGGTGTTGTGCTGTATAGTCAAATTTTACCAGTTGAAATGATGTGCTTCAATTTGAATAATAGTCCTAATGAGCCCAGCATTGTGGTTGCAAACTATTAGATTTTTTGTATATCAATATTATAATATAAGATTGCTTATATATGCCATGAGTTCAATTTCCTATCAAGGTTATGGAAAAAGTTTTATCTCCCGTAGGAATCACTTGAAGGTTTACCTTGAAGACTTCCTGTGGTATGTAGGTGATGGCAGAGGTGATAATATTGCATTCGTTGGCTTTATTTTGATCCAAAGTGAAGCTCCACCTGATTACTTAATTTAGGACTTTGATGCATGCTAACTAGGTTTGCTGGGATGGAAGTACACAAAGTCTGCTTGTTTTTATTTTTTACCTTGTATGTCTGTTCCTTGAATTTACAGTAGAACCATGAACCATTGGTCTTTATTGCCTTTAGGTTTGAACTATTAGACTCCCCATAATGTTCGGGAGAGAAATTTGATTGTTATGCTTCAATGCCATTGGTATGCAAATTACAGGTCTTCAAAAGACTTTCCCAACATGCATGCTCTTATTATGCATGCATACAACTCAGATAATGCTGATTCACGGGTGGATCACTTGGGATTGCACAAAGCTCTGTGTGTTTTAATGGGATGGAACTACTTGAAGCCTCCTGATAACTCAAAGGCTTATCAGTACTTGCCTGCTGATGAAGCAGCAGCAAACCAGGATGATTTGATTATGTGGCCACCTATGGTGATAATTCATAACACCCTTACTGGGAAGGGTAAAGATGGTCGCATGGAAGGTTTGGGAAACAGGGCCATGGATAGCAAAATAAGAGGTATAATGTACCCCTTTATTCTCTTTCGGTAATTGACTCTCTCTGATGATTTTTATCTGGTCAAGGGCAGAATCATCTCAATCGTGCATTGCAGTGAGGTTATATCTAACCCGCAATGGTAGTGCATTACTGATTTCATTTTTGTGTATGTCACTGTGTGTTATTCAAAAGGGGTATAATGTACCCCTTTATCCACTGAAGGGAGATTGGTGCTGTAGAAAAGGGACACAGATTCATTCTCCTTTAGTAAAGATTGTTCCTTGTTCTTTTTGTGGAGATTGGTGGGCAGGCTCCAAAAGTATAGCTACTGTCTTAATCCAACCACTCATTATCCCATCAACTACTGGTGGGCAATCAATTGGCCTGCATGCACTGGAAACAAAATGAAGAAACTACGTTCTCTTGTTCTGCGGTATCAACACCAAGGCATCTTTCCCTTTTTGCCTTGTTTCAGCTGCTGCATGATGCTGGTCCCTCTAAGAGCCAAATTTCTAGAACAGTCACAACCCACTTCTGTTTTCAATGTTGAAAAAGGCCTTCTGGTAGCTATTCTCCACTCCTTAATGGCTTCAGCCAGCAACACCGAAGTCAACATTGACGTATTTTGCACAACCAACTTAATTGAAAGCAAAGTATAAGTTATGGATGAATGTATCCATAATAGAAACAAATTTGGAGACTGCTGGATGCTGCAAACAGTTATATGGTTCTACTGTAATTGGAATGGAGTTGTCACTTGTGGCAGAATGGATTAGTGCTTAAGCTAGGTGTTTGTGCACTAAATAAAGATTCTTTGGATGTGAGAAAGTACACAATTGCTGGGGAGAGGGATACTTCCCTCCTCCAGGGTTAGGTCACTTGCACCATATGGGTCTTATTGAAGTTGAAAGTCATAGATAGCTAAATGGTATCTATCTATTCTTCATTATAAGTGCCATCTAGTTCATTTTTTCTAAATCATTTGGCTAGTGGTAACTTTAGATTGCTTTCCGATGCTTATTGAATTTGTGATTCTCATTCTTTATGTTGTAGATCAAGCACAATGTGACTGGAGTGAATTAAGTTTCTCTACAGGACAGTGAAATGGGTTGGTAGGATATATTGTTGGTTCACTGCTCATCATTTTATGTGCTAATGTTCTATTTGCTAAGTTGTGATGAGCATTTTGCTTCACCTTATATTTGGCATATTTTCTGTGGTTTGATTCATTATTACTCACCTCAGCTCCACCCCTGCCAACACCCCTTTCCAGCCCTGTTTAACCTGCCTCTCTTCTTGTGGATGTTCATGTCTGCCAACACCAAAGAGGGTAGGCTGGACTGTTAAAGGTTCAGAATATTTTCGGAATTTCTTTGATCCATCACAGGGAAGGCCGTATAATATCCCCTTTTAGCATACAATATACACTTTTTGCATGTTTTGCGACTTAAAAGAGCATAGAGTCTACCTCGTATCACTCTCTGAGTAGCAAACTTGTTTTAAATGTGCTCTCCAATAGTTGTTGAAGAATTGTTGTAGCTGCTCTATTTTTCTTGGGTCTTCAGTTGCCATCTGGTATGTCTGGAATGTGCCTAGTCTGTTGGAGATCTTTGCTCTTGTTGTTTGACTTCAAAGTTTAATGTATGGAACCATCGATGTGGCTGAGCCCTCATCTCATATAAGCCTGGCCACACTCTTATTGGTTAAAATAGTCAAAACTCTGAACAGCTTTTTCAGTTTTTCTCTTTTTGTTTCAATGTGCTTTGTACAGACCTCGGATTTGCTGGTGGCAAGTCAAAATCATTGTATGGAAGAGATGGTCATCTGGGCATCACTCTTATAAAGTTTAGTGATGATCAGTCTGGCCTGAAAGAGGCTGTACAGATGGCAGAATTTTTTGAGAAGGACAATCATGGACGTAGGGCTTGGGAATGCATACAGCCTGTTACATTCAGCCAAGATGACGAGAAAAATCCATACCTCATGAAGGTGGATTGGAATGGTGGGAAACAGAGAATTTTGTACGGTTATCTCTTGGCAGCTTCAGACCTGTGCAAGGTTGATTTTGAGACAAGGAAGAAGGTCAGGATAGAGAGCCAAAGGGAATACAATGTATCCCAAGTAGTCTCTCGATGACATAAGAGGTAGATTGGCGCATAAACTGTATCTCTGTTATCTAGTGTGTGAATGTCTGATCCTTATTTTTGTCATTCTGTGCCGTAGAAAAGGGGAAAGATTCATGCAGGTTGACTGATGATCCCCGAAGAGGGCATCCTGTTAGGGTGCTCGTGCTAATTTATTGCTTTATGTAATGACTGCATGTACCATAGAGGAAGGTTTTTGTCTTCGGCTGTTTTAATTCACAATTATAACGTTAGATGCTCGGCAGTCGCCTATTCGTCTTCGAAGCTGTGCTTAGATATGCCTTTGGCGTAGTTGGTTCCAGCTGCCATTCTTCTTAGCTGGTTAGGCATGTTCCTATAAGAGGTCCAATTTGGTGTGCACAACACTACTATTGGGTAGCCACACCATGCAGGATTGCTAAGCCCTCACACGTGCAAACGGGCAAATTAAATCCCCCCGGGGGGGGTGGGTGTGTGTACCGGATCCTCTCTTCCTTTCTATAATGGGTTGTACTGTCTCGGTGCTGTCCAAGCTACGTGCACGCACAGTAGGAAGATAAGACGGTGACAACAGCGACTCGTGATAATAATCTCTTGCTTTTGCCAGGGCATGAGGGGGATGAACATCTTGGAGCTATGCGCAGAAGGAGTACGAGATAGCATACGTCCCGGCACAATTTATGTCCGGTGGCCCCAATTGGAAAAGATCAAATTGTCACATCTCATCCTCTACTTCCCCATCGCTTGTATTGTCAGCGTTCTTATGCTAACGGGTATCGTTGACTTAATCGTCCGTACGACACTCCAAAAGCCGAGACAGATGCTTGGCCTTCCTCTCTATTGTATACTTGCTAAAAACGTAGGTGCATAAAAATTGGGGAAAAGTACAAAAAAAAGGTTTCCGTTGCAACCTTCTATCAAATGCTCTTTGAAGGGTGTCTGGGATGGGTAAGGTTTTCGATCTGACCGTGGTCCGGGACTATTTCCTTTCAACGAAAACTCGGTGCTTGGGTGTTGGACCAGCTCGACTTCGAGGGGAGGTGGGCCAGTTTAAATGGACTGAGTTTGGTTCGGCCCCAAAAACAAGTAAGGGCCAGGGCCAATAAGATTCTCGCTATAAGAGACGTTATCGACAGAGCACTTTTATTAATAATAATTATTATTATTGTTGTTATTATTTTTTCCTTGTTTTTTAGTTGGGAAAATAGCTTTAGGTGGAAAGGAATGGGGAATCTTACCAACAATTGCAACAATTAACAATCTTTGCGTGTGATGTTAGGCTAGTGATGGTATATAAATATAATTTGTACAATTTTTTTTTTTGTTTTTTTGTACAATTGGTTTTTGAGAGTAACGTTGTCCTTTTCTTTTTGAAACTAATACAAAGATATCTGTAATTAGTCAGAACAAAATCTTTGATCACGGGGTGCTGACAATAGAACACAAAATCTCCCTTAAGAAATATTTTAACTGATAAAATTTTAAGTTTTTATTTAAAAAAATTGAGTTTTAATTTTGAAAAAAAAAATGTATATAAGATGTACGAAAATAAAGAAAATTATTTTTATTATATAACTTATATTAAATAAATTTTTTAATAAAAAATTATAATATATTTAATATAAAACCTCTGCAACGTTGCGGTAATAATTCGATTCACGTTTTTGGTCACCCAATTATTATGCCAACTGGTGGACCAGACGAATAAAAAATCAATTGACGTGTGCTGATTTCCCAAAACTGAGTTAGACTATTGTTGGAATTAAAGTGGGCGTATAGTATACACATGCATGAATCCGTCCAACGTCATTGCATCAACAACTGCTTGCCATCACTAAAATTCAAATCCCGTTCGTGCCTAACTGATTAGGGCAGGTGAAAATCCGCGAATCCTCAATCACCAACATGGGGTGGTGGGGTTGTGGAGGGGGGGGCAATAATTGATCAGACGAAGGGGCCCTTAATAACTATTCAAAGCCCCCAGAGCCGAAGAAGCTATGGCTTAAGAAAGCCCTGGGACTCGACTTGCACACGATGGGAACTTCTCTCATTCAAAAAGCCCTTTTCGCGACACTTCTGTCTCCTTTCTTTCTTTTTAAAAAAAAAAAAAAAATTTAATCCGCTAATCAATGATTCCTTAATAAATACGCGTCGAGTAAATACATACGTGTCGTGTAAATGGTCCCTTTTTTTTTTTTTTTTTAAAGCGGAAATTAAAAAAAAAAAAAAAACTTTTTTTATTTTTGTTTTTTCTTAAACTCCCATACGATACGATATAAAAGCGAATACTGATGCGCGCACATGTACGCACGCCTGAATCTCTGGATTTCACCGGCTCTTCAGACTTTTAAAAGCACTCTCACTCTACTCGCTCGCACGTGTGCGTGCGTGAGAATGTTTGCGCGCGCGTATGCGTGATGTTGTACGTATCCTATCCCAACCCATGTGCTGGTCAGTGGCCCTGGCCCACCTCTTTCCCTCCCACCACCACATCACAGCTGCCCATCTCTCTCTCTCTCTCCCTCTCTCGGTGTGCTTTGCTTTTCTCCTGCGATCTGTCTTCGGTTCCCGCGAAAGTAATTCCCCCGCCCCTCTTGTCTTCTACTTCAATCCCAAACATTCCCTTAGCTTACGTCACCACCCGCACACCTCAACTCTTATCCTGCGCTCCTTTTTTTCTTGGGCTCACATTAGTATAGTAGAGTAGAGGCCTCTCTGTTCTGTGTAACCCCTCTCATCTGGCTACGTGGCTGGTTGGGCACAGCTTAATCCCCCCCCTACGCATCCCAGCGTATTCTAGCAAAAGGTACGTGTGTCCTGTGCTTGTCACTTCCACGTCATCAGTTTCCCAACCATAGCTTTATCTCTCTCGTCACTGTCTTTCCCATCTGGCCCTCTGTCCCTCTCTCACACTTGAATTTCTAGGGTTTGAGTTTTCATCTTTGGTTCTCTCTCAGATACTGAGTTGGTTTACCGGTCCAAATCTTCACCAACCATGGGGTCGATCCCCGATCCAGGCGAGTTAACGGAGTTGACTCAGCCGAGTTTCGACGAGTTCCAGCGCCAGACGTCTCTGATGACCAGCTGCACCCTCCTCTGGAAGGAACTCTCCGATCACTTCACGTCTCTGGAGCAGAACATCCGGCGGAAGTCGGAGGCGCTCCGTCAGAAAATCCAGGCCCTTGACCACGAGACCAAGGCCTCCCTCGACTCCCTCAAGAAGCGCGAGGTCACCATCGACGGTAGCGTCGAGATCGCCCTGGACCGCGTCGAGGAACGCAAGTCCGCCGCTCTGAAATCTCTCGAGAGTCATGATTGCGAGAATCCTGACGGGCAGGTCGACGACGACGACGGCATGCTCCTGAGTCTCAAGTGTTTCTGTTTAAAAATGGAGGCCGGGGAGTTCTGGAAGTTCGTGATCACGAAGAAGAAGGAGCTTGAGGTGCTGAGGAGCCAGATTCCGTTGGCTCTGGCGGAGTGTGTGGATCCGCCGAAGTTTGTGTTGGAGGCCATATCAGAGGTGTTTCCGGTGGATAGGCGAGGAGAAAGGACTGAGAAAGGGAATGACTTGGGATGGGCTTGTGTTCTGATTCTAGAGAGCTTGATTCCGGTGACGGTGGACCCGGTGATAGGTAAGTCCAGGCTGCTGGTGACACCGAGCGTAAAGGAGAGGGCTAAGGAAATTGCAGAAACTTGGAAGAGGAGCTTGGAAGAGCGCGGCGGCATTGAGAATGTGAAGACTCCTGACGTGCATACTTTCTTGCAGCATTTGGTGACTTTTGGGATTGTTAAGAAGAAAGATGTGGAATTGTATAGGAAACTTGTGGTTGGGTCTGCTTGGCGCAAGCAGATGCCTAAGCTTGCTCTCTCGCTTGGTCTGGGCGATAAAATGCCCGGTATGTTACTTCTATGACTTGTCGCTTGCACATGGATTGTGGTTCTCTTTGCTATTTACTTTCAGTTTATTTCTAGATGCTTTACATTTTCTGGGATTCTTGAGCCTACATTATCTTGTTTCTGCGGGGAAAACTTAATTTTCCGCCCCTAAAGAGTACTGATTTACAGCCTCTTGGTTTATGCTAAAACAATGAAGGCCTGGGGGTTGTGTTGGGAAAATAGTTATGGTGGAGGGCTTGGGTGATGGAGAGGATGATTGGATTTGTAAAGTCTTCGTGCTTATAACAGATTGAATAAGCAACTGGTATTTGGTGTGGTAGAGGTGTGCTCCATATATTTCTGCAGCGAGGATTTGTGTGGCAGTGGAAATAGGAAAATAGTGTGTGGTTTATTGCTTAAAAAAAGGCTTGTGACATGAACATGGTGGCCAATGAATCTAGAAAAGAGTTAGCTTTTTAAGAGTTGTGTGTGTAGAGAGAGAGAGACAGAGAGAGAGGGGGGGCTGATTAATATGAAGTTGGTTGGTAATGTGAACCATCCCTCTCTGCTAGTTGGGTGTATATCTGATGGCCTAGCTTTATAAGGGGCTGTTCTCATCTGTCTCATTGAATCTTCAGATAGAGTTCTTGTTTTCTCTGAAGTTTTCAGTTGTCTCTTCACAATTGCTAAGCATAACTAAGTGCTCTTGCTTACCAACTTGTGTATGTTTCAAACCTGGGTGACTGGGGAAGAAGTAGTTAGACATATCATTTTAATTAATTATCATTTTTTGATAACCTTTTTTGGATTCTGTCTTGATCCATATCCTTAGTTTAACCTGTCAGAATTTGAAATTTGATGGTTGAGCTAGTTATTGTTGGATCTACACTGCTGTTGTTTCTTATGAACTGATATGAGTTACATGAGCCAGTGGGCAAAGAATTTTCTTATGGTTAAAATTGGACACAACTTATGATACACAAATGTTTAATGTTGGCATTTAAGTTGCTTATGTAAGGTATTAGTTATGAGCTCGAGTACATTTTTTGAATTGAGTTTGGCACACAATTTGGTTAGCATTCCTGTGGGTGTTTTGCATGTTAATCTTCTGGAGAGTTCTATTTACAATTTCAATCCATTGTGATCTTTATCATACATCCTTCATCAATCCCACAATATTTTCGGTGATGTCTACCAGTATTTATGCCCAGCTCCAAATTCCATCTTTTTGGAGATGTCCTTTAGGTCAACATTATGAATTTTAGAAATGGTTTATTAAACTGCAGGAATGCTCCAGTCTACTATTTTGATGGTTATAAGTTGTTGTCTTGTGCAGATATGATTGTAGAATTAATTAGTAGAGGACAGCAACTTGATGCAGTGCATTTCACATATGAGGTTGGTCTTGTTGACATGTTTCCTCCTGTTCCCTTGCTAAAAGCCTTTTTGAAGGATGCTAGGAAGTCTGCGGCTTCTATTTTGGAGGATCCTGACAATCCTGGTCGATCTGCGGTATTGTTCATTCACTCATCAAAATTCCTACTCACCTATTGTTAGTTTATTAATTTTAAAAATTTGGGTACATTCATATAAAGGATTGAAGTTTTCTATTTCCTATTTGATGGCCCATTGGTTGTTAGGTTTTGCTGTGGGGTGTTGAGCATTCAGAACTTATTGTTTCTTACTTTTGAGAAAGGAAAAAAGGTAGACCAGAAGTGCTGTCTCCTGTCAAAGAGTTACATATATTTTGGTGTGCCTTAGGAACAACCTGCTTGTAAAATAGTGGAATGCAGCACTAGCAGTTTTTTGCTGCCTTTTCAGACCAAGTGCCTTAACTAACTACAAGAAGAAGCACAAAAATAAGACTTCCAGTTTTTGGCTTGATAGTTTATTCCTAAGACTGAAGCAGTTATCACTCAAGATGACTTCATTTGGTGTCCTGAAAATATTTGAGATTGATTTTGTTTCCAACAACAGGATACTATCCTGATAAAAAGACAATTGTTTATGCCTGCTACTAACTTACTTTGCTGGAAAGGCTTTAATGCTTAATGCTTATGCAGCTCTCAAGATACCCTGAAGGTAAAAGTGTTAGGTGTGCAAAAATTTCATACTTCTTTGGTAGAATCAAATCAATCTTGTCTTGTCAAATAACTGGTATTATTTTGTTTAGCATCTTGCTGTTCGGAAAGAGCAGTCAGCACTCCGGGCTGTCATCAAGTGCATTGAAGAGTACAAACTAGAGGCTGAGTTCCCTCCAGAAAACCTCAAGAAACGCCTGGAACAGCTAGAAAAGGCCAAGATAGAGAAGAAAAGGCCAGCTGCAGTTGCCCCCGCCAACAAGCGAACTCGTGCCAGCAATGGAGGCCCAATGCCTCCAGCTAAGGCCGGCCGCTTGACGAATGCCTATGTATCATCTTTTCCCACCCCTCCAACATTTTTAAGGTCTCCCTCACATGCCCAATTCCCAGTTGGAGTGTCGGCTTATCCTTCTCCACCAGCAGTTTATGGCAGCAGGAGCCCACCATCTCCCTATGCTTACTCACCAGAGGCTGCTCCACCTCCCATTGCCGGATCATACCCAGCAGTTCCTTTGGGTTACCCTGCTGCATATGGAGGCTATGGCAATGGTTTTGCACCAGCTTATCAGCAAGCTTACTACCGATAGATGTTGACTACCTCTTGAAGATGGTAACTACTGATATGATGACCAAAATCTAAATTTCCTTCTCAACTGGTTTGTTTGTAATCAATCACTAACTGTTTTAATCTTAGCTATGCCTGTGTGTTAATTATAACCATTCTTCTTGCTTTGACATGGCAAGAAGCTGTATTTCTAATGTTGGTCAACTTTAGCGCTAGGTGATTGTGGAAATTGATCTAGAGGGAGCGTAACAATATCAACGGACCACAAGTCCCAGTTTCCCCAGGATTAATTTTAAAAAGACTGTTTCTTGCTTTCTTATATGGTCTTTTTTTGGGGGTGGGAGGCAGTGGGGAATTTAAAATGGAACCAGTGCTGTCTGCAATTCGGCGTTTTTTAACTGGATCTGTTAATCAGAGCAGGATGGCATTTATTCCCCTCTGAGTAGCCCCCCACCTGTTTGTGCTTGCTTGATGCATGGTTGCGTGTTCGTAGGGACTAGGTGTGTACTATAGCGTCTAAAAATCCAGGGCCGGTGTCCTTCGGGAGACGTTCAAAGTTTTTATATTTAGGGCCTCGATTTTTAGTTCGCAAGAGATTTATGGAATAATGGAAGTTGCGCGGGGCTCTATGCATGGGAATAGTTAATAGCGCTAAGGTTTTACTCACCGTAGCTCCTACATCAGCTAGGCTTTTCCTACGACAATCATCACAGGATCGACTCCTGGGGTTCGTCGATACGGGGGTTTTCCTTATACCAGGCTTAATCTGCCTGTAGTCGCCCAGAGGCGGATTGCCGAGCCGTGATGGTGCTCCCTCTGGCCATCTACAAATGTAACAAAGTGAACCGCCATTTTAGCATCAGTAGAATGGCATGCGTAAATTAGTCCTTGCTTTTTCCGTGTTCGATACTTCGCTCGTCTGAGTACAGGGTCAGCTGATTCCTTCCTGCTTGTAGCCACTGCTACTAAGGAGACCCAATGGTTCACCACAGGATTAATCTCTCAGTCTTCTCTCTCAAGGCTGCATCTTTTTGGCCCAAATGCCTCGGAAGTTGTTGAAGCTTCAGTTGATAAAGAGGCAAAAACATTTTAGGGAACTACTCTAGCTAGACTCATCTTCCCCAATTTTTCAGCGATGGAAGACCCAATTCGAATGGTTATGTTATAGAGCTCATGACAATGACCAGGGCACCTCCAGTTTAGCGTGTGCGTGGCAGGGATGGGATGGAGGAAATAGAAGGAAAACCTTCTGGAGCGATTGGTGAATGAAGCGATGGTGGCTCTTCTCGGGATGCTGATCCTGATTTCGATGAGATTGGCATTATGAGGATCCGAGGCAACCTCTTTTACAAGCTTGATAGAGTTTCCAAAGAGTTTGTAAAATGCAGTTTTAACTTCCATCAGAGATCTTCAAAGGGAAAGGACTGGACAAAGGAGAAAAGAAAGGAAAGAAGCTTTAAAGAAGGACGGATATCCCAATTCCCAAGTCGTAGGATGAACACTTCTGTGGTTGAACGGCTTCCATGGATAGCGAAGAATGACAAGGTTTACGATTTGCTTGATATAAAGGATAATTTTGAGGGGAAAAACAAAGGTTAAAGCTCCAACATTTAGTCAGGCTTATAGGTCCTTACCACTAACCATTCTGCCTTGACATTTTCATATCGAAAGCCTCTATCAGTGCCTCTGTCGTTCACGGGGACACTAGAAGGGTCGTGGCTATTGCTCATTCCATATCCAAGGACATGAAATTTGACCCGACATCGACAAAGGGCGCAGCTGCTTGTGCTGCTGTTGGATGAATTTCACTGGCTGATGATATTCACGATGCTGTTTACACACTGAGAAGATAGGAGAGATCGGAAGGAAAGCCTCGGATTGTGCTTCAATCCATTATTAACAGCGAATAAGCTGAAGCTGAGGCAAAGGAAACCCGGAAGGCTGGCTTCTCATCCATTGCCTAGAAGCACTACTGGCTGGTTATTTGAATCTTTTCAACATCTCATAGAGTTCCTTCATTGCTCTGCTTCATTGCTCTGCTACCCTGTTGTGAGCAACTTCCCTTTCAATTGCAAGCAAGTTTGCTTCTGAGGGCCAGGGTTTGAGCCTTGGCCTTCTTCCCATGAATGCCGTGTGATCAACTTTTACCAAGAAGCACAAGCTTAACGGTGAGGATGGATTTACAATGGCACCGGAAGAGATGGTTGCGCCTGTTTACCAACAAGGAACTTTGCCTCCATCATAAAGAATCAGTCGATTGTTCGATTCTGTTCTGCTTTTTGCTATGGTGGTTGGCTAATTTTGATCTCCGTATTAGGGACGCATAAAAGTGTATATGAAAACAGATCCTTCCCGCAGTTTAATCATGGGATTATTTGAAGTTGAACGGTCTGGTTAATAGTTCGGCATACCATTGCAACATCTTTTACCATTGACATGTTGGGTAGACTTTAACTTCCAAAAGTGATAACCAGAAATCAATCGGTCCAGACAATTTCTCCTGTGTGGAATTGTCTGGAAGAATCTACGCATAGAATTAGTATCTGCATTTTACCATTCAATATCAGACTGTATTCAAGGAATGCCATTCCCACAGAAAAATAGGCATGATTTGTATTATACTCTAACCACATGGGTACAACATAAAAAATTCTCTAGTGAAACATAAAGCACGCATGATAATTTTAATCGTTAGCTGTTGCTAGTTGCAGGGACAGCAGCTCCTCTTCGGGAATGGTCCTAATGCGGCAATCGGACCTGGGGTAGGATGCACACAGCAGTGCGTAGCCACGCTCCACCACATCATCACTGAGCATACCTTCACTCTGATCAACCGTGCCGCTTACCAGCTTTGCCGGGCAAGTCATGCACACGCCAAGCTTACAGTCATGAGGCACGGACAAGCCAGAGTCCAATGCCTTTGATAGTATAGTCTCATCAGCTTCCACTTCCAGCTCGGTAGATTGACCCTCATGTTCAATCGCCACTTTGTAAGATCTAACTATGGCCTTCAAGGATCTGCCTGCAGCTCTGAAGTCGAGTGTAAAAGAAGGGAGCTTGGCAATGGTAGGCAGCTTTGGTTTGGCGAGATTAATGTAAGGAGATGGAGTGAAATGGAGGGTGGACATTGTTTTGTGGGTTGGCAATGAGAGGGAAGCTTTTGTGAGTGTTTTGACGGAGCTTGTGGTGGTCGATGGGATAAGGTTTTGCTGGGGTTTTGAAGGTTATAATGGGAAATTTCATCTTTTCTTTTCTTTCTTTTTTTTTTTTTATGAATTTTCATTGAAGTTTTGATCATAAAATATGAATTCTTAGATAACTAAATTGGTTTATTATTATAAAATATATTTGGAGCTATGCTATTAAAAAAAAATCTCCCTCATTCCTCCCCTTTTTCATTGATGCGCCGCTCATTTCCTTAATTCTTTCGGCTCAAGTCTTCGAAAGGCCTTGATAATCAAGCACTTCAAACAACAATCATTTGAAGGCTCATCAAGTTGGAGCTACGAAAACTAGTTTTTAATAGTGCCAACCTTAATTAAAAAAAATTAATAATTTGGAGCTAAAATTTATAAATAGCATACAAAAGCAAGATTCCAGAAATTGGAAAGCCAAGAAACACAAAAAAGCGAGAAAATATATTTGATCAAAGCATGAATTTGGTTAATTTAACCTATCTCATATACTAATTTCATTAAATTATTATTATTGATATGTATATATTTATAATTCTAATTGTTAATTATAATTATATATGAATAGATTAAAAATGGGTAATTTATAATCTTAATAAATGCATCAACGTAGCTTTTTCATTATTGATAAATGTGATAAATACGTTGACTATTTTTAGCTACATAAGCCAAATCGGTGAAAAAACGTCGTTAGATATTGTTTACATACGTTGACTCAAATAAACAATATTAGGGATAATTAAAACACGGCATTTGCAGTAAAGCACTAATTATATATCTATAAATAGTAATGCTGTCCTTTTATTGGCCATTACTAATTTGAATTTGGATCCACGAAAGATCGTTTTCGTGGTTGCTACTTGGACCCGAACTCAGGCCAGATACATGCACATCTCCAATCCCACAATCAATTGCCAGCCGCTCGACTTCAATATTTTCTGGGAAATTCTGATTCTGTCACCACAACCCGCCTCCATACATTTTCACAAACAAACAGAGAGAAGAATTATTATTATTATTATTATTATTATTATTTTACAAAAAGTGTGCTGAAAATTCGAACAAGATACGACGTCTACTTCTATATAAACCAAACAAATAGCCATTTGATGTTCGTCCGCATTGTTACAATTGACACAACAACAAAAGCCCATTTCTTGTCTTGTCTTTGTCTCTTCTCTTTTCTTGTCGAGGTAATCTAGCTTTTCCCTTCTTCTCAATCACTCAATAATTCCTTCTTTCATTTCCTTTTCTTTTTCCCTAAAATTTAGCTCATTATTAATCCAATTTGGCGAAAAATAGGGAGAGGGCTTCGGATCGGGGAGATTCAATGGGCAAGGGGATAAGTGTTTTTTCACCTTTTTTTTTTTTTTTTTTTTTTTTGTGGGCTAAGATATATCCTTCTAGCCGACGCGTCTATTGAACGAGATATATCGACCGACCGATGAGTCGGTTGAACGAGAGCAAACTTGCAAGAGAGAGAAAAAAAAAAAAAAACTGGGTTTTTAGTTTGGCGGATCAAGTACATAAAGATGACGCAATCAGATGCTTTCGAGAATATATATTAAAAAAAATTAAATATATATATATATATATACACAGATATATGTTTATGGAAATGTGCATTCCACAAAGTTTCTGTTTGGATGCCAATAAAATCGAATAATAGAAACAGAAAATGAAAAAAAAAAAAAAAAAGAAACTTTGTGCTTTTCTTTTTTTAATCATTATTATATAGATAAATACATCGTAAATGAGAGCATTTGGTTTGTTTAATCCCGGAATTAAGTATTGATCTTTGTTATCCGAATTTGCAGTAATTTAGGAACTATGGCGTTTGAGAAAGACGGGATAGCTAAAGATGTAACTGAGGTGAGCAATCCTCATCGACCGTAACGGCCCTTGTATCTTCCTTTCTTGGGGCACAATCATTTGTGGCTTATTGATGTCACTCGGTCAATTGTTTGTTTTGCAGTTAATTGGCAATACTCCATTGGTGTACCTTAACAATGTTGTTGATGGCTGTGTTGCTCGCATTGCGGCTAAACTAGAGATGATGGAACCATGCTCCAGCGTCAAAGACAGGTACTTTTCTCATCTTCTAAACAAGTATCTCTACTCGTTTCTTTAAAGTTTGATTTTTTTTTTTTATTCTCTCTTGATTTAAAAGTCATTAGCAGATACTATGTTGCCCTGAGGGTCAATTTTTTTTTTGGGGTTCTTTTTTCAGTCTTTATTATCTTTTTTTTTTTTTTGGGTGTTGATCGATATGGTGTTGGTTTTCTCATTTTTGGGGTCCTATGTTTGTGGGGCTCGCTTGCAGGATTGGATACAGTATGATTGCAGATGCGGAGGCTAAGGGCCGGATTACCCCAGGACAGGTTGGTGTCATTTTGAGTATTATGAAAAAAGAGAAAAAAAAAAAAAAAAACGATGGTGTGAGGCTATAACCGTAATAGTTGAGGCAAGTTTGCCTTTTAAATGATTTATGATCTGAAGAGTGGTACTGTTAATATGATTAACTTGTGTAGTCTGTTAATCTTTCGTTTATTTTGACTGTGGCATGGTAATGGCTGCCGAAGAGTGTTCTCATTGAGCCTACTAGCGGAAATACCGGCATCGGATTGGCGTTTATGGCTGCTGCCAAGGGTTACAGGCTGATCATTACCATGCCTGCTTCAATGAGTATTGAAAGAAGAACCATCCTCCGAGCTTTTGGAGCTGAGTTGGTTCTCACTGATCCTGCTAAGGGCATGAAAGGGGCTGTTCAGAAGGCAGAGGAGCTTTTAGCAAAGACACCCAAAGCTTACATGCTCCAGCAGTTTGAAAACCCTGCCAACCCAAAGGCATTTTTCTCACTCCTTGTCTTGGTTGCAGCCAGTTACAGAAAATTTTAAACTATATGTATCCATGTTCATGTAGGTGCACTATGAGACTACTGGACCAGAGATATGGAAAAGTTCAGGTGGAAAGGTTGATGCTTTCGTATCTGGGATAGGTACCGGTGGAACAATTACAGGTGCTGGAAAATACCTGAAAGAACAGAATCCCAACATAAAGGTTGGTTTTGACCTTGTGTTACATATGGTGTTCTACATTCATGCATAAGCAATTAAGCATGCTTAAAGCAGACCGAATTTGTGACTTATGTGCTTCAGATTTGTTTGTCTTCTCAACTCAGCCTTTTGCCTTTTGTGCAGCTTTATGGCGTGGAGCCAGTTGAAAGCCCTGTTATATCTGGGGGAAAACCCGGTGAGTTATATATAATTAGATATAACTGCTTGGTGATTCAGGTCTTTTGCACATGCTTCCATGCATAAGCAACAACATATCAATATTAGACATCTGATTACCATACGGCTTTTGGCTTGTACGGTTCTATACAGGAGGAAGAAATGCCTTAAAAGTAAAATGAATTTTTAAATGCAGACACTTGAGATAGTATCATGCATAATGGTTTACCTGGTGATTATTCTACTAGTTTTAGGCCTTAGAAAACTGCTGTCAAAATAAAACAATGTGATTATGTAGCACTACTCTATTTCCTACATTTGTACCAGATAAATCTGCTGCCCGTCTATTTGAAAACAGTCCTACATTAATCGGAGCATTTAGCCATTTTGTCTATTCTGAATGCATAAATGCTGCTTTTTATGCTTACGTTGTCAGTACCAAGTAGTTCTCTTTTGTTCTCCTTTCTGGTGGGTTATTGGCTATTCTTAACCTCATTTCACATGTATTGACGTGAAGGACCTCATAAGATACAAGGAATAGGAGCTGGTTTTATCCCGGGGGTTCTCGAAGTTGGCCTTGTTGACGAAATTTCTCAAGTAAGCCCGAGCATTTTTTAATGCTTTTGATTGTTTTGGACCGGAATAATTTTTGTTATGCAAACATCTACTGATAATCATCGCCTAAAGTTCTTCAGACGTAGAAAGTTTTTATTTGGAATGAGATTCTTTTAGTTGCTGCATTGGGACAAAGGCACTACATGGAGTACCATATGCCTTCTTCATAACTTTGCGGCATAGTCT
The DNA here is from genome assembly GCA_019804595.1 of Bruguiera parviflora. Taxonomy (NCBI): domain Eukaryota; kingdom Viridiplantae; phylum Streptophyta; class Magnoliopsida; order Malpighiales; family Rhizophoraceae; genus Bruguiera; species Bruguiera parviflora. Next base: position 3,685,970 of record CM034046.1, read on the forward strand.
TTATGACATTTAGCTTTCACTTCTCTTTTTGAGATGTACGTCTTGATTTCAAGCCTACACATTGAAGCTGGATGCTTGTCTTTTCCACTCAACTAGTTTTAGTTTAAAAGCTAGTTGCTTGCTGATTTTGAGCAAATTTGTAGGTATCAAGCAAGGAATCGATTGAAACTGCTAGGCTTATTGCACACAAAGAAGGCTTGCTTGTAAGTTCTCTACCCTGTAGGTCCCCTAAAATTTGCACCCTGGAGGATCTTCTCTAGAAGTTGCAGTGAATTCTCAAAATATGCACTTAAATAGCTTCTTCTTCCTGCTCATGTGGCTAGATGTCCTTTCAAATATCAACCCTGACCGTGTAAATTTATTTGGCAGGTGGGGATATCATCGGGTGCTGCTGCTGCTGCTGCAATTAAGATTGCGAAGAGACCAGAGAATGCTGGAAAGCTCATTGTGGTAAGTTTTATAGTTCCTTTCCGGCTTGTGGTGACTGTGGTAAAGCATCATCAGTTTAGGCCTCGTGTCACTGGCTGTTCAACCATTTGTCCTATTTGTCTCCCTGATGAACACTAATCAGTTGTCGTCGTTGATGTTGTCTAGGTGGTTTTCCCTAGCTTTGGAGAGAGGTATCTGTCATCTGTGCTATTCGAGTCTGCCAGGAAAGAAGCAGAAAGCATGACATTTGAGACCTGAGCCACCCCTGGTTTCAAAGGATTTTCAATTGGGAATTTGGATACGAAAGAAACATTGTTTTGAGAAGAATGTCATGTTATAGCTCTTTATTAGCTAATTGTTCTATCAGCAATATATTAGTTAGCATTGTTTGACGTTTGTTCTTGTTCTACCTTAGTGCATCTCATCTGACATTCGTTGCCCCAATTGCTGGCCTTTTGTATTGTGATTTCTTAATAATTGATCTTTGCTGACTCGCAGGCGTGGGTTCGTAGTTCCCTTTTATTTTTTATTTTTTGCCCCAAAAACCGAAATAGATACCGATGCATTACCATCATCAATTTTCAACCAATATATATATATATAATAAATTTATATATACTTCGTGTCTATTTATCACAAGTACAGTGCAAAGTACAAATACAATGACATGGATGACACAAGATTTCTTTTTTGATTGAAAGAGTTAACGAATTTTAACAGAATTGCAAAGACATTTTCACACGAGTTAATGGGACTGGAAGCCAGCTTAAATTACGGGGGGCGTTTTGTTTGGAAAAGAATTAGCAATCTATCAAAATGGGAATCGATGACGGGTTGACTGACTCTTTTTTTTTTTTTTTTAGCGGTTTGGTCACAAAGTGAAATAATAAATTTCTTTTCAAGCCAATTGGACAAATAAAAATATAAAAACTAATAAAATATAAACTATTCGGTTCCATTGAGTTACTAGCAATTTTTCCGAATCACAATTTAATACTATCCCAAACATTAATGCACTTGTACCCAAGCAAGCAAGCAAAAAAAAAAAAAAAGTGCATATATTAATTATTAAAAAAGAAAAAAAAAACAAAAAAGAAGAAGACTTTACCTTTAAAAAAAGCAATAACGGTAGTGAGAAATAATGATCTGGACAAAAAATGTATCTTTTGAAAAAAAAAAAAAAAACAATAATCTTATTTCCTATTTGGTTTTATTTCGCCTTTAGTTTATTTTAATACCTCAATAAATAAATAAATAAATAAATATTAGCACTAACTAACACGATAGTCCGACAAACAGAAAAGCCCTATTTCCCCGATCGCCTCTCTCTGTGGAGCACTCTCGACGCCGTTCCTCTTCTCTCCGTCGGTCGGCCGTCCAGTCGCCTTTCTTCTCCGGCGGAATCTCCGTTATTCCTGAAAGTCTGTGCACTACAAAGCTTCCAACTTGTTCTACCGGTAGTTGAGATTTGAGGTTCAAGGTAAAGTTATTCTTAATAGGTTTTATTTTCATTAACTACCGTCACCTGAGCAGATAGATCGAAAGTAGAGGTATTTCCACTCTTTATCCAAACGTACACATAAAAGTGTCAAGAATCAACAGTGAAGCAGCTAGGTGTCTGAAGATTTTTCGCTTCTTCACTCTACCTGAGACCTGTCGATTGTAACGTCATAATTAGAGTTTGGATGCGAAGGAGGGGAATCCAAATGGTTAAATTTTCAGTTTGGTTGTTGGGTTTGAGAAACAGCTTCTTGTGGCGGCTGCTCATGTGGGATTTGTGGGGGGTTTTTTCTTTTCTTTTCTTTTTTTTTTCTGGAAGCAATCATTTAATGGGGAAGTTTTGAAATTTGTCTTCCTAGAAGTCTAATTACTTCATGGCAAGTTTCCTACAGGATTTTCATTGAATGCTGTTTTGAGATCAAAAGGTACTTCTTAAGGTTTCCTGCACCTGCTGGTGATTTTTTTTCTCCCATTTTGCTTGTAGAATGATTCCGAAAGGGAATATATTTTTGGATAACAGATTTGTCTCGTGGTATAGAGATGAGGTTTGTGTGAATCACTTGGTTATCTATTGCCATGTGGTTTTTGAGAGAGTGGACTTTGCTCATTATTGTGTTTTTCCTTTTGGATGCACAAGTGAGAACTGTTTAAAGGGAATACTAGAGAATTGCAGACCTCATCCTGGTCTCATTTTAAAGGGGAAGTTTCTCCAATCCCCCTGTTTAGAAAGGTTTACTTTTACAATGTTTATGGGCTTGGCATTGCCAAATCTGGTGTGATATTTTAGATCGTTGTAGTGGGGTTGATCTCACGTAGTGATTCTTCTTATCATGCTTTGCTTCTCTTAGCATGTTGTCAGTGTACTGGAGAATAGGAGATGATGCTTTTTAGCACAGCTTTACTCATGAGTGCACGAACTTGTTTCGCCAATTTTCACCTATTTGAGGGTATTTTTTGTTGCAAGACTGATGAAACCTTCCTTGATTTGTTTTCGGTCTATATTTTTGGCCAAGTCTTGAGCTTTTCCCTCCAATCATATTTGGGTTATGTTGATGAAAACTTATGCAACAAATTTGGTATCATAAACATGTTTTAGCACAATTGCCTGAACAGGGAGGATAACCTTTGCTGTCATTGTAAGATGGTAGCGGTGACTGGTGATTAAGAATTGTTTGAAGACGTGATCATTCAAGAAAAAGTTCAAAATTAATGTGCATGAAGTTAAAAATGGAATTGAAGTTTGAGGTTGGTAATTTGATGTACGGGGAAATAGGGCAGTCAGTTGACTTCTATCGGTGACCATTAAACTGTTGCAAGGTAATTATGTGTACAAATTCCCTTTTTCCAGGTTCATGGTTTTTTGTTTTCACTTTTTATTTTTACCTTATTTGCAGAGAATCATGGCAAGCAAGGCTGAAGGTGATAGAAAGGAACCAGTGAATGAGCAAGCGGTTGCCAATATTTATGCCACCTTGAGATCTGAGCTCAATCAAATTTACTCAAAAATCACTGAACTTGAGATGGAAGCGGGTGAGCACGCATTGGTCATGAATGCCATACAGCCACTCGACCCATCGAGACGGTGCTACCGGATGATCGGAGGTGTACTAGTTGAGAGAACCATCAAAGAGGTCCTGCCGGCTGTCCAGCGCAACAAAGAGGGAATAGAGGAGGTAATCACAAGGCTTAACGAGGCATTGGAAAAGAAGAAAAAAGAAATTTCGGACTTGGAAGCTAAATACAAAATTAGGATAAGAAAGTCCGATGGTGATGTGAAGGACGACAGTAGCAAGAAGGAGGGTTCTTCTCAAGGAGTCCTAGTGGGTCCTGCAAGCTAAAAAGAGTGCCACACAACTATCATTCCTCTTAAACGCTTCAGTTGCTGGACATGATGTTTTTGCTGTCTACTAATATTTGGCGAGTTGGAGATATTGTGTTTGAAGTTTGAATCTCTTGTGCATGTTAGAGCAGCTCTAGCTTGGTCTGGCAAGTATGAGCTCATTGTCTACCTTTGCGAACTCTGAAAGGCCATCTGGAGCCCCAGGCTCCCAACGCTAGTACACATTTTCCGAGCTGCCGGCGAGTAAAATAGAGACCCCCTTTCAATTAAGAAAAATACTTCAAATTTCATACAAATCAGGAAAGCCCCTCGCACTACAAGAACATAAACTTTTACAACAAAACAGGTAAAAAGCTGGTGAAATAAATAAAATGCCTTGGCTTAGCTTCCTCGCGTTTTGCCTTCGATTCTTCGTATATATTTCCTTTCATCAATTAAAGAAATCCTGAAGCCCTCTGCCGGCGAAAACTCTATCGGATAACTCGGCCAGAACGGCGTTGACGGTGAGCAAAGCGACGCTCGAGCCAGCAATCACTCCGAGCACGACGCCAGTGGTACCTAGCACTCTACCAAACGCCGGCCACTCGATCTCTCCGACCTCCTCCGCCACTCCGCTCCACAAATTCCCTCTCTCCTCCGCCTTCTTCCTCTCCATCATCGCCTTCTTGATCTCCGCCCCCAAATTCTCCTCACGCGGTTGCCTCTCCTCCGCCGCCGTTGACGGCTCCGATTCTGCTCTCTCCTCCTGGCTCCCTTCAATGGCTCTCGTCATCCGAGCTACTCGGTTTCTTATTTGTGCGTTGGATTTGTGGTGCATGGGGGAGGAGCTACAGTTGTCTGGCCGTTTGAGATGTACGGCGGGGATGGGTTGAGAAGAGGCTTTTGGGGCGGCTCGAAACGGCGGCGTAAGGGGGAGTTTGGCTTTAAGGGATAGAGCTAGTGCCATTTTGCTTCCACTCTTCCCTTTCGCGTGTAAACGCCGATGGATAAGAATCGACCGGGATGCTTTTGCCTTTTTTTTTTTTTTTTAAATGATTTTTTTAAATTATTTTTCTTCTTCTTCTTTTTGCTTATTTTTTTCTTTGCAATGCTCTGTGGGCTGGACGCTTTGTTTTTCCAAGTGAAGAATTGGGCTCTAATCGTGGCCCAATTGTTGGCCCGATGTTTTTAACTTGCAACTTTTGATTGTCCTCTTTTAAATTTTCAAGCGTATCGATGCTAATCACAAAATTTAGTAATTATATTACTTGTATCCTTTATTTGGGATATATATATATATATATATATATATATGGTTCGATCTCTAATTTTTATAAAAATAAAAAACAAACAAATAAATGGTCAAAAACATACAAGAAAATGATCAATCTCACGAGTATACACTTTCGAAAAACATAAATCGGCGGATCTCTCAAAGCGCATTGATCACGCAATGCATTGTGTGGACGTTGCATCAAAAGCCTCGATTCGTATTTTCACTATTCTGTTTGGACCAAAAAAATAAAAAGAAAATAATAATAATAATAATAATAATAATAATAATGCAGCGTAATTCTTTCGACAAAAAGCAAAGAAATTATGGCATTCGAGATAACATAAAATTATATGTGTAGTCGATAATCGAGCTGTAAATAGAGAGGGGAATGCATGCGTTGACCGGAAGCTTAGATTTGGCAGATTTTTTAGAACAGAAAACAGTGGGGGGGGGCATTATAATTTGACCCAACTTTGTCAGACAGTTTGTCCTCCAAATAGGTTCGAGGCTATATAACATTAGTTCTCGAAGTTTGAACTCTATTTTAATCCGCAATTACACAGTTCATGCTGATCTCAAGGAGATACAATCAGACAAAAGTACACAGTAGACAGCACCATCCCTTGTTTTTTTTTTTTTTTCCTGCATGCATAAAAACAGGATTAGAGACTGCCAAAGCCAAGAATCAAGATTGACAAAAGCATTACCTTAAACAAAAACCATCCATTCCCGAGGAGAACCAAGGAGCTAAAAGCCATTGATATTCCGGCACAAACATGACAATCTTTTTAAGACTTCTCAGAGCCAAAGCGCAAGCAACGAGACCGGCAGAATCAAACAAATTTGACAGAATCCTCGCAACTTTTTTCACGAATAAAGAATCTCTCCTGATCCCCCCACTATCTATCCGGCCCCCCCCCCCAACTTTCTTTTCTTTAATTTGTAAGCTATTGGCTTACCTTAATCGGTTTGGAGTTGAGTGAGATGAATTCTACCCATAACATGACCAACAGTTGCATCTGGAGATGCATGCCTTGCTCTCTTTCGTTTATTTATTTATTTATATTTTAATTATAAAATTATTGTTTCGAGTGAAGAAACAAAACAAAAGGTCATCTTCATCTACTGTTATTACTACTATAATATTATATTTGAATGAGGGGGAGGGAGCAAATAGAAGATCAAACCCCACGCTATCTGCAGCGTTAAAAGACTGCTGCTCAACTGTTGGACTGCAGATTCCTAATTATGAGTTCGGTCATGACTGGGAAAATCCATTGGCAATCAGTTTCTTTCACTAGACGATAAGATCATCTGGTGAAATTTAAATTTGGCTTCACTTTTCATAAATTATGGACTCATTTGTTTAGACATTGGAGTCATATCAAACATGGCTGGCAGACGAACCCCATTAACTTTATCTACGGGTGTCAGTTAATTATTATTTGGACGTCGATGACTTTTTTTTTTTTTTTTTTTTTGGGAGCATGTTAATAGACCCCATAGATTTTAACAATTGCAAGCATTCAGACCCCAACCACCCCCCCCCCCC